>JABTXL010020417.1:0-13099 GCA_025134845.1 Neodon shergylaensis
ATTGGGTTGATTAGCCTTTTACGGTCTAGTTTCTTGAGTTCTTTATATATTTTGGAGATCAGACCTTTGTCAGTTGCGGGGTTGGTGAAGATCTTCTCCCAGTCAGTGGGTTGCCTTTCTGTCTTAGCGACAGTGTCCTTTGCTTTACAGAAGCTTCTCAGTTTCAGGAGGTCCCATTTATTCAATGAGGCCCTTACTGTCTGTGCTGCTGGGGTTGTACTTAGGAAGTGGTCTCCTGTGCCCACGTGTTGTAGAGTACTTCCCACTTTCTCTTCTATCAGGTTCAGTGTGTTCGGCTTGATATTGAGGTCTTTAATCCACTTGGACTTGAGTTTTGTGCATGGTGATAGATATGGATCTATTTTCATTCTTCTACAGATTGACATCCAGTTTTGCCAGCACAATTTGTTAAAGATGCTCTCTTTTTTCCATTGTATACTTTTAGCTTCTTTATCGAAAATCAGGTGCTCATAGGTTTGTGGGTTAAAGTCAGGGTCTTCTATTCGATTCCATTGGTCGACTTCTCTGTTTTTATGTCAATACCAAGCAGTTTTCACTATTGTAGCTCTGTAGTAGAGTTTGAAGTCAGGGATGGTAATGCCTCCAGACGTTCCCTTATTGTATAAGATTGTTTTGGCTATCCTGGGTCTTTTGTTTTTCCATATAAAGTTGATTATTGTCTTCTCCAGATCTGTGAAGAATTTTGATGGGATTTTGATGGGGATTGCATTGAATCTATAGATTGCTTTTGGTAGAATTGCCATTTTTACTATGTTGATCCTCCCAATCCAAGAGCAAGGGAGGTCCTTCCATTTTCTGGTGTCCTCTTCTATTTCTTTCTTCAAAGACTTAAAGTTCTTGTCATATAGATCTTTCACTTCCTTCGTCAGGGTTACCCCAAGATATTTTATGCTCTTTGTGGCGATCGTGAAAGGTGATGCTTCTCTGATTTCCCTCTCTGTTTCTTTATCCTTAGTGTATAGGAAGGCAACTGATTTTTTGGAGTTGATCTTGTATCCTGCCACATTACTAAAGGTGTTTATCAGCTGTAGGAGTTCTTTGGTAGAGTTTTTGGGGTCGCTTATGTATACTATCATATCATCAGCAAATAATGACAGTTTAACTTCTTCCTTTCCAATACGAATCCCCTTGATCCCCTTATGTTGTCTTACTGCTATTGCCAGAACTTCAAGCACTATATTGAAGAGGTATGGAGAGAGTGGACATCCTTGTCGTGTTCCTGATTTTAGTGGGATGGCTTTGAGTTTTTCTCCGTTTAATTTAATGTTAGCTGTCGGCTTGCTGTAAATAGCTTTTATTATATTTAGGTATGACCCTTGTATCCCTAGCCTCTCCAATACCTTTATCATAAAGGGGCATTGAATTTTGTCGAATGCTTTTTCAGCATCTAATGAAATGATCATATGGTTTTTTTCTTTCAGTTTATTTATATGGTGGATTACATTGATAGATTTGCGTATGTTGAACCAGCCCTGCATCTCTGGGATGAAGCCTACTTGATCATAATGGATAATATTTCTAATGTGTTCTTGAATTCGGTTTGCCAGTATTTTATTGAGAATTTTTGCGTCAATATTCATGAGTGAGATAGGCCTGTAATTCTCTTTCTTGTTTGGGTCTTTATGTGGTTTTGGTATCAGGGTAACTGTAGCTTCATAAAAGGAATTTGGCAATGACTTTTCTGTTTCTATATTGTGAAATACATTAAGGAGTATGGGTATTAGCTCTTCTTGGAAGTTCTGGTAGAACTCTGCATTGAAGCCATCTGGTCCTGGGCTTTTTTTGGAGGGGAGATTTTTGATAACAGCTTCTAGTTCTTCGCGACTAACTGGTCTGTTTAGATTGTTCACCTGGTCTTGGTTTAGCTTTGGTATTTGGTACTTATCTAAAAAAATGTCCATTTCTTATGTATTTTCCAGTTTTGTGGCATACAGGCTTTTGTAGTAGGATCTAATGATTCTCTGAATTTCTTCTGTGTCTGTGGTTATGTCCCCCTTTTCATTTCTGATCTCATTTATTTGCATGTTCTCCCTCTGTTGTTTAATTAGTTTGGATAGGGGTTTGTCGATCTTGTTGATTTTCTCCAAGAACCAACTTTTTGTTTCATTGATTTTTTGGACTGTTTTCTGTGTTTCTATTTTGTTGATTTCCGCCCTCAGTTTGATTATTTCCAGTCTTCTACTCCTCCTGGGCACATCTGCTTCTTTTTTTTCTAAAGCTTTCAGGTGTGCTGTTAAGTCCCCTATGTATGCTTTCTCCGTTTTCTTTAAGTGTGCACTTAGTGCTATGAACTTTCCTCTTAGCACTGCTTTCATCGTGTCCCATAGGTTTGAGTATGTTGTCTCTTTATTTTCATTAAATTCAAGGAAGACTTTAATTTCTTTCTTAATTTCTTCCTTGATCCAGGTGTGGTTCAGTAGTTGATTGTTCAGTTTCCATGAGTTTTTCGGCTTTCTGGGGGTAGTGTTGTTGCATTCTAACTTTAATCCGTGGTGATCTGATAAGACACAGGTTGACACTGATACTTTTTTGTATCTGTGGAGGTTTCCTTTGTTTCCGAGTATGTGGTCAATTTTCGAGAAGGTTCCATGAGCTGCAGAGAAGAAGGTATATTCTTTCCTATTTGGGTGGAATGATCTATAGATGTCTGTTAAGTCCAATTGCTTCATTACCTCCAATAATTCTCTTAATTCTCTATTAGGTTTCTGTCTGATTGACCTGTCCATTGGAGAGAGAGGTGTATTGAAGTCTCCTACTACTAGTGTGTGTGGTTTAATGTCTGTCTTCAGTTCTAGTAATATTTCTTTTAGATAAGTGGGTGCTTTTGTATTAGGGGCGTAGATATTCAGGATTGATACGTCATCCTGATGAATTGTTCCTGTTATAAGTATAAAGTGTCCCTCTCGATCTCTTCTGATTGATTTTAGTTTGAAGTCAGTTTTGTTAGAAATTAATATGGCCACACCTGCTTTTTTCTTAGGACCATTTGCTTGAAAGACCTTTTCCCAACCCTTTATTCTGAGTAGATGCCTGTCTTTGTGGTTGAGATGTGTTTCTTGCAAACAGCAGAATGTTGGATCATGTTTTCGTATCCAATCTCTTAGTCTGTGCCTTTTTATAGGTGAATTGAGCCCATTAATATTAAGTGATATTAATGACCAGTGGTTGTTTACTCCCGTTATTCTTATTGTTTTTGGTACTAGAGTTTGTGTGTCTCCCTTCTTTGAGTTGTGCTGGTGAAGGGTTGCTAGATGCCTGAGTTGTTGTAGGCAGTGTTGGCAATGTTGGATTCCTTGGGTTGCGAATTTCCTTCTATTACCTTCTGTAGGGCTGGATTTGTGGCTATGTATTGTTTAAATTTGTTCTTATCCTGGAATGTCTTGTTTTCTCCATTGATAGTGAACGATAGCTTGGCTGGGTATAGTAGTTTGGGTTTGCATCCATGGTCTCTTAGCTTCTGCAGTACCTCTATCCAGGACCTTCTGGCTTTCATGGTTTCCATAGAGAAGTCAGGTGTAAGTCTGATTGGTTTACCTTTATAAGTTACCTGGCCTTTTTCCTTTGCAGCTCTTAATATTCTTTCTTTAACCTGTATATTCTGTGTTTTGATTATTATATGGCGAGGGGATGTTTTTCTTTGGTCCAGTCTGTTTGGTGTTCTGTATGCTTCTTGAATATTCAAAGGAACATCTTTCTTTATGTTGAGAAAGTTTTCTTCCATAATTTTGTTAAAGATATTTTCTGGGCCTTTGAGCTGTGACTCTTCTCCTTCTTCTATTCCAAATATTCTTATGTTTGGTCTTTTTATTGTGTCCCATATTTCCTGCATGTTTTGTGATGAGAATGTGTTGGCTTTGCTGTTTTCTTTGATCAGTGCGTTTATTTTCTCTATGGTGTCCTCAGAATCTGAGATTCTTTCTTCTATTTCTTGTATTCTATTGATTATGCTTGTTTCTGTAGGCTCTGCTCGTTGACCTGGATTTTCCATATCCAGCTGGTGCTCAGTTTGTGTTTTCTTCCTTGCTTCCCTTTCAGTTTTCAATTCTTGAACTGTTTCCATTACCTGTTTGATCGTTTTTTCTTGGTTTCCCAGGGTATCATGTACGTATTTACTCATTTCTTCAAACTTTTGGTTATACTTCTGATCCATTTCTATAAGGACATTTTTCACATGTTGTTTAATGGCCTCAATTGCTTTCATAAAGTCAATTCTTTCCCCTTCTTCCGTATTAGGATGTTCAAGTCCATCTGTTGTAAGATCATTGGGTTCTGGTGTTTTCATGTTGTTTTTCAGATTATTGGATGAATTCTTGCCTTGGCGCCTGCCCGTCTCCTCCTATTGAAACTATCTAATGGGTCTTTCAAAACCGGTTCAGGTTTCCCTGTTGACCAGGGGCTCCTCTTACAAAATACTGTAGCTCTGTTTCCTGGCTCCTGCCAGGGGCCAAGTTCCCTCTCGCCCCTTGGAAGGGTCTTCAGGAACAGGACCCGGCTCCTTCCTTGCTAGGGATCTCGTTAACCAAAGGCCTACCTCTTTGCTTTAATTGTAGTGGGGCGATCTGCTCTCAGTGTTGTGCTCCGGTCCCGCTGTCTGCCGCTGCCCGCGCCAGTCTGCCGCCTGGGCCTCCGCGCCACTGGTCTGCCACCTGGGCCTCCACTCCGCTCGGCCTGTTGTCTTTCTATTTTCAACTTTGTTGAAATTCGGACTATGTTGAATCTAGACTACAAGTTGTCTCCAGGGACGAACAGGTGGACGCTGATGGGAGCCGCTATGTTAGCTCTTCTATTACTTTTTGTAAGGCTGGATTTGTGGCTACATATTGTTTAAAATTGTTTTAATCGTGGAAAGTTTTATTTTTTCCATTTATAGTGAACGAAAGCTTGGTTGGGTATAGTTGTCTGGGCTTGCATCCATAGTTTCTTATTTTCTGCAATACATCCATCCATTACCTTCTCGCTTTCATGTTTAAATGGAGAAATCACGTGTAAATCTGACAGGTTTACCTTTATAAGTAACTGGGCCTTTTTCCTTTGCAGCTCTTAATATTCTTTCTTCATTCTGTATGCTTTCTGTTTTAATTATTATATGGCGAGCGGATTTTTTTTGATCCATCCTATTCGGTGTTCTCTATGCTTCTTGAACCTTCATAGGTATATCTTTCTATAGATTGGGAAAGTTTTCTTCTATAATTTTATTAAATATAATTTCTGGATTATTGAACTGTACTTCTTCTCCTTCTGCTACTCCTATTATTCTTAGATTTGATCTTTTTATTGTGTCCCAGATTTCCTGAATGTTTTGTGCTGAGAGTTAGTTGTACTAGCTGTTTTTTTTGGTCAGTGTGTTCATTTACTTTGGGTATCTTCAGAATCTGAGATTCTTTCTTGTATCTCTTGTATTCTGTTGGTTATGCTTGTTTCTCTAGTCTCTGTTTTTTTTTCTTAAATTTACCATATCCAGCCAACCCTCTGTTTGTGTTTCCTTCTTTGCTTCCATTTCAGTTTTCAAGTCTTGAACTGTCTCTATTATCTGTTTGATTGTTTTTCGTTGTTTTTCTAGGGTATCATTCAATGATTTATTCAATTCTTCAAACTTTCTGTTATATTTCTCATCCATTTCTATAAGGGCATTCTTTACATGTTGTTTAAGGGCGTCAATCACTTTCAAAAAGTCAATTTTTTCTACTTCTTCTTGATGTAGCTGTTCATGTCCCCCTGTTGTGAGGTTGCTGTTTTTGGGTGATTTCAGGTTGCTTTTCAGATTGTTGGGTGAATTCTTGCATTGGCGCCTGCCCATCTCTTCCCGCGAATGCTCTCTTATGGAACTTCTTTAACAGGATCTGGTCGTCCTGCCTACTGATGTACCTTCTCAGTGATGGCTCTCCCCAGTGATAGCTCTCCTGGCACCGAGATCAGGTCTCTGTGCCCAGTGCTGGCTCTCCAGTCGCCCGTGCTCTCTCTCCTGTCACCGAGATCAGGTCTCCATGTTGGTTGCGTAGATTGTAAACAAAGCACCTACCTTGCTTGGTACAGGCAGGCTATTGAAGCAAAGGAACTCCAGCCCACATGGATGCCATGAGGATATGGACACAGTGCCCAGACAGGCTGAACTGGGTGATGTTACGTGCCCAAAGAGAACAGAGGGGCTAAAGCAGGGAGGTTTGCTGATGCAAGCTAGGTAGGATAGGAAGAAAGGGGCATTATGCAGGGCATAGAGGCCATGCAGAGAGCCCAGGAAGGATAGGGGGTTGAGGAACTTCTGAGTTCCCTGTTCCGGGCTGATGCCGTGGGGTCAAGAACTCACCCCGTGCCCAGATTGTTTCTTATTCAAATCTAATGACTTCAAAGTCTCCGACCCAAAGTAAAACAACCCAGGTGCTTAAAGTTCTAGAGCATTACAACATCTAGCAGTGCTGTAAACAGTGTGTGTACCTTAATTTGATAAAAAGAAATAAAGAAAATAAAGAAAGAACATAATCAGTAGGTGTTAAGTGAATTGGTCTGGAACTTAGCTGAGAATTTCCTCCTAGCATTTGGAGAAGGTTCACACAGCTTCATGCCCTGCACAACATAATATTGTAAATTCCCATGAAGATTTGATCAGGAAAATGTTCAGGCTTCTCTAATTTCTCAATTGAGCTTTGATATACCATGTGCCCCACAAGAGTCATTGACCATTCTGAATACCCGAAAGCATAAGAATTGCTGTCTCTGAAGAAAGAAAATTTTGTATTCAACATTCCCTGTTGGACTGTGCATGCAACATTATCAATCTGTACAGAGGTCTCCACTTTTTTCTAACAAAGAGGCATCAGAATTATTCCTTAAGGCCCAGGAGGACTCATCATTTTCTGCAGTACCTGAAGTTGACCACAAAATATTTTCCTGGACTCACTGGGTTCTCAGGCACATTTCTTCTGAACCAAGATGCAGAATGAACTCCACTAATTCTCAAGCAGGCTATAATCCAACCATGACATTATGAGAGATTTTCCAAAGAGATGTATAGGTGAAGGGAGATTCTGACTACTTCTTCAGAACTGGGGGTTTCAGATCTTCCTGAATCACCCAGTTTCCCTCAATCTTTACAGCCTAGAATCAAAGTAACTCAAAGCTTTTACAAATAAACTAATAACCTAAAAACAAGAAAAGATTCAGCCATTACCCTGTATTTTAAGGAAGACTGACACACCTTTTTTGAGAATCAGGAGAACTCATCCTTTTATTGTCTTGCAACATCTTCAATGCTGAAGGGATCCTGAAATATAAATTGAGAAGCAAAGGCATGTCTTTCTGTGATGTACCATCCACAAGACAATATCAATCATTGACCAAACAACATAATAGGTTCGCAAACATTTTATTTTTAGAGCAAGAATATGCCATTGGAAAAGATACCAGGATTAATAGAAGACCTGAAGTATCTGAAAAAAAATTCCCCAAACAAAGTTTAAGTGTGTCCCTCAAAATTTGAGAATTTCACTTTAACAGATCTTCACCAAATTATAGACATAGATATGGAAGTCATTATCAAACTTGATGAAATACACGGATGGTTTGATGGGAACTTGGTAAATAAATTTACCTATCTCTTGGGTTCCATCTTGTTTGTTGTACTGCACACTTTTGCCTGCCAAGGAATTCCTGCCTACTTCCAAAGTCACCTCTTCTGGAGGACATTCTGGCATGGTATTGAGGTTGTCTTTTATGTAGTCATCTAGATGGTGGTAAAGGTACAGGACTGGATCTTCCTTGTAGATCATGTAGAAACAGGTCATCATGGTCTGCATCTCATCTGGGACCATCCCACTCAACTCCTCCTTAGAGACCGGCATGATGTGGAGGTTGCCTTCAAGGCAGTCTTCCAGGAGGTTGTAAATGTACAAAACTGGATCTTTCTTGTAGGTAAAATAGAACCAGGTCTTCATGATGGGCACCTCCTCTAGGACCATCCCCTTCCTGTCATTCATAGAGGCATTTGTGCCCATGAATGTATGTTTCACTGCTCTGCCAACTATGGTGTTTGAGAGATGAGTGTCTGTTACCCGAGCAAATCGCACGTTATTAGGCAGGAACTTAAGGTTTAAAATGCTTTCATCGCTGTGAAGCTCCAAGCCATAGACACAATCAGTCCCATCATATTTCAACAAATAGAGAGAGGGATTTGTTGGCAGTTGATCTTGAATGATGGCTTCCCACGGGGTGACTGGTTCATTGGCTTCCTTCCAGCCATGAGAAATTCTGCGTCCTCCAATATTCTCCATGGGCTCAAAAGGCCTACTCAGGTTTTGCTTCTGGAGAGAAGGCAAATTCCGCTTCTGGAGAGGTTGCATGGATCTCATATTAAGAGGCATCTTTATCATGGCGGTAGACATACTGAGGTAGGTCACAGCACTCATGGTATGCAGTCACTTGGCTATCTTTCTGTGCTTGGTCTTCATAGCTGCCCACTCTCTAGGTTGGAAAAACTCTTCAGTTTAAATCAGACACAAAGTGGTTTCCTCCACCATGAGTGCCTGCAAGGATAAGAAGGGGAGAATGTGAGGTCAAGGCTCTTTTTTGGAAGAACTTTGAGACAGGTGACAAAGGCAATTCTGAATACGTTTGGAAACCTAAATGTAATTTTGTCCTAAGAAATTAATAGGAAAATTATCAAACTAATGTCAACATTTCAGTATATCTGTATCAGAGACACATTGCTGCAGCCCAAAGGCAATTGACCTCTGCTGAGAAACCTACTTCTTGCCTGACTAAGACAGGTATGCCTATGCCCAAATTGAGTAAGAAAAATCTGAACAGATGGCAAAGAATTCAAAGGACAGCCACTTCTCTCCTTCCCCCTCAAGCTATTAGTTAATAACCTGATGAAAAACCACGTGCCCAAGGTCATGGCACTCTAGTACAATGGCTATCTGTGTTGGATCCTCCTGATCCAGTCACAGCTTTATTACATGAAGCCATTCTGTGTCTTCATTAGACAAGGAGTACTGTGAGACCCGCTGCAACAAGAAAGACTCGCTAGTCTGGGCAACAGCACCATTTTGAAGTAATTAATATCTTCTAAAACATATATGTACAAAGAAGATCTGTGCCATTTTATTGGACTGATGAATTGGATATTGTTAGCAAAGATAAAGTGGGAAGAATAGCTGGCATTCCCCATCCCCACAGCTATCAAATATCGGAGCCGGTATCCACATAAATGGTGGACCAACAGGAGATTTGAAGGAAAACTTTCTGAACTACAGAGGTCCCAGTTGCTTTCTAAAGATATTTACCAAAGAAAATGTCTGGCTTTCCATATTCCATCTTCTGGATATATTCAGCTGCCAAATCCTGTTGAATGGTTGTGGAGCTCAGGAGCTGAACTGACCTCCTGAGCCACCGTGAAGATAGTAAACCCACCTTCACAGAAGTCTAGTGCTTCAAGTGGAACAGAGTTGCCAACCCCAACTGCGGCTTTGTGACATCACCAATTCTCTATTTTTGTCATAAAACCCCTCATAAGCTGGTTTCTTTCCTATTTACCCACAGAAACATCCAGCATACAGGTCCTAAAGTGCTGCTTATACAGACCCCTGAAGACCTAAAATAAAAACCACAAGATCTTCCCAATTACATGAGTCATTGTTTTGCCCAAGTATCTCAATCACTTTATCTGTTTTTTTTTAAAACAATTTTTGGTGTCTGAGTCAACAACTCTCATGAGTGTTTTTTTCTTGTCTCCTATCTCTCCATTGGTTATCTTCTATAGATATTTCATTTCTTCATAAATAATGAATTTCAAAATTTCCACTTCCTTTCTCCCTCCCACTTTCTTCTCTCTCCCCCACTAAACTTCAGCATTCCAATTCCAATCCAAATTGTGTTCAGGGTACCATGACCTGTTGGAAGTCAAGCCCATTCTTCATCCATCCAGATTGAGCAAGGTATGCATCCACATAGAATTGGATCACAAAAAACCTTTCTATGCAGTGCAGACAAATGCCAGTGCCATGATCATTGGCTTCTCAGTCTGCCCCAATTGTCAGCCACATTCAGAGCTGCCAGTTTGATCCCATGCTTTTTTATTCCCAGACCAGCTGGTTTTGTTGAGCTCCCATTAGCTCAGGCACAGGGTAGCATTGTGTGGACCATGCCATGGTTTTCCTGACTTCCTTGCTAGTATTTTCAATTTTTCTACACTTCACCTGGAGCGTGGAAGCTCCATTTAGTTTTCTGATGTGGGCCCTGTCTTTAACTCCATAGACTGCCAAACAAAAGTTCTATGGTGATATTCAAGGTAGTCATCAGTCTGACTATAGGACAAGGCACCCATAGTTCATAGGGACATGGCACAGTGCAGGCACCCTCTCCTCACCTGACAAATGTCTTAGTTGGGGTCACCTCGTGGCCTTCAAAGATCCCTTGTAGAGATAAGGCTTTTGACAACCCAAGAAGCTAAATGAGTAGAACTCAAAGAAAAACATATAGGTTCCTCTTGAATATTAACCTTCATCAGGCAATGAAAGGAGACAGAGACAGACATTGGAGCACTGGAAAGAAATCTCAAGTTCCAAATCCGGAGGAAAAGGAGAGAGAGCATGATCATGGAACTCAGGACCTTGAGGGGTGCACCCACAGAATGAGACAATGGGGATTTTCTATCGGGAACCCACGAAGACCAGCAGGCCTGTGTGTGAAAAAGCCTAGGATAAAATTGGACTCGCTGAACATAGCGAACAATGAGAACTACTGAGAATTCAAGAACAATGGCAATGTTTTTTTTATTTTTATTTATTTTTTATTGAAAGAAAAATCCCTGCTTTCTCCCAGCCTAATAATTCCCTCCCCCTCCTCCAGCCCCTCTCCCCATTCCCCCTACTCCTTTCCCCGTCCCTCCCCAGTCTGAAGAGCTGTCAGGGTTCCCTGCCCTGTGGAAAGTCTAGGACCTTCTCCCCTCCATCCAGGTCTAGGAAGGTGAACATCCAAACTGGCTAGGCTCCCACAAAGCCAGAACATGAAGAAGGAACAAAACCCAATGCCATTGTCCTTGGATTCTCATCACCCCTCATTGTCCGCCATGTTCGGAGAGTCAGGTTTTAAACCATTCTTTTTCAGTCACTGTCCAGATGGCCTTGGTTAGCTCCCAATAGATCAGCCCCACTTTCTCAGTAGATGGGCGCACCTATCGTGATACTGATTTACATGCTCATGTTCTCCCTCTTTTCTGCTCCACATTGAGACTTTCGGAGCTTAGATGCTCCAGTGTGGGTCTCTGTCTCTATCTCCGTCCATCGCTAGATGTAGGTTCTATGGTGATATGCAAGATATTCACAAGTATGGATATAGGAAAGTGTCATTTCAGGTTCCTTATCATCAGCTGCCCAAGTAACTAACTGGGGACATTGCCCTGGGCACCTGGGCGCCACTCTAGGATCATGTCTCTTACCAACCCTATGGTGGTTTCCTTAATTAAGTTATGTGATTCCCTCTCCTCTATCCTACCTTGTTTTATCCCCAATCATCCCATTTCCCCAAGTTCCCCCCATCCTCCCCTTCTCACTTTTCTCTCCCGATCTCTCCTTACCGCTATCCCACCCCACCCCCAAGGTCCCAATTTTTTGCCCAGCAATCTTGTGTATTTCCCATAGCAGGGATAATAACTATATGTTTATCTTTGGTTTCACCTTCTTATTTAGCTTCTTTAGGACCACAAATTATAGACTCTGTGACGTATATTCATGGCTAGAAACTAATTATGAGTGAGTACATCCCGTGATCCTCTTTTTGGGTCTGGGTTACCTCACTCAGGGTAGTGTTTTCTATTTCCATCCATTTACATGCAAATTTCGAGAAGTCAATGTTTTTTATGGCAGAGTAGAACTCTAATGTGTATGTATTCCACACTTTCTTCATCCATTCTGCCATTGAAGGACATCTGGGTTGGTTGCAGGTTCTGGCTATTACAAATAATGCTGCTATGAACATAGTTGAACATACGCTTTTGTCATATGATAGGGCATCTCTTGGGTATATTCCCAAGAGTGGTATTGCTGGGTCTAGTGGTAGATTGATACCAAATTTCATCAGAAACCACCACACTGATTTCCAAAGTGATTGCACAAGATTGCATTCCCACCAGCAATGGATTAGTGTACCCCTTTCTCCACAACCTCTCCAGCAAAGGCTATCATTGGTGTTTTTGATTTTAGCCATTGTGACAGGTGTAAGATGATATCTAAAAGTTGTTTTGATTTGCAATTCCCTGATCGCTAAGGAAGTTGAGCATGACCTTAAGTATCTTTTGGCCATTTGAACTTCTTCTGTTAAGAATTCTCTGTTCAGTTCAGTGCCCCATTTTTTAATTGGGTTGATTAGCATTTTAAAGTCAAATTTCTTGAGTACTTTATATATTTTGGAGATCAGACCTTTGTCTGTTGCGGGGTTGGTGAAGATCTTCTCCCAGTCAGTGCGTTGCTGAAGGCGTAATTCACGAACAATGCCACACCAGTTTATAATTATGATTAATAGGGTGGTATTTATTTCAAGGGGAAAAACTTACAGATCACCGTCCCAGACAACAGCCCTCTGCGCAACCAGGAATGGAGTCTAGTCACAGGCGGAGCAGGAAGTGAAGAGAGCGAACGGAGGGAAGTAGTCACTTTTTGCAGGGGGAGAGACCATGCTCCAATAGGCTGGTATCTCAGCAGCTATTGGTTGGAGGAGCGGAAGGACCTCCTGCAACACCTCCCCTTTCTGTTTAAGTAAGAGAGTTCTAAACCTACTACGAAATTGTATACAATAAGTTCAAATATCCTCTTCTAACTAGCTTAGGTCTTGTATGATAAATAACTTGGCCAAGTCATGAGAGAAAAGTAACTACACTTATAGTCTTCAACTCCATCGAAGACCTGAGAAGGGAAATAATGTTACCTGGGTAATTAGGAAGTTCAGTAAAACAACTTCCAAAACATGTAACAAATCACAGAGACAACTAGCTACCTGGGCAATCACCCAAAGTCACGTTTGCAGCGTTTAAGCAACCAACGTTGGCTAAGGCCTAACATAACTGACATACCATTTTCAAAGGCAGGCA
>JABTXL010020422.1:0-15220 GCA_025134845.1 Neodon shergylaensis
CTATGAGTCCTACTTAGCTGATTGTGTGGTCTGTGTTCTGGGGTCCTTGGCTCCTCTGGCTCCTACAATCTTTCCTGCCCCAAGCTCCCCCTAATATTTGACTGTGGATCTCTGTATCTGCCCCCACGAGCTGCCTGAGGGAGCCTCTCTAAAGATGATTGGGCTACGCACTGATGTAAAAGTATAGCAAAATATTGTTAGGATTCATTTCTTTGACTTTTTTTTATCAGTTGTGAAGAAACCTTGTACCATGGGGAGGGGAGGCCTCTTGGACCACGGATCGGCACAGACAACACAGAAACACCTGCTATCACAGAAAGATTCTTTATTAAGCGGTGAAGAAACAGGTGCCCTTGCAGGTATCATTTTTAAGAAGGGGGGGGGGAGGTGTCTATGTGAGAATGGGCTAGGATGTGGTGGTGTGTTTTGATTGGCTGTGTTAATTAGGTGAACCAAAGGGGCTTTTCATTGCTAGACTTTGGTAGTCATGCTCGGGCATGAGTCTGACATAAGAAAGTATCCAAATACGGGCTATATGGGTACTTTATGGCTAGCTTTACGGATACAATCTGTGGTTAACAAGGGAAAGGGGAGGGGCAAGGTCTGCCACTGTCATATTTGACCTGGCTTGTTAGGGCTCAAGTTGTGTTTGTTCTTTCCTAGGTCTCTGAGCCATCCAGCTTTGGGTTTTTGGCCATACAAAATATACATTTGAGGGGTAGAGAGACGGTTCAGTATCTAAAAGCACTTGCTACTCTTCCAAAGAACCTTGATTTGATTCCCAGCACCCACACGGTGACTCAGTCTTACAACTCATTATAGGAGATCTGATGCCTGCTTCTGGCCTCCGTGGGTACCAAGCATGTACGTGATGCCCAGACATACATGCAGGCAAAACATCCAAACAGAGTTTTTTTTTTTTTTAAATTAAGCCTTTGAATTGAAACTTTAGACTCTTGTATCGGGCAGTGAGACTGGAGTAGAAATATAAACTCAAATACCCGCTCTGAAGGGAGGGTCTGCAGGCCTGTGGAAGATTGGACCCCGCGCCTGCATCAGGCACCTGCCGGTTCCAGGAACTCAACCTTGCTTCTTGTTTGTTGTGTTTCTCCAGCCCCAGTACTAGGCTGAGGAAAAACGGATTTGGCCACTGCAGGTGCTGAGAGAGAGACCGATAGCCTAGGCTGCCTGCGCTGTGGTAGAAACTGACCTAAGGAAGGACGGACAAGGCGGCCATGCGTGGTCCGGCTGAGGGGTCTAGAGCTGGCGGGCAGTGAGCCAGAGTGACCCCTAGCCGGCTGCACTCCTCACGTTCACGTCTTGGGCCTCCCACGGCATTCTCTCTCTGTTCACAGCGTTCTCCTAGCTTGACCTTCTGTGTAAGATCCGGGTCCTCCCGAACGCTGCAGGTGATCCCGGTTTCTACATCATCATCAAGTTTTACTGGGCGAGGGACGCACAGAGAACCCCAAAGGCATGCGACCAGAAGCTTTTTTTTTTTCAGGCTTTCTGGAAGGTTATGTGATTTTATTGTATTTTATATTTTATTTTATTTTATTTTATTTTATTTTATTTTATTTTGAGACAGGATTTCACTACGTAGCTCTGGCTGCCCTGGAACTTGCTTTGTAGACCAGGCTGACCTCGAACTCCAGAGACCCACCTGCCTCTGTCTCATCCGTCCTGGGATTAATGGTGTGCACCACCACTGCCCAGCAGTTACATGATTCTTTTAAGGGTTCCTGGCCATGACTGTGGTGTGCCCAAGAGTACTCCTGTAGAATATTTCATATCAGTTTATGTTGTTATTTATTTTTTAAACTCTCCATCACAAAAATTTGGCTTCTGTTGTGCACGCGTGCATGTGTGTGCATGTAGGTAGGTAGGTAGGTAGGTAGGCAGGCACAGAAGACGTGGAGCACGGATGTTGAGTCAGAGGATGACTTTATGGAATCAGTTTTCTCCTACCTTTTACTTGGGTTATAGGAATTGAACTTAGGTCTTGAGGCTTGCATTGACACGCGGCAAACACCTTTACCTCCTAAGTCAACTCGCTGCTGCTGACTTCTGTTATTTTTTTTAATTTATTTATTTAATTTTTTTATTAAAGATTTCTGTCTCTTCCCCACCTCCGCCTCCCCTTTCCCTCCCCCTCCCCCAATCAAGTCCCCCTCCCTCGTAAGCCCAAAGAGCAGTCAGGGTTGCCTGCCCTGTGGGAAGTCCAAAGGTCTAGTAAGGTGATCATCCAAACTGCCTAGGCTCCCACAAAGCCAATAGGTGCAGTAGGATCAAAAACCCATTGCCATTGTTCTTGAGGTCTCAGTAGTCCTCATTGTCCGCTATGTTCAGCGAGACCAGTTTTATCCCAAGCTTTTTCAGACCCAGGCTAGCTGGCCTTGGTGAGTTCCCGATAGAACATCCCCATTGTCTCAGTGTGTGGATGCACCCCTCGCGGTCCTGAGTTACTTGCTCGTGCTCTCTCTCCTTCTGCTCCTGATTTGGACCTTGAGATTTCAATCCGGTGCTCCAATGTGGGTCTCTGTCTCTGTCTCTGTCTCTGTCTCCTTTCATCGCCTGATGAAGGTTAATATTCAGGAGGATGCCTATATGTTTTTCTTTGGGTTCTCCTTATTTAGCTTCTCTTAGAACCCGAGTTATAGGCTCAATGTCCTTTATTTATGGCTAGAAACCAAATATGAGTGAGTACATCCCATGTTCATCTTTTTTGGGTCTGGCTTACCTCACTCAGGATAATGTTTTCTATTTCCATCCATTTGCCTGCAAACTTCAAGAAGTCCTTGTTTTTTACTGCTGAGTAGTACTCTAATATGTATATATTCCATACTTTCTTCATCCATTCTTCAATTGAAGGGCATCTAGGTTGTTTCCAGGTTCTGGCTATTAAAACAATGCTGCTATGAACATAGTAGAGCATATACTTTTGTTGTATGATAGGGCCTCTCTTGGGTATATTCCCAAGAGTGGTATTGCTGGGTCCAGGGGTAGATTGATCCCGAATTTCCTGAGAAACCTCCACACTGCTTTCCAGAGTGGTTGCACAAGTTTGCATTCCCACCAGCAATGGATGAGTGTACCCCTTTCTACACAACCTCCCCAGCAAAGGCTATCATTGGTGTTTTTGATTTTAGCCATTCTGACAGGTGTAAGATGATATCTTAAAGTTGTCTTGATTTGCATTTCCCTGATCGCCAAGGAAGTTGAGCATGACCTTAGGTGTCTTTTGGCCATTTGAACTTCTTCTGTTGAGAGATCTCTGTTCAGCTCAGTGCCCCATTCTCTGATTGGGTTGATTAGCCTTTTACAGTCTAGTTTCTTGAGTTCTTTATATATTTTGGAGATCAGACCTTTGTCCGTTGGTGATGATTTTCTCCCAGTCAGTGGGTTGCCTTTCTGTCTTAGCGACAGTGTCCTTTGCTTTACAGAAGCTTCTCAGTCTCAGGAGGTCCCATTTATTCAATGAGGCCCTTACTGTCTGTGCTGCTGGGGTTATACGTAGGAAGTGGTCTCCTGTGCCCACGTGTTGTAGAGTACTTCCCACTTTCTCTTCTATCAGGTTCAGTGTGTTCGGACTGATATTGAGGTCTTTAATCCATCTGGACTTGAGTTTTGTGCATGGTGATAGATATGGATCTATTTTCATTCTTCTACAGATTGACATCCAGTTTTGCCAGCACAATTTGTTGAAGATGCTCTCTTTTTTCCATTGTATACTTTTAGCTCCTTTATCGAAAATCAGGTGCTCATAGGTTTGTGGGTTAAAGTCAGGGTCTTCTATTCGATTCCACTGGTCGACTTCTCTTTTTATGCCAATACCAAGCTCTTTTCAATACTGTAGCTCTGTAATAGAGTTTGAAGTCAGGGATGGTAATGCCTCCAGACGTTCCTTTATTGTATAAGATTGTTTTGGCTATCCTGGGTTTTTTGTTTTTCCATATAAAGTTGATTATTGTCTTCTCCAGATCTGTGAAGAATTTTGATGGGATTTTGATGGGGATTGCATTGAATCTATAGATTGCTTTTGGTAGAATTGCCATTTTTACTATGTTGATCCTTCCAATCCAAGAGCAAGGGAGATCCTTCCATTTTTTGGTGTCCTCTTCTATTTCTTTCTTCAAAGACTTAAAGTTCTTGTTAAATATATCTTTCACTTCCTTGGTCAGGTTTACCCCAAGATATTTTATGCTCTTTGCGGCTATCGTGAAAGGTGATGCTTCTCTGATTTCCCTCTCGGTTTCTTTATCCTTAGTGTATAGGAAGGCAACTGATTTTTTGGAGTTGATCTTGTAACCTGCCACATTACTAAGGTGTTTATCAGCTGTAGGAGTTCTTTGGTAGAGTTTTTGGGGTCGCTTATGTATACTATCATATCATCTGCAAATAATGACAGCTTAACTTCTTCCTTTCCAATTCGAATCCCCTTGATCCCCTTATGTTGTCTTATTGCTATTGCTAGAACTTCAAGCACTATATTGAAGAGGTATGGAGAGGGTGGACATCCTTGTCGTGTTCCTGATTTTAGTGGGATGGCTTTGAGTTTTTCTCCGTTTAATTTAATGTTAGCTGTCGGCTTGCTGTAAATAGCTTTTATTATATTTAGGTATGACTCTTGTATCCCTAGTCTCTCCAATACCTTTATCATAAAGGGGTGTTGAATTTTGTCGAATGCTTTTTCAGCATCTAATGAAATGATCATATGGTTTTTTTCTTTCAGTTTATTTATATGGTGGATTACATTGATAGATTTGCGTATGTTGAACCAGCCCTGCATCTCTGGGATGAAGCCTACCTGATCATAATGGATAATTTTTCTAATGTGTTCTTGAATTCGGTTTGCCAGTATTTTATTGAGAATTTTTGCGTCAATATTCCTGAGTGAGATAGGCCTGTAATTCTCTTTCTTGGTTGGGTCTTTATGTGGTTTTGGTATCAGGGTAACTGTAGCTTCATAAAAGGAATTTGGCAATGACTTTTCTGTTTCTATATTGTGAAATACATTAAGGAGTATGGGTATTAGCTCATCTTGGAAGTTCTGGTAGAATTCTGCATTGAAGCCATCTGGTCCTGGGCTTTTTTTGGAGGGGAGATTTTTGATAACAGCTTCTAGTTCTTCGCGACTAACCGGTCTGTTTAGATTGTTCACCTGGTCTTGGTTTAGCGTTGGTATTTGGTACTTATCTAAAAAAATGTCCATTTCTTTTGCATTTTCCAGTTTTGTGGCATACAGGCTTTTGTAGTAAGATCTAATGATTCTCTGAATTTCCTCTGTGTCTGTGGTTATGTCCCCCTTTTCATTTCTGATCTTATTTATTTGCGTGTTCTCTCTCTGTCGTTTAATTAGTTTGGATAGGGATTTGTCGATCTTGTTGATTTTCTCCAAGAACCAACTTTTTGTTTCATTGATTTTTTGGACTGTTTTTTGTGTTTCTATTTTGTTGATTTCCGCCCTCAGTTTGATTATTTCCAGTCTTCTACTCCTCCTGGGCACATCTGCTTCTTTTTTTTCTAAAGCTTTCAGGTGTGCTGTTAAGTCCCCGATGTATGCTTTCTCCGTTTTCTTTAAGTGTGCACTTAGTGCTATGAACTTTCCTCTTAACACTGCTTTCATCGTGTCCCATAGGTTTGAGTATGTTGTCTCTTTATTTTCATTAAATTCAAGGAAGGCCTTAATTTCTTTCTTAATTTCTTCCTTGATCCAGGTGTGGTTCAGTAGTTGACTGTTCAGTTTCCATGAGTTTGTCGGCTTTCTGGGGGTAGTGTTGTTGCATTCTAACTTTAATCCGTGGTGATCTGATAAGACACTGATATTTTTTTGTATCTGTGGAGGTTTCCTTTGTTTCCAGTATGTGGTCAATTTTCGAGAAGGTTCCATGGGCTGCAGAGAAGAAGGTATATTCTTTCCTATTTGGGTGGAATGATCTATAGATGTCTGTTAAGTCCAATTGCTTCATTACCTCCAATAATTCTCTTAATTCTCTATTAGGTTTCTGTCTGATTGACCTGTCCATTGGAGAGAGAGGTGTATTGAAGTCTCCTACTACTAGTGTGTGTGGTTTAATGTCTGCCTTCAGTTCTAGTAATATTTCTTTTAGATAAGTGGGCGCTTTTGTATTAGGGGCGTAGATATTCAGGATTGATACATCATCCTGATGATTTGTTCCTGTTATAAGTATAAAGTGTCCATCTCGATCTCTTCTGATTGATTTTAGTTTGAAGTCAGTTTTGTTAGAAATTAATATGGCCACACCTGCTTTTTTCTTAGGACCATTTGCTTGAAAGACCTTTTCCCAACCCTTTACTCTGAGTAGATGCCTGTCTTTGTGGTTGAGATGTGTTTCTTGCAAACAGCAGAATGTTGGATCCTGTTTTCGTATCCAATCTCTTAGTCTGTGCCTTTTTATAGGTGAATTGAGACCATTAATATTAAGTGATATTAATGACCAGTGGTTGTTTACTCCCGTTATTCTTATTGTTTTTGGTATTAGAGTTTGTGTGTCTCTCTTCTTTGAGTTGTGCTGGTGAAGGGTTGCTAGATGCCTGAGTTGTTGTAGGCAGTGTTGGCAATGTTGGATTCCTTGGGTTGCGAATTTCCTTCTATTACCTTCTGTAGGGCTGGATTTGTGGCTACGTATTGTTTAAATTTGTTCTTATCCTGGAATGTCTTGTTTTCTCCATTGATAGTGAACGATAGCTTGGCTGGGTATAGTAGTTTGGGTTTGCATCCATGGTCTCTTAGCTTCTGCAGTACCTCTATCCAGGACCTTCTGGCTTTCATGGTTTCCATAGAGAAGTCAGGTGTAAGTCTGATCGGTTTACCTTTATAAGTTACCTGGCCTTTTTCCTTTGCAGCTCTTAATAATCTTTCTTTAACCTGTATATTCTGTGTTTTGATTATTATATGGCGAGGGGATGTTTTTCTTTGGTCCAGTCTGTTTGGTGTTCTGTATGCTTCTTGAATATTCAAAGGAATATCTTTCTTTATGTTGGGAAAGTTTTCTTCCATAATTTTGTTAAAGATATTTTCTGGGCCTTTGAGCTGTGACTCTTCTCCTTCTTCTATCCCAATTATTCTTATGTTTGGTCTTTTTATTGTGTCCCATATTTCCTGCATGTTTTGTGATGAGAATTTGTTGGCTTTGCTGTTTTCTTTGATCAGTGCGTTTATTTTCTCTATGGTGTCCTCAGAATCTGAGATTCTTTCTTCTATTTCTTGTATTCTATTGATTATGCTTGTTTCTGTAGGCTCTGCTCGTTGACCTGGATTTTCCATATCCAGCTGGTGCTCTGTTTGTGTTTTCTTGCTTGCTTCCCTTTCAGTTTTCAATTCTTGAACTGTTTCCATTACCTGTTTGATCGTTTTTTCTTGGTTTCCCAGGGTATCATGTACGTATTTACCCATTTCTTCAAACATTTGGTTATACTTCTGATCCATTTCTATAAGGGCATTTTTCACATGTTGTTTAATGGACTCTATTGCTTTCATAAAGTCAATTCTTTCCACTTCTTCCGTATTAGGGTGTTCAAGTCCATCTGTTGTAAGATCATTGGGTTCTGGTGTTTTCATGTTGTTTTTCAGATTATTGGGTGAATTCTTGCCTTGGCGCCTGCCCATCTCCTCCTATTGAAACTATCTAATGGGTCTTTCAAAACCGGATCAGGTTTCCCTGTTGACCAGGGGCTCCTCTTACAAAATTCTGTCACTCTGTTTCCTGGCTCCTGCCAGGGGCCAAGTTCCCTCTCGCCCCTTAGAAGGGTCTTCAGGAACAGGACCCGGCTCCTTCCTTGCTAGGGATCTTGCCAACCAAAGGCCTACCTCTTTGCTTTAATTGTAGAGGGGCGATCTGCTCTCGGTGTTGTGCTCTGGTCCCTGCTGTCTGCCGCCGCCTGCACCGGTGGTCTGCCTCCGCCTGTGCCTCTGCGCCGGTGGTCTGCCGCCGCCTGTGCCTCCGCGCCAGGGGACTGCCGCAGCCTGGGCCTCCGCGCCGGTGGATTGCCTCCGCCTGGGCCTCCGCGCCGGTCGACTTCTGTTATTTTTATGTGGGTTTAAAGTGTGAGTTTGACCAACTTTGTCACTTGTGACTTTATCTTCATTACTCAGAATGCCTGTCTGAACTCTGATTCCCAGAAGATGGACAAAGCTGTGGTTCTTAACCTGGGGGTTGAACGACCCTTTCCCAGGGGGTCACCTAAGGCCATTGGAAAACACAGATATTTACATCACAATTTATAGCAGTAGCAAAATTACAGTTAGGAATTAGCAACAAAAATAATTTTATGGTTGAGGATCACCACAGCATGAGGAGCTATATTAAAGCCTTTGGAAGGTTGAGAACCAAGGTTTTAATACCTTAATGCCTTATAGAAGCCCTAATCCACATTAACCGGCAGTCCATTTTATCTTCCCAGAGATTTAGAACATCCCATTATGTCCCTCAATTCAACCACTTGACTGGCTGTTTTATCTTTCTATGTGCTGTTGACCTTGCTGCCTATTCTTGTTTGTATTGGTTCCTCATGGATTAAACCTTTATTGACTTTGAGAACACCACTCAGTTGTAATTTCAAGTATGCTTGTCCTCTTTTGTATACTGTTAAGCCCTTATTCCACTCGAGACCACCCACTTCCTAGAGCGGAAGTGACTACCTGAAGACGTTCTTTAATTTTTGGACTATGCTCTGCCTGTTCCTAGCCTAGATAGGTCTCATATCCGATGTGCGATGTTCTTCTGTTTCATTTGCTAATGATTAAAGCTATTTTGGCCAATGGTCTAGCAGAGTAAAACCAGACTGGAAATCGAAACAGAGATAAAGAGAGAAAGTGGGCCGAATCGAAGAGAAGCCATGTTGCTGCTGAAGAAGGACATTAGAACCTTACTGGTAAGCCATAGTCTTCTGGCGATACACAGATTGATAGAAAAGGATTAATTTTTTTTCTTTTTCTTTTCTTTTTTTTTATTGAAAAAAAAAAATTCCTGCCTCCTCCCAGCCTCCCATTTCCCTCCCCCTCCTCCCGCCCCTCTTCCCCTCCCCCCACTTTTCTCCTCCTCCCTCTCCAGTCCGAAGGGCAGTCAGGGTTCCCTGTCCTGTGGAAAGTCCAGGGTCTTCTCCCCTCCATCCAGGTCTAGGAAGGTGAACATCCAAACTGGCTAGGCTCCCACAAAGCCAGAACATGAAATAGGAACAAAACCCCATGCCATTGTCCTTGGCTTCTCATCAGCCCTCATTGTCCTCCATGTTCAGAGAGTCCGGTTTTATCCCATGCTTTTTCAGTCACAGTCCAGCTGGCCTTGGTTAGCTCCCAATAGATCAGCCCCACTGTCTCAGTGGATGGGTGCACCACTCGTGGTCCTGACTTCCATGCTCATGTTCTCCCTCCTTCTGCTCCTCATTGGGACTTTGGGAGCTTAGTCCGATGCTCCAGTTTGGGTCTCTGTCTCTATCTCCATCCATCGCTAGATGAAGGTTCTATGGTGATATGCAAGATATTCATCAGTATGGCTATAGGTATAGGGTCATTTCAGGTTCCCTATACTCAGCTGCCCAAGGAACTATCTGGGTGCCACTCTAGGTTCATGTCTCTTACCAACCCTAAAGTGGTTCCCTTAGTTATGTGATTCCCTGCTCCTCTAACCAACCTTGTTTTATCCCCAATCATCCCGTTTCCCCAAGTTCCCCCCATCCTCCCCTTCTCACTTTTCTCTCCTCATCTCCCCTTACCCCCATCCCACCCCACCCCCAAGATCCCAATTTTTTGTCCAGCAATCTTGTCTATTTCCCATAGCAGGGATAATAACTATATGTTTTTCTTTGGGTTCACCTTCTTATTTAGCTTTTTTAGGATCACAAATTATAGACTCAGTGACCTATATTTATGGCTAGAAACCAATTATGAGTGAGTACATCCCATGATCCTCTTTTTGGGTCTGGGTTACCTCACTCAGGATAGTGTTTTCTATTTCCATCCATTTGCATGCAAAATTCAAGAAGTCATTGTTTTTTATGGAAGAGTAGTACTCTAATGTGTATATATTCCACACTTTCTTCATCCATTCTTCCATTGAAAGACATCTAGGTTGTTTCCAGGTTCTGGCTATTACAAATAATGCTGCTATGAACATAGTTGAACAAATGCTTTTGTCATATGATAGGGCATCTCTTGGATATATTCCCAAGAGTGGTATTGCTGGGTCCAGGGGTAGGTTGATCCCAAATTTCCTGAGAAACCGCCACACTGATTTCCAAAGTGGTTGCACAAGTTTGCGTTCCCACCAGCAATGGATGAGGGTACCCCTTCCTCCACAGCCTCTCCAGCAAAGGCTATCATTGGTGTTTTTGATTTTAGCCATTCTGACAGGGTAAGATGATATCTCAAAGTTGTTTTGATTTGCATTTCCCTGATCGCTAAGGAGGTTGAGCATGACCTTAAGTATGTTTTGGCCATTTGGCACAATTGGATGTCAACCTGTAGAAGAATGAAAATAGACCCATATCTATCACCATGCACAAAACTCAAGTCCAAATGGATCAAAGACCTCAATATCAATCTGAACACACTGAACCTGATAGAAGAGAAAGTGGGAAGTACCCTACAACAGATGGGCACAGGAGATCGCTTCCTAAGTATAACCCCAGCAACACAGACATTAAGGGCAACATTGAATAAATGGGACCTACTGAAACTGAGAAGCTTCTGTAAAGCAAAGGACACTGTCACTAAGACAAAAAGGCAACCTACTGACTGGGAGAAGATCTTCACCAACCCTGCAACAGACAAAGGTCTGATCTCCAAAATATATAAAGAACTCAAGAAACTAGACTTTAAAATGCTAATTAACCCAATTAAAAAATGGGGCACTGAACTGAACAGAGAATTCTTAACAGAAAATGGTTAATTTAAGATGTAACAGTTAGTTAATTGAAGAGACGTGGTCGATCAATATGTTAGAATTAACCAGACCAGCTTAATGTAATAGAATTAGTTTTAATAAACAGAAAAAAGGGACCTTACAAAACCAGGGTTCCAGCGACCAGGAGCACAGGGAACAAAGAAGAGGAACCCGCTCCTATTTCAACACTGGATGTTTTTATCTTTTTCACTTGGCCTCAGGGGGGGACACACCCTAAACAAAATGTGATTGGACTTCCCCATCAGTTACTAAGACAACCTTGTCCCAAGCATTTAAAGTTCCTAAACGACATAGCACCAAGGTATGATCATCAAATTTAAGCTGCCTTTGTGATTCAGCATATTGACCTTCACCTAGAAACCAATCTTTGGAAATATTAATGCCTCTAACCCTATTTCATTGTTCTATGCTCTCACTTCCTCTCTCCACCATGTTTGTCATTGTAACTGAGGACCAGTTTCCCATATTGCTGTTACCCAGTCTTTCTAGTCCTGGGAGATAATTCTGTTCTGAGTTTAATATGATGTTAATATCTACTTCATGTAGGATGAATGCTTACCATATGAAACAACCATTTCCTTAAATCTCTTCCATTCTAGTATTTCTATAGAGTTCTATTAACTTCTTGAAAACTTTGAGGATGTCTATAGTCTCCTTGTAGTTCTTGTATACGAACTGGATAAACTAAGGTTGCATCCTAACAACCTTGGGCTGCTCCTCTTCAATTTCATCATGCAGTGATGTAGTAGGTTCTTGTCTAAATTCCTCTGTTTGTAGTTTTCTTATTTTCATTTATATGTCTTTCTAAGGATTGCAGCTTATCAATTCACTTTTCATATTTGGCACAGGAAAACCACTGTGACTATTAAGGATAAAATATAAATTACTGGACTGATAGTAATTATAACAATTGATATTATGTCAATCTCAGATATGTCATTTATCTTTTCATTTTCTGCTTCTAATTTCACTTTTCTGTATCATTCTACAGGATTCTAATTCCTGAATTATGATATTTCTCATCCTTAACCTGAGAAATTTTCCCCTTTTCATATTATTTAACTCTTGGAGGACAATCTAGATGTCTTAACAAAGCTGATGTCTTTCCTATTTGTCTGCAGCTGGCATGATTTGTCTGCCACACATTGGAGCACCAAATGTTGCTTTTTGACTAAATCTCAATTATTCAATTTAACAATAAAGACTGGAGAGCCAGATGCTGAAGTGAACACCTGCAAGCTCAGAGAGAGAAAGAGAGAGAGAGAGAGAGAAGAGAAAGCACCTGCATGACCCTCCTCAGCTGACATCTCAGCAAGAGTGTATTCTCCTATGCTATCTCAAAGGAAATTCTTCCAACTGGATGTCTCTCCTTTCTGTTTCCTGTGTGTCTCTTATTCTCTATGACTTTTTCCTGTCAACTGGTTACTTGTTCTGCCTCTTGACCTGTGATTGTTTTTATTTCATCATGATTAGAATATTCAAACAAAAAACCTAGATATAAGGTTTGTGGTAGGGCTGAGACACAGCACAACTCATGGCTTTCTAGTAAATAGCACAATCTCAGGGTTCACAGTGTAATCAAATATCCTGCAACATTAGGTCAATCTTTATCTTCAGAGTCTTTGTTTACACCTGTGCATCTATCTTTCCCTGTGGAGATTACTGTAGAGAGGCTGCAACAGAAAAACTCCAGACTCACTCAGAGGGCTTGGGGAAGAAAAGGAAAAACAAGGAAAACCAAGCTGACGGTGAGGTGACACTGGTGGATGCAGTTTCCGCGTGTAGCTCTGGCCAATGCCTGCAAGCAACTGGCAAGGAGCTATTTCATAAATTTGTGCCCCAAAAATTGGGCGCTAGTTGAAGCATAAATCTAATTAATCTTATCAATAAAAACCAGAAGTTAGAATTGGGGGTAAAAACCTGAAAGATTAGAGAATCAGAGAGAGAGAGAGAGAGAGAGAGAGAGAGAGAGCGCCATATTCCCTTCCTACCTCTTTCATCCTCCATCTAAAAAAGCTAAGATCCTGTCTCCTTTTCTGTACAGACCTCCAGTCTTCTATGGTTAACTAGTGGCTAGCTCTATCCTCTGACTCCAAGCAAGCTTTATTTGTCAGAACACAAACAAAACTCACACAACTTTGGTGGGAGGAGCAGGAGCCAGCTGTTCACACTGCATCCGCACTCAGGGAGCACAGGGAGATGAAGGCCAGGGCTTCACTTGTCCACACTGTTGAATTATCCAGACCTTTCCACAACTTACTTTTGGTCATGGTGTTTTATCACAGCAATAGTAACACTAACCAGGACATTATTAAAATAGTGATTTCCAAGAAACTGAAATTTCCCCACAATCTAGTGTTGGGAAAAGGAAAAAGCCGAAGCCTGGTGTCAGTCAGAGATTCTCAACAATGTGCCAGAGAGACGGGAACAGAGCGATGTCATGAACAGGATTACTTAGTAATGTATACTTCTTGCCCTCTATTTGAATCTAAACTTTATGTCAGGACCAAGAAGATGGACTCGAGGAGAACCTGGTGCTCCACTTCCCGTTGTGGCCACACTGGATAAATCTTCCTCTACTTTTCATGACTGTTTTCTCTATCAGCCTTTTGAGCCTAGTTTGTTTTGAGGGCTGGGACATAGGCTTGGACCCTAACAACTCTAGTTACCCTCTTTATCCAGAATGATAGCAGTTTCTAGACAACCATTACTCTAAGTTCTTAAACACACACACGGAAGGTCAGGGCTCCTCTTGTCTGAGGGCTGCTCGGTTCTCACTGCATGTCCTTCTTCCCCTGTCACTTGGGGGCCTCACGATGCTTCTGATGACCATGAGGGTCAGGTGCAGCTACAGGTCCTTACCTGGAGAATCAAGACGATTTCTGACGCTGGCAAGGGCCAGAGGAGGGAGGAAGGGATGATAGAGGGATATGGCCACCATATAATAGGGATAGATGATCCAAGCAGGAGACTATAGCCTCTGACTTCGAACACCGTTTCCCTCGTGTCTAAAGGATATGAAGCCTGGCACAGTTATGCATGCCTTTCATCCTGGTACTTGAAAAGTAAAGGCAGGTGGATCTCTGTGAGCTTGAGGCCACCCTGGTCTACAAGGTGAGTCTCAGGACAGTAAGGGCTACATATGGAGACCCTGTCTCTAAAAACCAAAATAAATAATGCTAATAATAATGAATAGTAATATTAAATAAATGGATGTGGAAAGTGCTTGTGTTGCCAGTTCTGGGGTGAAGAATAACGTTTCTCCAAACTTGTTTTGAGTATGAACAATGTAAGCAGCTGTGTGGAAAGACCTGGCCCAGGCTTTGGGAAGCCCAGCAACAGAGGCTCCTCTATTCCTGCTCTGTCAGCTTCTCTTTGTTTCTGACTGTTACCAAGGTCAATAGCCCTTCTACTCAAGTGTAGCATTGGAGTTGGCTAGAGAGTTTGTGTCCCTGTGTCAACATTGTAACTAAAGTGCCCAGCTCTGTGCCTGGTCCATCCTTGGTCCTCAGGAAGAGTGGCATCACCTTCCATATGGATGCTGACTTTTGTCCACAGCAAGTTTGTGTTTCTCCCAACCCCTGTTCTGCAGCACGGCAAGGTAAGGGCCGAGAGGCTACAGTCTGTAAGGTCTAATAGCTTATGATGATGTGTGGTCTAGGGTACTTGAGCAGGCTGCATTCTGCTTACATTCCAAGTCCTGTGGCCTGGACCTCACTGGTAACCTCGAGGTGGCCCAGACTAACCTTGAAGTTGTAGGAATTCTCTTGCCTGGACCTCCCAAGTCCTGAGATTACAGGCCTGCCCAACCCCAGCTACCCGAAGACAGTTTGGAACAATGCTGCTACGGTAGTTTGTTGGGTCAAATGGCATAAGACATAAAAGTCCAGCCCAGGGATTGGCACCGAGTACACACACCGTTCCTAGGGGGCAGCAGTGGGTGCAGCTTCCACTGCCTCCTGTCTTCAAGATACTCCCTATTCTTGTCCTTTAAGTTGCCTTGCTAAGGACACCTCCTTTGCAACCAGCTCACTGACCAGCCAGGTGAGGACTAGAGGGCCACTCACTCTGCTTGGACCCATAGCCAGCCATGCAGGCCTGTGGTTCTCCAGCCACACTGCTCCTCTGGGGACCAAGAATGCTGAGCATCCATGACCGGCGCCAGTCTTTGTATCACTGAATAGTCAGTATTTTTTCTGTGTTCAGTAAGCACATTCCTCATTTTGAAATTGTGTGTGTGTGTGTGTACGGGGGAGGAGAGGAGTGTCTAGGTTCATGCATGCTATGGCAATCAC
>JABTXL010020426.1:0-22137 GCA_025134845.1 Neodon shergylaensis
TGTATGGCTGTGGATTTGGACTTAGGGCTTCAGTCTATCAACAGCCACAGGGTCAGAACTCTCTAAGGTGATAGAGGAGGGTCATCGCTAAGGAAAACTGCTAGGAATTTCAACTGTTAGGAGTTTTAACTGCTTTAGCTAAGGCACAAGGCCCTCTGATTGTCCCTTTCTAGGTCTTTCTTTACTTCTGAGTCTTCTCTGGGGACGCAAAATTAAACTACTCTCACTTTGGCTCTTTATGAGTTTGGTTTTGGGTTTATTCGTTTGCTTTGAGGCAGTCTTTCCATGTAGCTCAGGCTGCCCTGGAGCTCCTGATTCTGCCTCTGTTGTCTGATGGCTGGGATTACAGGTGTGGCCCACACACTACTATTAAACTCATTCGTAGGAGCTTTCCTGTTGCTGCCTGCCCCCTTAGTCTGTACAGAGTACAGATGCTCTCTGCCCCTGCATGCCCCAGCACCTCAAAAGGCAGGGGAAGGGTGGGACAGATGACTCACACTGGCCTCTTCAAATGGGGGAATTCAGGTTTGGCCCAGGGCCACTCTGGAAGGAAGAACCACACAGACCTTCCTCTTCTGGTTTCCATAGCAGCCCCCAGCCCACTGGGGCAGTTCTCTATGTCCACAGCACATCATCTCACCCCCACCCACCCATTGCACAGGTGTATACTGCCTTCCTTGGGCTTGCAGGCTGCTGGCATTACATGATCATCCCCTCTTGAGTTCTGTTAAAGGCTGTGTTGACTAGAAACCATTTATCATAAAATTTGCCTCCATGATGTTTCTTTATCATATTTAGGGGTCCCAGATTTTTATACCGCTTTCCCTGTACTTTGTCAGTGAGGACACTTTGTGGACTCAAACTGAAATATGTAGGTTTCTCAGAGGCTGACTATGACCTGGGCTCCATAAAGAGCGTGGAGACTTTTAATCACCCTTTCACCACTGAGAGGATCTAGCCCAGAGATCTGAAGGAGCTTGTTTGTTATATTAACTCTGTTTACTTGAACATGATCATAGAAGCCGTGGTTTTCTTCCACCCAGCATGCCTGCCTTTGAAGAAATAATCTCTCTCTTCACTCTGCATGATGACTCTAGATGGCTCTGAGTTGAAGTACCAGCTCTGCAAGTGACCTGGGGGCTGGAGGTGGGTGGAAGACCTGCTGTGAGGAACACACACACGAGGTGCATTCCATCACTGGACAGACCCTGACAGAGACTGATTGGATGCTTCTTTCTAGTGTTCATTCCTTATTTACCTTCCTAGTTGCAGTTTTTGTAGATCCAGTTTGAACCGGTCTAAGCTGGTTTGATCCGATTTGAACCGGTTTAAACCAGTCTAATCTGGTTTTAACCGCTCGAAACTGGTTTGATCCGGTTTGACCCGGTCTAAAACAGTTTGATCTGTTTTGAACCAGTTTGATCAGGTTTGAATTTGTCTAAGCTGGTTTGATCCAATTTGAACCGGTTTAAACCAGTTTCATCTGGTTTGAACCAGTTTGAACCAGTCTAAACCAGTTTGAACCAGTTTAAACTGGTCTAATCCGTTTTGAACAGGTCTAATCCAGTTTGAACCAGTCTAATCCGTTTTGATCTGGTTTGAACCAGTTTGATCAGGTTGGAACTGTTCTAAACCAGTTTGGTCTGGTCTGAGCTAGTTTGATCTGGTTTGAACCGGTCTAAGCTGGTTTGATCCAGTATGAGCCAGTCTAAACTGGTCTCATCTGGTTGGAGTCGGTCTAGTCCAGATCAAATCAGTTTGATCCAGTTTGAACCAGTTTGTACCGGTTTAAACCGGTCTAATCCAGTTTGAACCAGTCTCATCTGGTTTTAACCATTCTAAACCAGTTTGAATGGTTTAAACTGGTCTCTTCCAGTTTGAACCAGTCTAATCCAGTTTTTATTGGTCTAAACCGGTTTGATCCGGTTTTTACCAGTCTAAACCGGTTTGAACCGGTCTAAACCAGTTGGAACCAGTTTCAACCTGTTTGATCAGGTTTGAAATGGTCTAAATTGGTTTGATCTAGCCTGTGCCAGTTTGATCCGCTTTGAACTGTTCTAAGCTAGTTTGATCCTGTTTGAACCAGTTTAAACCAGTCTAAGCCAGTTTGATCCGGTTTGAACCAGTCTAAACCGGTTTGAACCAGTCTAGACCAGCATGGTTTGAACTGGTCTAATCGGCTTCACACCAGTTTGATCTGGTTTGAACCAGTTTGAGTCATTTTAAACTGGTCTTGTCCAGTTTGAACAGGTCTAATCCAGTTTGAACCATCTAAATCGGTTTGATACGGTTTGAGCCAGTCTTAACCGGTTCGAACCAGTCTAAACCTGTCTCATCCGGTTTTAACTGGTCTAATCTGTTTTGAACTGGCCTAAACCAGTTTGATTGAGTTTGAACCAGTTTGATCAGGTTTGAGCTAGTCTAAACTGGTTTGATCCAGCCTGAGCCAGTTTGATCTGGTTTGAACTGGTGTAAGCTGGTTTCATCTAATTTGAACCAGTTTAAACCAGTCTAATCCAGTTTGAACCAGTCTAATCCAGTTTGAACCAGTCTAAACAGGTTTGAACAGGTCTAAACTGGCCTAATCCTGTTCGAACTGTTGTAATCCAGTTTGAACTGGTCTAAACCGGTTTGATCCACTCTGAGCCATTTTGATCCGGTTTGAACCGGTCTAAACTGGCTTGATCCGATTTGAACCGCTTTAAACTGGTTTCATCTGGTTTGAGCCCGTCTATTCTGGTTTGAACCAGTCTAATCCATTTTGATCCAATTTGAACCAGTTTAATCAGGTTTGAACTGTTAAAAAACGGTTTGGTCTGATTTGAATTGGTCTAAGCGGGTTTGATCCGATTTGAATCGGTTTAAACTGGTTTCATCTGGTTTGAGCCGGTCTAAACCGGTTTGAACCGTTCTAAACCAGTTTGAACTGGTTTAAACCAGCCTAATCCATTTTGAACTGGTCTAATCCATTTTAATTTAATTTAACCAGTTTGAACAGGTTTGAACTGTTCTAAACTGATTTGGTCCAGTCTGAGCCAGTTTGATCCGGTTTGAACTGGTCTAAGCTGGTTTGATCTGGTATGAGCTGGTCTAAACTGGTCTAATCCAGTTTGAACCGGTCTCATCCGGTTTGAACCGGTCTAAACTGGTTTGAATGGTTTAAACTGGTCTATTCTGGTTTGAACCAGTCTAAATTGGTTTTTACTGGTCTAATCCGGTTTGATCCAGTTTGAGCCATTCTAAACCGGTTTGAATGGGTCTAAACAGGTCTAGACCGGTTTGAACCAGTCTAAACCAGTCTCATCTGGTTTGAACTGGTCTAATCTGATTTGAACCGGTTTGAACCATTTTAAACTGGTCCAATCTGGTTTGAACTGGTATAATCTGGTTTTAAGTAATCTAAACTGGTTTGAACTGCTTTAAACAAGTCTAATGCAGTTTATGCCAGTCGATTCTGGTTTGAATCATTCTAAACCAGCTTGATCCGGTTTAAACCTGGTCTAGACCGGTTTGAACTGGTCTTTACCGCTCTCATCTGGTTTGAACCAGTCTAGTCCGGTTTGAACTGGTCTCATTGGTTTGAGCTGGCTAAACCGGTCTCATCCAGTTTGAACCAGTTTGATCTGGTTTAACTGGTCCAATCCAGTTTTAACCGGTCCAAACCGGTTTGATCCAGTTTGAAAAGGTCTAAACCTGTTTGATCCGGTATGAATCAGTTTGATCAGGTTTGAATTGGTCTAAACCAGTTTGATCCAGTCTGAGGCAGTTTGATCCAGTTTGAACCACTCTAAGCTGGTTTTATCCAGTTTGAGCAGGTTCAACTAGTTTGAACCAGTCTAAACCAGTCTCATCTGTTTTGAACCAGTCTAATCCGGTTCAAACCAGTTTGATCTGGGTTGAACCAGTTTAAACCACTCTAGTCCTGTTTGAATGGGTCAAATCAAGTTTGAATTGGTCAAATCTGGTTTGAACCGGTCTTAACCGGTCTCATCCGGTTTAAACCAGTCTAAACTGGTTTGATACAGTCTGAGCCAGTTTGCTCCATTTTGAACCTGTCTAGGCTGGTTTTATCCACTTTGCACTGGTTTAAATCGGTCTAATCTGGGTTGAACCATTCTAATCCGGTTTGATCTGGCCTAAATTGGTTTGATTCGGTTTGAGCCAGTCTAAACTGGTTTGAACCTGTCTAAGCCATTCTAATCTGGGTTGAACCGGTCTAACAGGTTTGAACTGGTCTAAACCGCTCTCATTTGGTTTGAACCAGTTTGATCAGGTTTGAACTGGTCTAAACTTGTTTGATCCAGTCTGAGCCACTTTGATTTGGTTTGAAGGGGTCTAAGCTGGTTTAATCTGTTTTGAACCATTTAAAACTGGTTCGATCCAGTCTAATCTGGTCCCATCTGGTTTGAACCAGTCTAATCCGGTTTGAAGCATTCTAAATTGGTTTGATCCGGTTTGAGCCGGTCTAAACTGGTTTGAACTGGTCTAAACCGGTCTTACATGGTTTGAACCAGTCTAATCGGTTTCAAACCAGTTTGATCTGGTTTGAACCGGTTTGAACTGGATTAAACTGGTCTAATCCAGTTTGAACCAGTCTAATCCAGTTTGAGCCAGTCTAAACTGGTTTGAACTGGTTTAAACCGGCCTAATCCATTTTGAGCTGGTCTCATCTGGTTTGAACCGGTCTACACCGGGTTGATCCGTTTTGACCCGGTCTAAAGAAGTTTGATCTGTTTTGAACCAGTTTGATCAGGTTGGAACTTGTCTAAACTGGCTTGATCCAGTCTGAGCCAGTTTGGTCCAGTTTGAACCGGTTTAAGCTGGTATGATCCAATGTGAACCAGTTTAATTCGGTTTCTTCTGGTTTGAGCCAGTCTAAACCAGTATGAACTGGTCTAAAACCATTTGAACTGGTTTAAACTGGTCTAAGCCGTTTTGAACTGGTCTAATCCGGTTTGAACTGGTCTAATCAATTTTGATCTGGTTTGAACCAGTTTGATCATGTTTGAACTGTTCTAAACCAGTTTGCTCTGGTCCGAGCCAGTTTGATCCGGTTTGAACCAGTCTAAGCTGGTTTGTTCTGGTATGAGTCAGTCTAAACCAGTCTCATCAGGTTTGAGCCGGTCTAGTCTGGTTCAAACCAGTTTGATCCGGTTTGAACTGGTTTGAACCTGTTTAAACTGGTCTAATCCAGTTTGAACCAGTCTCATCCGGTTTAAACCATTCTAAACCAGTATGAACAGTTCAAACCGGTCTATTCCAGTTTGAACTGGTCTACACCAGTCTAAACTGGTTTGATCCAGTTGAACCAGTTTGCTCATGTTTGAACTGTTCTAAATTACTTTGATCCAGTCAGAGCCAGTTTGATCTGGTTTGAAGAAGTCTAATCTGGTTTGAATGGCCTAAATTGGTTGATCTGGTTTGATCCTTTCTAAACTGGTCTCATCCGGTTAAAACCGGTTTGAACTGGTCTAAACTGGTCTTATCCAGTTTGAACTGGTCTAATCCATTTCAAACCATTTTGATCTGGTTTGATCTGGTTTGAACCGGTCTAAAATGATTTGATCTGGTTTGAACTGGTCCAAAAAGGTTTGAACCTGTCTGAATCGGTCTAATCCAGTTCAAACCAGTCTCATCCTCTTTAAACCGGTCTAAACTGGTTTGAACCAGTTTCAACCTGTTTGATCAGGTTTGAAATGGGTCTAAACAAGTTTGATCTAGCCTGTGAGAGTTTGATCTGGTTTGAACTGGTCTAAGCTGGTTTGAACCAGTTTAAACCAGTTCGATCCGGTCTAATCCAGTTTGAACTGGTCAAAACTGGTCTCATCCGGTTTGATCTGATCTAATCTGGTTTGATCTGGTTTGAGCCAGTCTAAACCAGTTTGAACTGGTCTAAACCGGTCTCATAATGTTTGAATCGGTCTAAATGGTTCAAACCAGTTTGATCCGGTTTGAACCAGTTTGAATCAGTTTAAACTGGTCTAATCTGTTTTGAACCAGTCTAAACAGGTTTGATCCGGTTTGAACCAGTCTAAATCACTTTGAACCTGTCTAAACCAGTCTCATCCGGTTCGAACCAGTTTGATTAGGTTTGAACTGGTCTAAACTGGTTTGATCCAGCCTGGGCCACTTTGATTCGGCTTGAAGCGGTCTAAGCTGGTTTGATCCGGTTTGAACCAGTGTAAACCAGTTTGATCCGGTTTGAGCCGGTCTAAACCGGTTTGAAGCGGTCTAAACCGATCTTATCCGGTTTGAACTGGTCTAATCTGATTCAAACCGGTTTGATCTGGTTTGATCCAGTTTAAACCGGTCTAATCCGGTTTGAACTGGTCTACTTCAGTTTGAATGGGTCTCATCGGTTTGAACTGGTCTAAACCGGTTTGATCTGGTTTGAGCCGGTCTAAAACGGTTTGAACCGTTCTAATGTTGTCTCATCCAGTTCTAACTGGTCTAAACCTGTTTGATCCAGTATGAACTAGTTTGATCTAGTTTGAACTGTTCTAAGCTGATTTGATCCAATTTGAACCCATTTGAACCAGTTTAAACTGGTCTAATCTGATTTGAACCGGTTTGATCCAGTTTGAGCAGGTCTCAACTGGTTTGAAACAGTCTAATTCAGATCAAACCAGTTTGATCCAGGTTGAACCGGTTTAAACCGGTCTAATCCTGTTTGAACCAGTCAAATCCGGTTTGAACTGGTCTAAACTGGTTTGATCCAGTTTGAGCCGCTCTAAACCAGTTTGAATTGGTCTTAACCGGTCTCATCCATTTTGAATCAATCTAAACCGGTTTGATCCCATTTTAAACAGTTTGATCCAGTATTAACCGATCTAAGCTGGTGTGATCTGGTTTGGAACCGGATTGAACAGGTTTCAAAATATCTAAACCGATTTGATCCGGTTTGAGCCCATCTCAACCAGTTTGAACCGGTCTAATCCGGTTTAATCTGGTTTGAATCGGTCTAATCTGATTTGAACTGTTCTAAACCTGTTTGAACCGGTTTAAACCGGTCTCATTTGGTTGGAACCTGTCTCATCCAGTTTGAACGGGTCTAAACCAGTTCAAACTGGTCTAAAGTGGTTTGATCCGGTTTGTTCCAGTTTGATCAGGTTTTCACTGCTCTAAGCCAGTTTGATCCGGTTTGAACTGGTCTAAGTTTCTTTTGTCCAGTTTGAACCAGTTTAAACTGGTTTGATCTGGTCTAATCCAGTTTGAACAGGTTTAAAACGGTCTAATCCATTTTGAACCGGTCTCTTCTGGTTTGAACTGGTCTAAACCAGTTTAATCCAGTTTGAACAAGTTTATTCAGGTTTGAACTGTTCTGAACATGTTTGAACTTGTCTCATTTGGTTAGAACCAGTCTCATCCGGTTTGAACAGGTCTAAACCCATTTGAACTGGTCTGAACCAGTTTGATCTGGTTTGAACTGGTCTAAAGGGTTTGATCCAGTTTAAGCCAGTTTGATCCTGTTTGAACTGATCTAAGCTTGTTTTATCAAGTTTGAACTGGTGTAAACCAGTTCAATCTGGTCTAATCCGGGTTTAACCAGTCTCTTCTGTATCAAACCATTGTTAGAAGTGAGAGCAGTGTTCCTCTTCTCTGTGCAAGCTATACTTTGAAAGATAATCACAATCTTTTGAAAGTGTTTAATTTTATAAGTGCTTTTTTTCTTTATTTTTTATTTTTTTATTAGTTGTTGAAAAAATATTTCCGTCTCTTCCCCATTTCCCATTTCCCCCCCTCCTCCCACACATTGCCCCCTCTCTCCACTCCCCTCCTACTCTCCCTCTCCCCCCACTCCATTCACCCTCCCTCTCGAGAATGAAGAGCAGTCCAAATTCCCTGCCCTGAGGGAAGTCCAAGGTCCTCCCACTTCTTTCCAGGTCCATGAAGGTGAGCATCCAAACAGGCTAGGCTCAGAAAGCCAGTTCATGTATTAGGATCGAAACCTAGTGCCATTGTCCTTGGCTTCTCATCAGCCTTCATTGTCTGCCACGTTCAGAAAGTTTGGTTTGATCCCATGCTTATTCAGTCCCAGTCCCGCTGGCCTTGGTGAGCTCCCAATAGATCAGTTCCACTGTCACAGTGGGTGGGTGCACCCCTCGTGGTCCTGACTTCCTTGCTCATGTTCTCCCTCCTTCTGCTCCTCATTTGGATCTTAAGAGCTCAGTCCAGTGCTCCTATTTGGGTCTCTGTCTCTATCTCCATTCATTGCCAGATGAAGGTTCTCATGTGATATGCAAGATATTCATCAGTATGGCTATAGGGTAGGGTCATTTCAGGTTCCCTCACCTCAGTTGCCCAAGGTACTAGCTGGGGACATCTCCCTGGACACCTGCGAGCCCCTCTAGAGTTAAGTCTCTTGCCAACCCTAAGGTGGCTCCCTTAATTAGGATATATATTTCTCTGGTCCCATGTCCACCCTTCCTTTATCCCAAACATCCCATTCCCCAAAGCTCCCCCAATCCTCCCCTTCTCACGTTCCTCACCCCAATTCCCCTTAGCCCCATGCCACCTCACCCCCAAGTTCCCAGATTTTGCCCTGCAATCTTTTCTACTTCCCATATCCAGGTGGATGACTATATGTTTTTCTTTGGATTCACCTTCATATTTAGCTTCTCTAGGATCACAAATTTTATGCTCAATGTCCTTTATTTATGGCTAGAAACCAATTATGAGTGAGTACATCCCATGTTCATCTTTTTGGGTCTGGGATACCTCACTCAGGATAGTGTTTTCACTTTTCACGATAGCCACAAATAGCATAAAATATCTTGGGGTAACTCTAACCAAGGAAGTGAAGGATGTATTTGACATGAACTTTAAGTCTTTGAAGAAAGAAATTGAGGAGGATACCAGAAAATGGAAGGATCTCCCTTGCTCTTGGATTGGGAGGATCAACATAGTAAAAATGGCAATTCTACCAAGGGCAATTTATATATTCAATGCAATCCCCATTAAAATCCCATCGAAATTCTTCACAAATCTTGAGAGGACATTAATCAACTTTATATGGAAAAAAACCAGGATAGCCAAAACAATCATACAATAAAGAAACTTCTGGAGGCATTACGATCCCTGACTTCAAACTCTATTACAGAGCTTCAGTATTGAAAAGAGCTTGGTATTAACATAAAAACAGAGAAGTTGATCAATGGAATAGAGTAGAAAACCTGGATTTTAACCCACAAACCTATGAACACCTGATTTTTGATATAGGAGCTAAAAGAATTCAGTGGAAGAAAGAAAGCATCTTCAACAAATGGTGCTGGCAGACTGGTTGTCATCTTGTAGAAGAATGAAAATAGATATGTATCTATTGCCATGCACAAAACTCAAGTCCAAATGTATTAAAGACTTCAATTTCAGGCTGAACACACTGAACCTGATAGAAGAGAAAGTGGGAAGTACTCTACAACATATGGGTACAGGAGATCATTTCCTACGTATATCCCCAGCAAAACAGACATTAAGGACATCATAAATGCTTTAGTGAGAGAAACACATGTATTTCTCTGGAAGAGAAGCAGTTGTTTGGGACATGACAAAGCATTGTTAGAGTGAGAGCCATGTTATTCTTCTCTGTGCAAGCTTTACTTTGAAAAATAATCATGTTTTTTTGAAAGTGTAATAATTTCATAAAATGCTTTACTGAGAAATGCACATGTGTTTCTCTCAAAAGACAAGCAGTGGTTTGGGACATTTCAAAGCATTGTTAGAAGCAAGTGCAGTGTTAGTCTTCCCTGTGCAAGGTTTACTTTGAAAGATAATCACATTCTTTTGAAAGTGTATTAATTTTATATAATGAATTAGTAAGAAATACACATGTGTTTCTCTGAAAAGAGAAACAGTTGTTTGGGACATGTCAAAGCATTGTTAGAAGTGTAAGCTGTTTTGCTTTCTTTGTGCAAGCTTTACTTTGAAAGATAATCATCTTTTTTTGAAAGAGTATTAATTTCTTGAAATGTCTTGTTGAGAAACGCACATGTGTTTCTTTGAAAAGACTAGCAGTTTTGGGGACATGTCAAAGCATTGAAGAAGCAAGTGAAGTTGGGTTTTCTCTGTACATGCTTATTTTGAAAGTTAAACACGTTCTTTTGAAAATGTTTAAGATCATAAATGCTTTAGTGAGAAACGCACATGTGTTTCTCTGAAAAGACAAGCAGTTGTTTGGGACATGGCAAAGGATTGTTAGAAGCAAGAGCAGTGGGCTTTTCTCTGTACAAGCTTTACTTTGAAAGATAATCACTTTCTTTTGAAAATGTTTAATATCATAAATGCTTTAGTGAGAAATGCACATGTGTTTCTCTGAAAAGTCAAGCAGTTCGTTAGGACATGTCAAAGAATGGTGAGAAGTGAGAGCTGTTTTGATTTTCTTTGTGCAAGCTTTACTTTGAAAGATAATCACATTCTTTTGAAAATGTATTATTTTCATGAAATGCTTTAATGAGAAATACACATACGTTTCTCTGAAAAGACAAGCAGTTGTTTGGGACATGTCAAAGAATTGTTAGAACTGAGAGCTGTGTTACTCTTCTCTGTGCAAGCTTTATGTTGAAAGATAATCACGTCCTTTTGAAAGTGTATTTATTTCATGAAAAGCTTTAATGAGAAATGCACATGTGTTTCTTTGAAAAGACAAACAGTGGTTTGGGACATTTCAAATCATTGTTAGAAGCTAGAGCAGTGGGCTTTTCTCTGTACAATCTTTACTTTGAAAGATAATCATGTTCTTTGAAAGTGTATTAATTTCATGAAATGCTTTAGTGAGAAATGCACACGTGTTTTACTGAAAAAAGAAGCAGTGGTTTGGGACATGTCAAAGAATTGTGAGAAGTGAGAGCAGTGTTATTCTTCTCTGTTCAAGCTGTACTTTGAAAGATAATCACGATTTTTGAAAGTGTTTAATTTAATGAAATGCTTTACTGAGAAATGCACATGTGTCTTTGAAAAGTCAAGCTGTTGTTTGGGACATGTCAAAGCATTTTAGAAGTGAGAGCAGGGTTACCCTTCTCTGTACAAGCTTTACTCTCAAAGATAATCATGTTCATTTTGAAGTGCATAAGTTTAATGAAATTCTTTTATTTTTTTTTGGATTTTTCGAGATAGGGTTTCTCTGTAGCTTTTTTTGGTTCCTGTCCTGGAATGAGCTCTTGTAGACCAGGCTGGCCTCGAACTCACAAAGATCCGCCTGCCTCTGCCTCCCAAGTGCTGGGATTAAAGGACTATTATGAAATTCTTTAGTGAGAAATACACATGTGTTTTTCTGAAAAGATAAGAAGTTGTTTAGGACATGTCAAAGCATTGTTAGAAGTGAGAGCTGTTTTGTTTTTTGTGCATGCTTTACGTTGAAACATAATCACATTCTTTTGAAAGTATATTAATTTCTTGAAATGCTTTAGTGTGAAGCGCACATATGTTTTTATGAAAAGACAGGCAGTTATTTGACACATTTCAAAGCATTATTATAGGTGAGAGCAGTGGGCTTTTCTCTGTACAATCTTTACTTTGAAAGATAATCAAGTTCTTTTGAAAGTGTATTAATTTCATGAAATGCTTTACTGAGAAACGCACATGTGTTTTTCTGAAAAGAGAAGCATTTGTTAGGGATATGTCAAAGCATTATTAGAAGTGAGAGCAGTGTTAGTCTTCTCTGTGCAAGCTTTACCTTGTAAGAATATCACATTCTTTAGAAAGTGTATTAATATGATGAAATGCTTTAGTGAGAAACACACAAGTGTTTCTCTGAAAAGAGAAGCACTTGTTTGGGACATGTAAAAGCGTTGTTAGAAGTGAAAACAGTGGGGTTTTCTCTGCACAAGCTTTACTTTGAATGATAATCACGTTCATTTGAAAATATATTAATTTCATGTAAAACTTTAGGAGAAACGCACATGTGTTTCTCTGAAAAGAAAAGCAGTTGTGTCGAAAATGCCACAGTATTGTTAGAAGTGAGAGGAGTGTTCCTTTTCTCTGTACAAGCTTTACTTTAGTGAGAAACGCACATGTGTTTCTCTGAAAAGACAAGCAGTTGTTTGGGACATGTCAAAGAATTGTTAGAAGTGAGAACTGTTTTGCTTTTCTTTGGGAAAGATATACTTTGGAAGAACATCACCTTCCTTAGAAAGTGTATTATTTTCATGAAATACTTTAGTGAGAATCACATATATGTTTCTCTGAAAAGACAAGCTGCTTTTTGTGACATGTCAAAGCATTGTTAGAAGTGAGAGCAGGGTTACTCTTCTTTGTACAAGCTTTACTTTGAAAGAAAATCACGTTCTTTTGAAAGTGTTTAATTTCATAAATGCTTTATTGAGAAAAACTCGTGCATTTATCTGAAAAGACAAGCAATTGTTTGGGACGTGTCAAAGCATTGTTAGAAGTGACAGCACTGTTACTCTTCTCTGTACAAGCTTTACTTTGAAAGATAATCACGTTCTTTGAATGTGTTTAATTTCATGAAAATCTTTAGTGTGAAACGCCCATGTGCTTCTCTGAAAAGGGAAGCAGCTGTTTGGGACATGTGAAAACAATATTAGAAGTGAGATCAGTGTTACTCTTCTCTGTGCAAGCTTTATTTTGAAAGATAATCACGTTCTATTGAAAGTGTATTAGTTTCATGAAATGCTATATTGAGAAACGCACATGTTTTTCTCTTGAAAGAGAAGTAGTTGTTTGAGACATGTGAAAGCATTGTTCCAGTGAGAGCAGTGTTAGTGTTCTCTGTGCAAGCTTTAATTTGAAAGACGATCACTATCTTTTGAAACTGTATTAATTTCATGTAATGCTTTAGTAAGAAACACACATGTGTTTCTTGAAAAGTGAAGCAGTTGTTTGGGACATTTCAAAGCATTGTTAGAAGTGTAAGCTGTTTTGCTTTCTTTGTGCAAGCTTTACTTTGAAAGATAATCATGTTCTTTTTAGAGAGTATTATTTCTTGAAATGCTTTAGTGAGAAACGCACATGTGTTTCTCTGAAAAGAGAAGCATTTTTTTTGCGACATGTCAAAGTATTGTTAGAAGTTTTGCTGTTCCTTTTCCAAGCTTTACTTTGAAAGATAATCACGTTCTTTTGGAAGTGTATTAATTTCATGAAATGCTTTAGTGAGAAACACACAGGTGTTCCTCTGAAAAGAGAAGCAGTTGTTTGGGACATGTGAAGGCATTGTTAGAAGTGAGAGCAGTATTACTCTTCCCTGTACAAGATTTACTTTGAAAGATAATCATGCTCTTTTGAAAGTGCTTTAATTTCATGAAATGCTTTAGTGAGAAAAGCACATGTGTTTCTCTGAAAAGGGAAGCAGTTCTTTGGGACACGTCAAAGCATTGTTAAAAGTGAGAACAGGGGGCTTTTCTCTGTACAAGTTTTACTTTGAAAAATAATCGCGTTCTTTTACATGTGTATTAATTTCATGAAATGCTTTAGTAAGAAACGCACATATGTTTCTCTGAAAAGACACGCAGTTGTTTGGGAGATGTCAAAGTATTCTTAGAAGTGAGAGCAGTGTTCCTTTTCTCTGTACAATCTTTGCTTTGAAAGATAATTACTCCACCCCCCCCCAAGCCTGCCTTGATGTCTGTTAGGACCTTTCTTCAAGAACAGTTTTCCGTCATCTGGAGTCATTACCATCCCTGACTTTAAACTCTATTACAGAGATACATTATTGAAAACAGCTTGGTATTGGCATAAAAACTGAGAATTCGACCAATGGAATCGAATAGAAGACCCTGACTTTAACCCACAAACCTATGAATACCTGATTTTAGATAAAGGAGCTAAAAGTATACAATGGAAAAAAGAGAGCATCTTCAGCAAATTGTGCTGGTATAACTGGATGTCAGTCTGTAGAAGAATGAAAATAGACCCATATCTATCACCATGCACAAAACTCAAGTCCAAATGGATCAGAGACCTCAATATCAGTCCGAACACCCTGACCCTGATAGAAGAGAATGTGCGAAGTAATCTATAACACATGGGCACAGGAGACCACATCCTACTTATAACCCCAGCAGCACAGACATTAAGGACAACATTTTATAAATGGGACCTCCTGAAACTGAGAAGCTTCTGTAAATCACAGGACACTGTCACTAAGACAAAAAGGCAACCCACTAACTGGGAGAAGATCTTCACCAACCCCGTAACTGACAAAGGTCTGATCTCCATAATATATAAAAAACTCAAGAAACTAGACTTTAAAATGCTAATCAACTCAATTATAAAATGTGACACTGAGCTGAACAGAGAATTCTCAACAGAAGAAGTTCAAATGGCCAAAAGACACTTAAGGTCATGCTCAACTTCCTTAGCGATGAGGGAAATGCAAATCAAGACAATTTTAAGATACCATCTTACACCTGTCAGAATGGCTAAAATCAGAAACACCAATGATAGCCTTTGCTGGAGAGGTTGTGGAGTAAGGGGTACACTCATCCATTGCTGGTGGGAATGCAAACTTGTGCAACCACTTTAAAAAGCAGTGTGGTGATTTCTCAGGATATTCATGATCATCCTATCCCTAGACCCAGCAATACCACTCTTGGGAATATACCCAAGAGATGCCCTATCATATGACAAAAGTATATGCTCAACTATGTTCATAGCAGCATTGTTTGTAATAGCCAGAACCTGGAAACAACCTAAATGCCTTTCAATGGAACAATGGATGAAGAAAGCATTGAATATATACATATTAGAGTACTCCTCAGCAGTAAAAAACAACGACTTCTTGAATTTTGTATGCAAATGGACGGAAATAGAAAACACTATCCTGAGTGAGGTAAGCCAGACCCAAAAAGAAGAACATGGGATGTACTCATTCATATTTGGTTTCTAGCCATAAATAAATGACATTGAGCCTATAATTCGTGATCCTAGAGAAGCTAAATAAGAAGGTGAACCCAAAGAAAAACATATAGGCATCCTCCTGGATATTAACCTTCATCAGGTGATGAAAGCAGACAGAGACAGAGACCCACACTGGAGCACCAGACTGAAATCCCAAGGTCCAAATCAGGAGCAGAAGGAGAGAGAGCACGAGCAAGGAACTCAGTCCCATGAGGGTTTCACCCACATACTGAGACAATGGGAATGTTCTATCGGGAACTCACCAAGGCCAGCTGGCCTGGGTCTGAAAAAGCCTGGGATAAAACCGGACTCACTGAACATAGCGGACAATGAGGACTACTGGGAACTCAAGAACAATGGCACTGGGATTTGATCCTACTGCACGCACTGGCTTTGTGGGAGCCTAGGAAGTTTGGATGCTCACCTAACTAGACCTGGAAGGAGGTGGGCGGTCCTTGGACTTCTCACAGGGCAGAGAACCCTGATTGCTCTTCAGGCTGATCAGGGAGGGGGACTTGATTGGGGGAGGGGGAGGGAAATGGGAGGCAGTAGCAGGGAGGAGGCAGAAATCTTTAATAAATAAATAAAAGAATAAAAAAGAACAGTTTTCTGCTCCTACACTAAGGCTAGCCACCCAGAGTGGTGAGTGCCTGCCTACTGGGCAGGCCTCAAGGTCCCCCACAAGGGAACCCAGGCACCTTCAGCTTGTGCTGCAGGGTCTCCTGTGCTCTACTGGTCCTGCCCTACCTGCCACTTTCTTCCTTTTGTCCCCGGCTCATTGGGCTACCAGGCGTCTCTGTTGAGGTGCTAAGAAGTTCCATCTGGACGGGTGAGTGTACGCTATCCAGAGGTGGAGTGTACCAGAAGAGAGCACAAACCTCCCTCCTCCAGCTCCTGCTGCAGGGTTGTCTTTCTTACACACGACCCCCTTCCCCCAAGCCTGCGTTGTCTGCAAGGTCCTTTGCTCAGGAACAGTTTCCTGCTCCTACACTAAGGCTACCCACCCAGAGCGGTGAGTTCCTGCCTATCAGGCAGGCCTCAAGGACCCCCGAAAGGGAGCACAAGCACCTTCAGCTTGTGAGGCAGGGTCTCCTGTGTTCTACTCGACCCCGCCCTGCCCCCCAAGTTTGCCCTTTTGTCCGCAGGTCATTGGACTACCAGGCATCCATGTTTCGGTGCTGAGGAGTTCCATCTGGACAGGAACATTTCCTGCTTCTACACTGAGGAGATACACCCAGAGAGTCAGTCACAGCAAAGACTGGACCAAGACACCAGGCCTCTCCTGGCTCCATTTGAAGGAAGAGATGGGAAGGTACCAATTCAAAAATTCCTCCAACAACCTGAAAGGCAACATGACATCATCAGAATCCAGGGATCCCGAAATAAGAAGAATTGTACACCCTACTCCGGAAGAATTAGAAGAAATCTACTCAAAAGTGAATTATATGAAAATAATAGAGGACCTTAAACAGGAGGTGAAAAACTACCAAAGACAATTAGAGATTACAAACAAAAAAATAGAGGAAATGAATAAATCGCTAAAAGGTACCCAAGAAAACCAAGAGAAACAAGAAAAAGCAAACAAACAGGTAGGGGAAGCGGTTCAAGACTTGAAGAATGAAATGGAAGTAATGAAGAAAACACATACCGAGGGAACAATGGAAATGGAAAATCTGGGTAAATGAACAGGAACTACAGAGACAAGTACTACCAACAGATTACAAGAAATAGAAGAAAGAATGTAAGAAACTGAAGATACCATAGAGAAAATAAACACACTGATCAAAGAAAACAGCAAAACCAACAAATTCTCATCACAAAACATTCAGGAAATCTGGGACACAATAAAAACACCACACCTAAGAATAATAGATTTAAAAGAAGGAGAAGAAATACAGGTCAACAGTCCAGAAAATATATTTAATAAAATTATAGAAGAAAACTTTCCCAACCAAAAGAAAGGTGTTTCTTTGAAGGTTCAAGAAGCATACAGAACACCGAATAGACTGGACCAAAAAAAAATCTCCTTGCCATATAATTATCAAAACACAAAACATACAGAATAAAGAAAGTATATCAAGAGCTGCAAAGGAAAAAGGTCAAGTTACTTATAAAGGTAAACCTATCAGACTTACACATGACTTCTCTAAGGAAACCATGAAAGCCAGAAGGTCTTGGATAGATGTACAGCAGAAACTAAGAGATCATGGATGGAAGCCCAGACTACTATACTCAGCCAAGCTTTCATTCACTATAAATGGAGAAAACAAAATTTTTCAGGATAAAAACAAATTTAAACAATACGCAGCCACAAATCCAGCCTTACAGAAAGTAATAAAGGAAAATCACAACCCAAGGAGTCCAACAATGCCCACAATAACTCAGACATCTAATGACCCTTCACCAGCACAACGTGAAGAAGGGAAACACACAAACTCCACTACCAAAAAAAAAAAGAAAAAAGAAAAAATGACCGGAGTTAACAACCACTGGTCATTAATATCACTTAATATCAATGGACTCAACTCACCTATAAAAAGGCACAGGCTAAGAGATTGGATATGAAAACAGAATCCACTATTCTGCTGTTTACAAGAAACACACCTCAACCAAAAACACAGACATATACTCGAGTAAAGGGTTGGGAAAAGGTTTATCAAGCAAATAGACCTAAGAAACAAGCAAGTGTGGCCATATTAATTTCTAACAAAGTTGACTTCAAACTTAAATCAATCAGAAGAGATGGAGAGGGACATTTTTTACTCATAACAGGAACAATTCATTAGGACAAAGTCTCAATCCTGAATATCTATGTCCCTAATATAAAAGCACCCAGTTATGTAAAAGAAACATTACTAAAACTCTGGCAATCATCAAACCACACACACAAATAGTAGGAGATTTCAACATTCCTCTCTCACCAATGGACAGGTCAATCAGACAGAAACCTAACAGAAAAATAAGAGGATTAAGGGAGGTAATGAATCAAATGGACTTAACAGACATCTATAAATCATTCCACCCAAATAATAAAGAATATAACTTCTTCTCTGCAGCTCATGGTACCTTCTCGAAAATTGACCACATACTCAGTAACAAAGCAAACTTCCACAGTTACAAAAAAATATTAGTAACCACCTGTGTCTTATCGGATCACCATGGATTAAAATTAGAATTCAACAACAATGCTACCCCCAGAGAGCCTATGAACTCATGGAAACTGGACAGTCCACTACTGAACCACACTTGAATCAAGGAAGAAATAAAGAAAGAAATTAAAGTCTTTCTTGAATTCAATGAAAATAAAGACTCAACATACTCAAACCTATGGGACACTATGAAAGCAGTGCTAAGAGGAAAGTTCATAGCACTAAGTGCCCACTTAAAGAAAACGGAGAAAGCACACATTGAAGACTTAACAGCCCACCTGAAAGCTCTAGAAAAAAAAGAAGCAGACTCACCTAGGAGGAGTAGAAGACTGGAAATAATCAATCTAAGGGCTGAAATCAATGAAATGGAAACACAGAAAACAATCCAAAGAATCAATGAAAAAAAGCTTGTTCTTGGAGAAAATCAACAAGATTGATAAACCCCTATCCAGACTAATCAAACGGCGGAGAGAGAATACACAAATTAACAAGATGAGAAATAAAAAGGATACATAACCACAGACACAGAGGAAATTCAGAAAATCATTAGATCTTACTACAAAAGCCTGTATGCCACAAAATTGGAAAATGTTAAAGAAATGGACACTTTTTTTGATAAGTACCATATATCAAAGTTAGACCAGGACCAGGTGAACAATCTAAATAGACCGTTTAGTCACGAAGAATTAGAAGTTGTTATAAAAAAAAACCGTACTAAAAAAAGCCCAGGTCTAGACTGTTTCAATGCAGAATTCTACCAGAACTTCCAAGAAGACCTAATACCTATACTTTTTAATGTATTTCACAATATAGAAACAGAAAAGTCAGTGCCAAATTCCTTCTATGAAGCTACAGTTACCCTGATACCAAAACCACACAAAGTCTCAACCAAGAAAGAGAATTATAGGCCGATCTCACTCATGACCATCGATGCAAAAATCCTCAACAAAATACTGGAAAACCGAATCCAAGAACACATTAGAAAAATTATCCATTATGATCAAGTAGGCTTCATCCCAGAGATGCAGGGCTGGTTCAACATCCGAAAATCTATCAATGTAATCCATCATATAAATAAACTGAAAGAAAAATCCATATGATCATTTCATTAGATGCTGAAAAAGCATTTGACAAAATTCAACATCCCTTTATGATAAAGGTCTTGGAGAGATTAGGGATACAAGGGTGTTACCTAACTATAATAAAAGCTATTTATAGCAAGCTGACAGCTAACATCAAATTAAATGGAGAGAAACTCAAAGCCATCCCACTAAACTCAGGAACACGACAAGGCTGTCTACTCTCTCCATACCTCTTCAATATAGTGCTTGAAGTTCTAGCAATAGCAATAAGACAACATAAGGGGAACAAAGGGATTCAAATTGGAAAGGAAGAAGTTAAACTTTCATTATTTGCAGATGATATGATAGTGTACATAAGCGACCCAAAAAACTCCACCAAAGAACTCCTACAGCTGATAAACACCTTTAGTAGTATGGCAGGATACAAGATCAATTCCAAAATATCAGTTGCCCTCCTATACACAAATTATAAGGAAGCAGAGAGGGAAATCAGATAAGCATCACCTTTCAAGATAGCCACAAATAGCATAAAATATCTTGGGGTAACTCTAACCAAGGAAGTGAAGAATCTATTTGACAAGAACTTTAAGTCTTTGAAGAAAGAAATTGAGGAAGATACCAGAAAATGGAATGATCTACCTTGGTCTTGGAATGGGAGGATCAACATAGTAAAAATGGCAATTCTACCAAGGGCAATTTATAGATTCAGTGCAATCCCCATTAAAAATCCCATCGAAATTCTTCACAGATCTTGAGAGGACATTAATCAACTTTATATGGAAAAACAAAAAAACCCAGGATAGCCAAAACACTCTTATACAATGAAGGCATAAGTCACAAATAATCCCACAGCAGTTTGGAATTATGATTAATAAGGTGGTATTTATTTAAAGGGGAAAAAACTTACAGATCACAGTCCCAGACAACAGCCCTCTGCACAATCAGGAAGGAGTGTAGTCACCAGAAACGGAGCAGGAAGCGAAGAGAGCGAGAAGGGAAGTAACTGCTTTTTTAAAGGGAGAGAGACCAAGCCCCAATGGGCTGGTATATCAGCGGCTATAGGCTGGAGGAGCGGAAGGACCTCCCCCAACACCTCCCCCTTTTGTTTAAGTAAGAGAGTTCTAAACCTACTACAAAATTATATACAATATGTACAAATATCCTATTCTAACTAGCTTAGGTCTTGCATAAATAACTTGGCCAAGTCATGAGAGAAAAGTAACTACATTTATATAGTCTTCAACCCCATTGAAGATCTGAGAAGGGAAATAATGTTACCTGGGTAATTAGGAAGTTCAGTGAAACAACTTCCAATACATGCAACAAATCAATGAGACAACTAGCTACCTGGGCAATCACCCAAAGTCAGGTTTGCAGCGTTGAAGCAACAAACTTTGGCTAAGGCCTAACATAACTGACATACCATTTTCAACGGCTGGCAACTCTTCAAAACTATCTTACCTTGTCTTGGCAGGATATGACAGTCCTGTTTTATCCATTGATGCATGCTCTGTATCTCTGTCAGTGGTTGAGGTATGGGCATTTCTTTGCCCCAAGGCCAATTCTGCCAAAAAGAAAGGCTCCAGGTGGAGTGTCTTTGGTGCTCAACATTCTCTTGGGAATAGATTTGGTGCTGCCAGGAGCAATTGTGTCTCACTATCACGAAACTCTGAGTTACATTAAAGGCCATTTTCTACAGCTCTTTGAAGAGGTTGAAGATTATCTATCTATACTGAGTATAATCTATATATCTAAAGAACCTGATTAGTCTAATTATAGATGACAAACTTAGATGACTATTAATCTATATAATTCTCAATATCTATCTAACTTAAAGACTAAGACAATAAACAACAGTGTAACAAATGAAGATAATGACCTCCAAATATAAACACTGTACAAATATACATTGCAATATGGTAAATATATATCAGTACACAAACATTATATAAGTATCTTAATCAGAGGTAGAAATGTACACTGCAATATGGTAAATATATAGAATATATGTATATATATCAATACAATATATGTCAATACATAAAAAATGTTTTAAACAGAGGTAGAAACATGCATGCATACAATAGTCAATATAATTTAACTTTGTATCAATATACAAGAATCGATATCAATATATTTGTCTAAAAACAGTAACTCACAATTACAAATCTATTATCCCATCATCCCTCTTTTTTTTTTTCAAAATGATCCCTGAGCTTATAAAATTCCTCCCCCAACCCTCAACTGTATACTAATTATAATTAAGCCCTAAATGATGTCCCTAAACCCAAGGGCAAACTTTAGGAGAGGGGATGACGTTGTCCTCTAGAATTACTTCCAGCTGTCATGGGGGCGACGTTCTTTCTGGGGGATCCTGTGAAAGTAAAATGATGGTTAAATTTCAAGATCAATGTCTTTTAAAATTGCAAATCGTCTCTGAGTATTTTGTGCAGGTCTGGCCAAAATGTTGTATAAGATGTGCACCATTTCAGCTAACCAAGTTGGAACTGTCTTGTGCAGCTGGTACCCAAAGCAGGTCTTGTAGTAGCGCTATCAGTATCATGACATCATATCAACCAGGTGGAGTTGTTGTTATGGGGCCCCATCTTCCTGGAAACTTCAAATGTCACTTCAGGAAAAACTCATTGTTCATTGTGAAAAATTTAAACATTAATCATATATATATATATATATATATATATATATATATATATATATATATTTGATGAAAGGCATGATAGACACATTCAGTGAAAAATATGATAGATATGAAGAAAAGCAAAGATGTTTTCTAAACTCATATTTTTTTCTGTCCCATATCATGGCTCTTGACATGAGACAGAAACTCTAGAAACTTTGGGTTTTTCTCTTACTAACAGGCTTGGAAATGGAGAGGGACTGAGCCAGAGTCCAACTTCAAAATCAGCTCTATAAATTTAGAAATATGGTTTAATATATTTTACTTGCACAACCTATTCAGTTTTCTTGATATTTCCTATTGGGCGGGTTTTTTTCCATCTGTCAGTATCCAAACATCCAGGGTCCCTTGAATTTTT
>JABTXL010020427.1:0-10978 GCA_025134845.1 Neodon shergylaensis
AAAAAATCTCTCACAGGTGTGTTCTCCATTTCTGGATTGTAGTTTATTCCAGATGTTGACAAGTTGTCAATTAAAACTAGCTACCACAGAGTTCATTTCTAAAGCTTTAGTTATACCGGGTGGACATGGTTTGACATGCCTGTGCATTCAAGCCAAGGCAGGAAAAACCCTGCCCTAAGTAGTGAGTTTAGGGTCAGGCTGAGTTTTAAATATATTTGTCTTACAAATGTGAGGAATGGAGTTTGGATCCCCAGAACCCCCATGTCCAGCCTGCAGTTCCAGTTTCGGAAAGATGAAATGAGATCTCCAGAGCAAGCCGGATTGTGAGCTTAGCCATATTGGTGAGCTCTGGGTTTGCTTGAGAGACCCTGTCTCAATGAAGAAGGTGGAAGAGCTATGCAGGATGGTTCCTGACATCCACCGCAGGCCTCCAGAGACATGTGCACTCATACACATTCATCCACAAAGTTGTGTGCTTACATACCTTCAAACACACATATGAACACTACATAAACATAAAAGATGGATAAAAATGAATCATTCCTTTTCTTCATTGTAAGGAGGATTAAACTTTACTTTCAAAAAGGGGGTGGGGGTACTCATATTTCTTCAGGAGCCCTTATGCTCAGCAGCATAGACCAATGTGATGTTCTGTATGTTGAGAAAGAGAAATCAGACATTTGACAGATAAGACTGAACCCCCTGACCATGGGACAAGGATCTGAGCCTCACGTTCAAGGGTCAGAATTTGAACATTGGAAATACAAAGTTGTTTTTTTTTTTTCCTGATAAGGCATGGTGGCTCACACCTTCAATTCTAGCACTCAGGAGCCAGAGGCAGGCGGATCACTGTGAGTTCAAGGCTATCCTGGTCTACATTCCAAGTTCCAGGTCGGCCAAGGCTACATAGTGAACCCTGTCTCAAAATTTAAAAAAATCTAAGTTGTAGGCTAATTAATAAGTGTAAATGAGTGTCTGGAAAGGCAGAAGTTTGAGATTATGCTGCTCCTTGACTGAAGCTGATGCATTAAGCCACCTTTAGCAGGTTTATTTTCACCACGGCTGGGATGGCAGTGCACGCCTATGAGCCCAGGATTTTCGAGGATGCGTCCAGGGAATCAGGAGCTCAAGGTGATCTTCAGCAACAGTGAATTTGACATCAGCCTGGGATTATAGGTACCCTGCCTCCACACACACACACACACACACACACACACACACACACACACACACACAGAGAGAGAGAGAGAGAGAGAGAGAGACAGAGAGACAGAGAGAGACAGAGAGAGAGAGAGACAGAGAGAGACAGAGAGTGTGTTAGCTTACGGGAGGAGTAATAACAAGCAGCCCCCAGTTTCCTACCTTGAGTTCCTGTCCTGACTTCCCTCATCAATGTATTGCGATCTGGAAGTGCAAGCAAACCCCACCCCACCCCTGCTGTTCTTGTTGGAGTGGTGCATCACAGCAACCAAATGGAATCAGGACACCAAATAAGGTAGGATGTGTCACGGACAATAGGTTGTCAAGACCCCTTAATCGAAGATTAATTATGACTCATTTTAGGATTGTGTGGAATGGGTCATATCTCCCGGCTAAGATATGTGTCGTGGTCAGAGGACAACTCAGTTCTACATCCTTCATGGGGATCTTGGGGACGGCACTTAGCTTGTGAGGCCTAGTGGCAAGTGCTTCTACCCACAGTCGTTTCTCCCTGACCAATGATCTTGGCTTTAACTTTTTTCTTTATTTTTATTTTACGTGTGTGTGTGTGTTTTGACTGGATTATGTCTGTACCACATGGATGTAATGCCCAGGGAGACCAGAGGAGGATATCAGATCCCCTGGTACTAGAGTTGCATGTGGGTGTTGGGAATCAAACCTAGGTCCTGTGGAAGAGCAGACAATGTTCCTACTGCTAAGTCATCTCTCCAGGTCCAAGATTTTGTTTGTAATTGTACTTCTCTAACATGCATGCATGCTGTAACCCAAAAGAACAACAGCTGTGGAAAAAGAAGAACTAATCTCTTCAAGCCTTTCCAGGGAGCTGACTTCTGATTGAGTCCCTCATCTTACTAGAGAGCCCCATCTTCTTCCTGGCCTCATTTTATGCCACTTTCTTAGATCAGCTCTCCTTCTCTGTGTAGTTAAATGATAACTTTCCAAATAAGATAAAGTAATGACCTTTATCCAAAATGAACCCAGAGCTGGATTGGGCATGGTGGCACATGGCTGTAATGCTAAAACTTGGAAGAGTGAGGTAGAAGAGTTGGAAGTTCAAACTCTGGTCAGTGAGCTGACTCAGCAGGTACAGGAGCTTGCTGCCAAGCCTGGTGACTTGAGTTCAGCCCCCATCATGCACATGGCGGAGAGAGAGAAAGTTTACTTGTAAAAGTTGTCCTCTGACCCCTACCCATGAACCATGGTGAGCATGCAATCACAAGTGCATGTGAGTGCACACACACACACTACTATTGACACTAATAAATACTGCTACTGTACCACTACGAATAAAAGGATATAGCACATTGCTTAATGACTACCTAGAAAAGTGACAAAACCCTCTCTTACACCTAATCTTTTATAAAGTTTTTGCTCCCTTAAGCAACTGTGCGCACCTTCCTGAGACTTGCCTGACCTTGGAGACTGAGTTAGGAACTTGACTTGTGGGCATCTGTGTAGCAATTGACACGCTGCATGTCATACAATAAGCATTTAATAAGGGCAAGTTTGATCCCTTGACTTGGTTCACTTATCCCCGTGAGGGTGCTAGAGAGAAGCTGGCACCTCTCCAGTCACTTACTGGAAGACTTGGGTGTGCAGTGTTATCAAGCTGACAGAGGGATGCTGACCAGGCAGAGCCAGAGTGTTGGCTCTGCACACTGTGTGCAGCCTGCTTGTGACCTCACCACTCTTGGGCTAGAAGGTATTGGCATTCTGCTTTTATAGTAAATCGTTAACCACGAAAGATTCTGAGGCTATCGGCCACTGATAAATGACAAAGCCTGAGTCATAGATGTCACCTTCTGCCCTCAGCACAGTCTAGGCTCTTGACTAGGGTCCTCAGGACCTCAGTGCTTTGGAGGCTTGCAGGTTTTGAGTTCTAGTTTATGTATTATTGTGTGTTTGCACATGAGCTCGTGCTACAGGGGAGGTCAGAGGACAACTCATAGGAGCGGGTGCTTTTCCCCTAGCTGGGGTCCCAGGCCTCAAGCAGGCTGCCCTCTCACCAGCTCCCTGGGTTTCTTTCTTTATTCTTTTTATTCTTTCTAAAGAAAGGTCTGTTCTACCCCAGGTTAGTTCTATATTTTCTATGCTGGTAAAGATGACTTTGAACCTATGATCGTCCTTCCTTTGCCCCTTCCAATGTGCTCGTTTCACTCTATACTGTACCAACAGTCCAGCCTTGGAAAATTAAAGTACCCAAATGACCTGTAATTCTGAGACCAGAGGTGTGGAATTATAGGCTGTGCAGGCTCAGCCTCCTCCTGAAAAAAAATGGATCTGGGGCAGAGGGGGGGGATGATCCAATGAGAGCTTCCCTGTTGAGTTCAAGGGTCAGGGGAGGTCGACATCCTCATTGTGCATTTATGAGACACAAAAAACAAGACCCATATGCTGTCTTTAGAATAGATCCCAAGTGTAAAAGAAATGGGGGGACAGCAGGTAAGACCTGAACTTCCTCAGAGCAGTCCTGCAGAGTCCAGAAAGTCGGGCATTCAGTGTTCTAAGGAGCTTTCCTGAGGCTGACTGGTTTACTCTGCTGACTCTTGGGTAAGGGCAATAGGAAATCCAGTTAATGCTGATAGAAGCTCCTTGTTAAGGATCAGAGGCAGGAATGGTTTTCTATCAGGCGCTGGCTCCTTGCTCTTTTCTCTGGGTATTGACTTTCTGCTGAGGCTGGCTCTTTCCCTACTAGCAGTACAAAGTGATTTAATATTTTTTTTCATTTTTTTAATTATTATTTATTTATTAGTTAAAGATTTCTGTCTCTTCCCCGCCACCGCCTCCCATATCCCTTTCCCTCCCCCAATCAACTCCCCCTCTCTCATCAGCCCGAAGAGCAGACCGAGCAGACCAGGTTCCCTGCCCTGTGGGGAGTCCAAGGACCTCCCACCTCCTTTCAGGTCTAGTAAGGTGAACATCCAAACTGCCTAGGCTCCCACAAAGGCAGTATGTGCAGTAGGATCAAAACCCATTGCCATTGTTCTTGAGGTCTCAGTAGTCCTCATTGTCCGCTATGTTCAGCGAGTCCGGTTTTATCCCATGCTTTTTCAGACCCAGTCCAGCTGGCCTTGGTGAGTTCCCGAAAGAACATCCCCATTGTCTCAGTGTGTGGGTACACCCCTCGTGGTCCTGAGTTCCTTGCTCGTGCTCTCTCTCCTTCTGCTCCTGATTTGGACTTTGGGGTTGTAGTCCAGTACTCCAATGTGGGACTCTGTCTCTGTCTCCTTTCATCGCCTGATGAAGGTTAATATCCAGGAGGATGACTATATGTTTTTCTTTGGGTTCACCTTCTTATTTAGCTTCTCTAGGCTCACGAATTATAGGCTCAATGTCCTTTATTTATGGCTAGAAACCAAATATGAGTGAGTACATCCCATGTTCCTCTTTTTGGGTCTGGCTTACCTCACTCAGGATAGTGTTTTCTATCCCGCAACAGACAAAGGTCTGATCTCCAAAATATATAAAGAACTCAAGAAACTAGACCGTAAAAGGCTAATCAACCAAATTATAAAATGGGGCACTGAGCTGAACAGAGAATTCTCAACAGAAGAAGTTCAAATGGCCAAAAGACACTTAAGGTCATGCTCAACTTCCTTAGCGATCAGGGAAATGCAAATCAAGACAACTTTAAGATACCATCTTACACCTGTCAGAATGGCTAAAATCAAAAACACCAATGATAGCCTTTGCTGGAGAGGTTGTGGAGAAAGGGGTACACTCATCCATTGCTGGTGGGAATGCAAACTTGTGCAACCACTTTGGAAAGCAGTGTGGCGGTTTCTCAGGAAATTCGGGATCAACCTACCACTGGACCCAGCAATACCACTCTTGGGAATATACCCAAGAGATGCCCTATCATATAACAAAAGTATATGCTCATCTATGTTCGTAGCAGCATTGTTTGTAATAGCCAGAACCTGGAAACAACCTAGATGCCCTTCAATGGAAGAATGGATGAGGAAAGTATGGAATATATACATATTAGAGTACTACTCAGCAGTAAAAAACAATGACTTCTTGAATTTTTGCAAAATGATTTAATATTAAGCAAACAATGACCGTGTCAGTTCCTGGACTCACCTAGACCTGTTCAGAAAGGAATCTCTCTTCTCTCAGCCGTGGGAAAGTACTCGATTTGGACAAACATCCTTCCCGCACTCACCCTCAGAGGACCACTGTGAGTAAGGAAATGTCATCAAGGTAAGGATAGGACAATGCCCAAGTGGATGGAACTCTGCCAGGGGCTCTGGGAGGCATGAGGGTGGCTCTGTCAATCAACACCCATGGCCCGAGAAACCTGCATGTGTAAGGACGGAGGCAAAATGGATCCCAGAGCAGTGACCACGAGTGTCACTCATGCAGGTGGAGACAGCCACACTGCTCCAGGGGTTCAGGGACAGGAGTGAGAGTCTGCTAAGTAGCACCTTTGTGAGCAGCCAGCCAGAGCGTACAAGGGAACGACGTCTTAGGCTGTGCCACGGTGTGATCATAGTAGTGGAGGACTAAATTCCTTACCCATCCCATCCCTGGTACCTTGGCATTCCCTTGTGGAACTTAGACCTCTGGATAAAGGCATACCCTAAAGTATTCAGAGTCTAGTCTCCACCTCTTTCTGGAATGGGGGAAACAGAGTAGAAATTAAAACGTAGAAAATATGTTACTTTCCAACAGTCTATGACCTAGGCCTCTGCTGTGTAAATTAGCCTTTGACCTACACAGATATCTCCCAAAGAACCCCGTGTTCATAAACCACCAAGGGAGAAGCCCTCCTCACACGTGTCTCTTAGAATCTTTTTTGTTTTTGAAACTTTATTGACATTATTTAGTCAAGGTTCAGCTAGCATTGGGCCTTCTCCCCGACCTTTGTTTTTATTCTATTTATGAATTTTTTGAAAACCTAATCTTTTACCCTGGTCTATTTTTTAATTTTCTTTTTTTTAGACGGGGTAGCCAAAGTTTGCCTCAATATTTGTTATAATAATAGCGAATGACCTTAAACTTTTGATCTTTTGCCTTTACTGCCGGAGTTCTAGGATTCCAGGACTGTACCACAATGGTTACTTTTATGCCATGCTGGGGATTCAATCTAGTACTTTGTACAACTTCAGGTACTCCATTAGTGTAGCTACATCTTAGTGTCTATGTTTGCTTATGGGCTTAATTTTTTAAAGGTTTATTTTACTTTGAATTTTGTGGTATGTGTGTGTGTGTGTGTGTGTGTGTGTCCAGATGCACACAGAGGCCAGAAGAGGGTACCAGATCTCCAGGAGCTGGAGTTAACAGGTAGTTGTGAGTTACCTGTTGTGGGTACTGAGAACTGAATTCAGGTTCTCTGGAAGAGCAGGAAGCACTCTACTGCTGAGCCATCTCTCAAGCCCTGTTATTAAAAGTATTGTGTGCTTCTGATACTGAACATACGGTGGGGTGGGAAGACAGCTCAGCAGGTAAGAGTTGTTCCTGCTCGCGCAGAGAAGTGAGCTCAGTTCCAGGCAGCCATGTCAGGTGCCTCACAACTGCCTGTGACTCCAGCTCCAGGGGACCTGATGCCCTTCTCTGCCCTCCACGGACAGTACACTCGCATATACAGTCTCCCATGCGTGTACATATATTAGAAATTAAAATCTTGAAAATATATTGTGTTCAGGGCATGACATCTGAGAACTTTCTGAGAAAATTCTTACTTTTCTTAAATCAAAAAGCTACAGCAAAGTGAATTAACAATTTCAAAAACTTTGTGCAGACTGCCCTTCAGTGTAAGAGTCCGTTTGGATATTCTTGGTTGTCAACTTGAGAATATGTGGAATTAACAAAAGCCCAAAGTGACTGGGTACACCTGTGAGGAAATTTTTCTTAATTAAATCATTTGTAGTCGGAAAGACCTATGTTTAATTCAGCTAATCTGAGATGAGAAGATATACCTTAATCCCGATGTTTTGAGTTGGTAAGACCCACTTTTAATCTGAGCCATACCTCTAGTGGTAGCCTGTATAAAGGACCTGGAAGAAGGCTTCCTCTTTTTTGCCTGTTTACCCTTATTCTCGCTGGTAAGTCCATCCCTTCACTGGCTTTAGAGCTTACTTCTTTGGGATCCCGGTGTGTAGTAAATGTTAGCTGAGCTCTCCAGCATCGTGGATTGAGCAACATCTAGGTTGTTGGACTTTCTTGGTATATAGCCATTGTTGGACGTGCTGAACTACAACCTACCGGCTACTCTAATAAGTCGTGTGTGTGTGTGTGTGTGTGCGTGCGCGCGTGCACACATGCACACGTGTGTTGTACATGCCTATTCTACCAGTTCAGTTCCTCTAGATCCCTAACTAATACAGAACACAAAAGGAAAGTGTTCCAAAGAAAGGGGAGGAAGCAATGGGGGTGGGGAAGAGGAGGGAGAAATGCCTCCAGTGTAGACCTGCTTTGGGCAGGTTGAGCCTCATGGTCTCTTGTCTCAAGCTTGAGTTTTTTCAGTGGCTGTGCTTTTTATTGTTTTAACTTTCTAGTTTTCAGACCTGAGCTCTCTGGAATACACTGAATTTAGATCCCGACAAAAACAAAAACAAAAAACAGCCCACCTTGAGAGTGAGAGGCTCAGCCATGAGCCAACAGCTCAGACACCACTGGAGGAAATTTTGAGGCTGCTTGAAGCTGTGACTACAGCCCAGCCAGCTGTTGGGTTGAAAACTGTCAGTACAGCAACAAGGTTTCCAGTTGTGAGCAGCTGTTTCTGTACACTAGATAAATTAGAATTCTCTTGTGCAGCAAAATCAGGGGCAAGAACTGGAAAAACCAACAAGGAATATGGAATATGCTTTATGAGGTTACATTTTCTCCTCATATTATAAAGCCCATGTGTTGAGAGAATATGGGAAGAAAAGAAGCAACATATGTCTAAGAGCCAGGGGAAAGAGCAGAAGCATGAAGTGCTGCTTCTTAGAGGAGAGAGCAGTCTGCAGGAATAGGAATGACCCCAAATAGTGTGTGTGGGGTGGGGGAGGGGAGTGCACGGGGGAGGGAAAGGCCTCATGTCTGAGATGTGATGTGTGAGTGACGAGCCGAGGAGAAAGTGAGTGGTGGACACATGGAGAAGTGTCAGGTACTCCAGTGCTGTATGCCACTTTGTGTTATGTGATCCACACTGCTACCCTACGGAGGAGGCATTTCTGTGGTTTCCAGTATGAATGTCTGTCTATTGATCCCCCAGAAAGAGTATATCCATGTCCATATCTCTTGTCCATTTTGGTTCTTAGGTTATGGGACGAGATTCAAAATGAGGGTGTCTGACCCTAAAATCCAGTCTCCATCACAGCAAGCACTGCACCCCACTCTTTAAGGGGTTGTCTGACTCTGAAATTCAGACTCTATCATGGTCTCCAATCTACTCTATAGGTATCAACCATCAGGAGATCGATGAGAAGCGAGAGAGAACAAAACTGTCCAGAAAACATGTGGTGCCTGCACATAAAACCTGCAGTGGGGGTGTCAGGCAGAAGAATGTGTTCAAGGCCATAATGAGACTCAGATTCAGTCTCAAGGAAATGATTGAAAGACAGCAAAGAGGGCAGAATTCAGTCCTTCAGGCCTAACTCCAAATGGATCAGAGAGCCCTGACCAGGGATGATAAAATAAAGTTGCTGTTAGATGTGTTCTCTGCTTAGATTTTATTTTTAACTGTGTATGTATGTGTGTGTGTGAGAGAGAGAGAGAGAGAGACAGAGAGAGAGAGAGAGAGAGAAGAGAGGAGAGAGAGGGGGGAGAGAGAGGGGAGAGAGAGAGAGAGAGAGAGAGAGAGAGAGAGAGAGAGAGAGAGAGAGAGAGAGGAATCAGTAGGTGTCAGAGATGCTGGAGCTGGGGTCACAGACAGTGTAAACTACCTAATAATGTTGATTTGCTTCAACTTCTCCCAGTGAAATAAAACTGTAATGGCTAAGACAGCACATAACACAGTCAGCGAGATGACTCAACAGATAAAGGCACTTGCTATGCAAGCCTCACGATCTGAGTTTGAGTCCTGGAACCTGAAACTCACACAAAGATGGAAGGATAGAACTGACTCCCCTCACTTAGGGTGGCATGGGAATACCCCATCATATACACAAGAGTCCTCTGGAAGGGGTCTGCAGAGATGGCTCAGTGGTTAACAGGACTGACTGATCTTCCAGAGGACCTGGGTTCAATTCCCAAAATCCACATGGAAGCTCACAACTGTCTGTTAATTTCAGGGACATAACACCCATGGAAAAAAAACCCCACTGCATGTATATGTATGTATGTATATATATATATACATATATATATATAGTGTGTGTATCTCCCTCTGGAAGAGTAGCAAATGCTCTTAATCACTGAACCATCTCTCTACCCCATAAGTGCTACTTAAAAATATCATAATTATTACTATACTTTAATGGCATGTTGAGGTCATTATTAGTATTTATTTCACTGTCACGTGAATAGATTTGCTGGAAACTTGATCTCTAGTGTAACCGTGTTGAGGTGGGAGATGACTAGATCACGTTGGCTCAAGCATTGGACAGGGCTGAAGCCTCTCTCCAGAATGAGTTGCTGTGAAGTGAGGCTCCCCTATGTGCTAATTCACATGCAGCTGATTCCTCTCCTTTTATCTTGTATGTTGTAATGCAGCCAGGGCCATTCACCAGGATGTAGGAACTGGACTAGACACGTGAGACAAATGAACCTGTTTGCTTTATAAATTATGCAGCCTGGGGTATTTTGCTATGGCAACATAGAATGGATTATCATAAGGCTCATGTAATCTAGTCATCTTTCTGGTACAAAAAAAATGCTTAATACCTAACTCTGAGGTAAGCTAGTAACAGTGAACATTACAGATTTATCCCCATTTTCATCCTTCTTTTTCAATGTGAGTTTGAAAAAATCACCCTCCTTTTCACAAGCTAGAAAGTGTCCTTCGTGCATTGAAGATTCAAATTGCATCTTATTGTGTCCTGGAACACTTCTCAGAAAGAATATGAAATCACTTTTAGTACCATCGATATATTCAGGTGGATCCATTTCCTGTGGGGAAAACACACGTTACATAGTTTTTGTTGTTGTTGTTGTTGTTGTTGTTGTTGTCGTAGTTTGTTTTTTGAGACAGGGTTTCTTTGTGTAGTAGTCCAGGCTGTCCTGGAACTAATTTTTAGATCAGGGTGGCCTTGAACTTATGAAGATCTGCCTGCCTCTGACTCCCAAATGCTGGGATTAAAGACATGTGCCTCCACTGCCTGGCCCAACATTACATAACTTTTGTTTGTTTGTTTGTTTTCAAGACAGGATTTTACTGTGTAGCTTTGGAACCTGTCCTGGAAATGGCTCTGTAGACCAGGCTGGCCTCAAACTCACAGAGATCTACCTGCTTCTGCCTCCAGAGTTCTGGCATTAAAAGCGTGTGGCACCATCCCCAACTACATAATTTTTACAGATATAAGCAACTGGGCCTAGAGCGATGGCTTCCTGCTCATGTCTCTCAGAGTCTGGTATTTGGCTCTTGCATCCACATGGGGAAGCTCACAAATGCCCAAACTCCAGCACCAGAGAATCCAGCTCCCCATTCTGGCCTCCAAAGAAACACACATACACACAGTTGTGCATCAGAAAACAAATTTTTTTAAAATGACTTTACCAATTTTTATATGTGCACTATAATACTAAAAGCGTGTTACTAAACAACCTGAAGCAGCTTTACATTTTTCAGGAGTTAAGAAAAAACTCTCTAAAGGTAGGAGTACTGACTGCT
>JABTXL010020431.1:0-46075 GCA_025134845.1 Neodon shergylaensis
AACGATCAAACAGGTAATGGAAACAGTTCAAGAATTGAAAACTGAAATGGAAACAAGGAAGAAAACACAAATTGAGGAACAGCTGGATATGGAAAATCTAGGTCAACGAGCAGAGCCTACAGAAACAAGCATAATCAATAGAATACAAGAGATAGAAGAAAGAATCTCATATTCTGAGGACACCATAGAGAAAATAAACGCACTGATCAAAGAAAACAGCAAAGTCAACAAATTCGCATCACAAAACATTCAAGAAATATGGGACACAATAAAAAGACCAAACCTAAGAATAATTGGGATAGAAGAAGGAGAAGAATCACAGCTCAAAGGCCCAGAAAATATTTTTAACAAAATTATGGAAGAAAACTTCCCCAACATAAAGAAAGATATCCCTTTGAACATTCAAGAAGCATACAGAACACCAAACAGACTGGATCAAAGAAAAACATCCCCTCGCCATATAATAATCAAAACACAAAATATACAGGTTAAAGAAAGAATATTAAGAGCTGCAAAGGAAAAAGGCCAAGTAACCTATAAAGGTAAACCGATCAGACTTACACCTGACTTCTCTATGGAAACCATGAAAGCCAGAAGGTCCTGGATAGAGGTACTTCAAAAACTAAGAGACCATTGATGCAAACCCAAACTTCTATACCCAGCCAAGCTAGTGTTCACTATCAATGGAGAAAACAAGACATTCCAGGATAAAAACAAATTTAAACAGTACGCAGCCACAAATCCAGCCCTACAGAAAATAATAGAAGGAAAATCGCAACCCAAGGAATCCAACATTGCCAACACTGCCTACAATAACTCAGGCATCTAGCGAACCTTCACCAGCACAACTCAAGAAGGGACACACACACAAACTCTACTGCCAAAAACAATAAGAATAACTGGAGTAAACAACCACTGGTCACTAATATCACTTAATATTAATGGGCTCAATTCACCTATAAAAAGGCACAGGCTGAGAGATTGGATACGAAAACAGGATCCAACATTCTGCTGTTTGCAAGAAACACATCTCAACCACAAAGACAGACATCTACTCAGAGTAAAAGGTTGGGAAAAGGTGTTTCAAGCAAATGGTCCTAAGAAAAAAGCAGGTGTGGCCATACTAATTTCCAACAAAACTGACTTCAAACTAAAATCAATCAGAAGAGATCGAGATGGACACTTTATACTCATAACAGGAACAATTCATCAGGATGACATCTCAATCCTGAATATCTATGCCCCCAATATAAAAGCACCCACTTATATAAAAGAAATATTACTAGAACTCAAGGCAGACATCAAACCACACACACTAGTAGTAGGAGACTTCAACACACCTCTTTCTCCAATGGACAGGTCAATCAAACAGAAACCTAATAGAGAATTAAGAGAATTATTGGAGGTAATGAAGCAAATGGACTTAACAGACATCTATAGAACACTCCACCCAAATAGGAAAGAATATACCTTTTTCTCTGCAGCTCATGGAACCTTCTCAAAAATTGACCATATACTCGGAAACAAAGGAAACCTCCAAAGATACAAAAGAATATCAGTGTCCACCTGTGTCCTATCAGATCACCATGGATTAATGTTAGAAGGCAACAACAATGCTACCCCCAGAAAGCCGACAAACTCATGGAAACTGAACAATCAACTACTGAACCACACCTGGGTCAAGGAAGAAATTAAGAAAGAAATTAAAGTCTTCCTTGAATTTAATGAAAATAAAGAGACAACATACTCAAACCTATGGGACACGATGAAAGCAGTGCTAAGAGGAAAGTTCATAGCACTAAGTGCCCACTTAAAGAATACAGAGAAAGCATACATCGGGGACTTAACAGCACACCTGAAAGCTCTAGAAAAAAAAGAAGCAGTCGTGCCCAGGAGGAGTAGAAGACTGGAAATAATCAAACTGAGGGCGGAAATCAACAAAATAGAAACAGAGAAAACAATCCAAAGAATCAATGAATCAAAAAGTTGGTTCTTGGAGAAAATCAACAAGATTGACAAACCCCTATCCAAACTAATTAAACGACAGAGAGAGAACACGCAAATAAATAAGATCAGAAATGAAAAGGGGGACATAACCACAGACACAGAGGAAATTCAGAGAATCATTAGATCTTACTACAAAAGACTGTATGCCACAAAATTGGAAAATACAAAAGAAATGGACACTTTTTTAGATAAGTACCATATACCAAAGCTAAACCAAGACCAGGTGAACGATCTAAATAGACCTGTTAGTCGCGAAGAATTAGAAACTGTTATCAAAAATCTCCCTTCGAAAAAAAGCCCAGGACCAGATGGTTTCAATGCAGAATTCTACCAGAACTTCCAAGAAGAGCTGATACCTATACTCCTTAAAGTATTTCACAATATAGAAACTGAAGCGTCATTGCCAAATTCCTTTTACGAAGCTACAGTTACTCTGATACCAAAACCACACAAAGACCCAACCAAGAAAGAGAATTACAGGCCTATCTCACTGATGAATATCGACGCAAAAATTCTCAATAAAATACTAGCAAACCGAATCCAAGAACACATTAGAAAAATTATCCATTATGATCAAGTAGGCTTCATCCCAGAGATGCAGGGCTGGTTCAACATACGCAAATCTATCAATGTAATCCACCATATAAATAAACTGAAAGAAAAAAACCATAAGATCATTTCATTAGATGCTGAAAAAGCATTCGACAAAATTCAACACCCCTTTATGATAAAGGTTTTGGAGAGATTAGGGATACAAGGGTCATACCTAAATATAATAAAAGCTATTTACAGCAAGCCGACAGCTAACATTAAATTAAATGGAGAAAAACTCAAAGCCATACCACTAAAATCAGGAACACGACAAGGATGTCCACTCTCTCCATACCTCTTCAATATAGTGCTTGAAGTTCTGGCAATAGCAGTAAGACAACATAAGGGGATCAAGGGGATTCGTATTGGAAAGGAAGAAGTTAAACTGTCATTATTTGCTGATGATATGATAGTATACATAAGCGACCCCAAAAACTCTACCAAAGAACTCCTACAGCTGATAAACACCTTTAGTAATGTGGCAGGATACAAGATCAACTCCAAAAAATCAGTTGCCTTCCTATACACTAAGGATAAAGAAACAGAGAGAGAAATCAGAGAAGCATCACCTTTCACGATCGCCACAAAGAGCATAAAATATCTTGGGGTAACCCTGACAAAGGAAGTGAAAGATCTATATGACAAGAACTTTAAGTCTTTGAAGAAAGAAATAGAAGAGGACACCAGAAAATGGAAGGATCTCCCTTGCTCTTGGATTGGGAGGATCAACATAGTAAAAATGGCAATTCTACCAAAAGCAATCTATAGATTCAATGCAATCCCCATCAAAATCCCATCAAAATTCTTCACAGACCTGGAGAAGACAATAATCAACTTTATATGGAAAAACAAAAAACCCAGGATAGCCAAAACAATCTTATACAATAAGGGAACGTCTGGAGGCATTACCATCCCTGACTTCAAACTCTACTACAGAGCTACAATAGTGAAAACTGCTTGGTATTGGCATAAAAACAGAGAAGTCGACCAATGGAATCGAATAGAAGACCCTGACTTTAACCCACAAACCTATGAGCACCTGATTTTCGATAAAGAAGCTAAAAGTATACAATGGAAAAAAGAGAGCATCTTTAACAAATTGTGCTGGCAAAACTGGATGTCAACCTGTAGAAGAATGAAAATAGATCCATATCTATCACCATGCACAAAACTCAAGTCCAAGTGGATTAAAGACCTCAATATCAAGCCGAACACACTGAACCTGATAGAAGAGAAAGTGGGAAGTACTCTACAACACGTGGGCACAGGAGACCACTTCCTAAGTACAACCCCAGCAACACAGACAGTAAGGGCCTCATTGAATAAATGGGACCTCCTGAAACTGAGAAGCTTCTGTAAAGCAAAGGACACTGTCGCTAAGACAGAAAGGCAACCCACTGACTGGGAGAAGATCTTCACCAACCCCGCAACTGACAAAGGTCTGATCTCCAAAATATATAAAGAACTCAAGAAACTAGACCGTAAAAGGCTAACCAACCCAATTATAAAATGGGGCACTGAGCTGAACAGAGATCTCTCAACAGAAGAAGTTCATATGGCCAAAAGACACCTAAGGTCATGCTCAACTTCCTTAGCAATCAGGGAAATGCAAATTAAGACAACTTTAAGATACCATCTTACATCTGTCAGATTGGCTAAAATCAAAAACACCAATGATAGCCTTTGCTGGAGAGGTTGTGGAGAAAAGGGTACACTCATCCACTGCTGGTGGGAATGCAAACTTGTGCAACCACTTTGGAAAGCAGTGTGGAGGTTTCTCAGGAAATTCGGGATCAACCTACCCCTGGACCCAGCAATACCACTCTTGGGAATATATCCAAGAGAGGCCTTATCTTACAACAAAAGTATATGCTCTACTATGTTCATAGCAGCATTGTTTGTAATAGCCAGAACCTGGAAACAACCTAGATGCCCTTCAATCGAAGAATGGATGAAGAAAGTGTGGAATATATACATATTAGAGTACTACTCAGCAGTAAAAAACAAGGACTTCTTGAAGTTTGCAGGCAAATGGATGGAAATAGAAAACACTATACTGAGTGAGATAAGCCAGACCCAAAAAGAGGAACATGGGATGTACTCACTCATATTTGGTTTCTAGCCATAAATAAAGGACATTGAGCCTATAATTCGGGATCTTAGAGAAGCTAAATAAGAAGGAGAACCCAAAGAAAAACATATAGGCATCCTCCTGAACATTAACCTTCATCAGGCGATGAAAGGAGACAGAGACAGAGACCCACATTGGAGCACTAGACTGAAACCTCAAGGTCAAAAGCAGAAGCAGAAGGAGAGAGAGCACGAGCAAGGAACTCAGGACCGCAAGGGGTGCACCCACACACTGAGACAATGGGGATGTTCTATCGGGATCTCACCAAGGCCAGCTGGCCTGGGTCTGAAAAAGCCTGGGTTAAAACTGGTCTCGCTGAACATAGTGGACAATGAGGACTACTGAGACCTCAAGAACAATGGCAATGGGTTTTGATCCTACTGCACGTATTGGCTTTGTGGGAGCCTAGGCAGTTTGGATGCTCACCTTACTAGACCTGGAGGGAGGTGGGTGGTCCCTGGACTTCCCACAGGACAGGGAACCCTGTTTGCTCTTTGTGCTGATGAGGGAGGGGAACTTGATTGGGGGAGGGGGAGGGAAAGGGGAGGCGGCGGTGGGGAAGAGACAGAAGTCTTTAATAAATAAATAAATAAATAAATAAATAAAAAATTATATATAAGATAGTATTTTCTGCATTGTGAATGTTAATAGAATTGTTTCTAGCTTTTGAGGTATAAATTTTTCTATAGAAAACAGTAAAAAATATAAAAATAAATGCAAAAAGAATGAAAGGAGAACTGAAAATCTATTCTTTCCTTTGTTATTTGCATGAATATGTAGAAGGATATATATATATATATATGTATATATATATATGAGCATTTAAATATTTAAATAGTCCATAAAGGAACTAAAGATTTGAGAGAGGATATTTTAGGCAGATGAAGCATTGTGAAATAAAGAAAACCAATGTATCCCACAAACTTTGCTTGAAAAGAAATACTCAGTATTCTTATGTTTATTCATCTCTCATATTACCATAAACTATTGTAAAGAATAGTTCCACGGTCATCAAAGTTCTTTTTTTTTTATTGAAAAAATTTTTCGCTTCCTCCCAGCTTCCCATTTCCCTCCCCCTCCTCCCACTCCTCCCCCTTCCGCCCACTCCTCTCCCCCTCCCTCTCCAGTCTGAAGAGCAGTCAGGGTTCCCTGCCCTGTGGAAAGTCCAAAATCCTCCCCCCTCCATCCTGGTCTAGGAAGGTGAACATCCAAACTGGCTAGGCTCCCACAAAGCCTGAACATGAAATAGGATCAAAACCCAGTGCCATTGTCCTTGGCTTCTCAGCAGCCCTCATTGTCCGCTATATTCAGAGAGTCCGGTTTTGTCCCATGATTTTTCAGTCACAGTCCAGCTGGCCTTGGTTAGCTCCCTATAGATCAGCCACACTGTCTCCGTGGGTGGGTGCACCCCTTGTGGTCCTGACTTCTTTGCTCATGTTCTCCCTCCTTCTGCTCCTCATTGGGACACTGGGAGCTCAGTCCGGTGCTCCAGTGTGGGTCTCTGTCTCTATCTCCATCCATCGCCAGATGAAGGTTCTATGGTGATATGCAAGATATTCATCAGTATGGCTATAGGATAGGGTCATTTCAGGTTCCCTATCCTCAGCTGCGCAGGAACTAACTGGGGACATCGCCCTGGGCACCTGGGAGCCCCTCTAGGTCCAAGTCTCTTGCCAACCCTAAGATGGCTCCCTTAATTAAGAGATGTGCTTCCCTGCTCCCCTATCCAACCTTCCTTTATCCCAATCATCCCGTTTCCCCAAGTTCCCTCCATCCTCCCCTTCTCACTTTTCTCTCCCCATCTCCCCTTACCCCCCTCCCACCCCACCCCCAAGATCCCAACTTTTTGCACGACATTCTTGTCTACTTCCCATAACCAGGAGGATAGCTATATGTTTTTCCTTGGGTTCACTTTCTTATTTACCTTCTTTAGGATATCAAATTGTAGACTCAATGACCTTTATTTATGGCTAGAAACCAATTATGAATGAGTACATCCCATGTTCATCTTTTTGGGTCTGGGTTACCTCACTCAGGATAGTGTTTTCTATTTCCATCCATTTGCATGCAAAATTCGAGAAGTCGTTGTTTTTTACCGCTGAGTAGTACTCTAGTGTGTATATATTCCACACTTTCTTCATCCATTCTTCCATTGAAGGACATCTAGGTTGTTTCCAGGTTCTGGCTATTACAAATAATGCTGCTATGAACATAGTTGAACAAATGCCCTTGTTATATGATCGGGCTTCTCTTGGGTATATTCCCAAGAGTGGCATTGCTGTGTCCAGGGGTAGGTTGATCCCGAATTTCCTGAGAAACCTCCACACTGCTTTCCAAAGTGGTTGCACAAGTTTGCATTCCCACCAGCAATGGATGAGGGTACCCCTTCCTCCACAACTTCTCCAGCAAAGGCTATCATTGGTGTTATTGATTTTAGCCATTCTGACGGGTATAAGATGATATCTCAAAGTTGTTTTGATTTGCATTTCCCTGATTGCTAAGGAGGTTGAGCATGACCTTAAGTGTCTTTTGGCCATTTGAACTTCTTCTGTTGAGAATTCTCTGTTCAGATCAGTGCCCCATTTTTTAATTGGGTTAATTAGCATTTTGAAGTCTAGTTTCTTGAGTTCTCTATAAATTTTGGAGATCAGACCTTTGTCTGTTGCAGGGTTGGTGAAGATCTTCTCCCAGTCAGTAGGTTGGCTTTTTGTCTTAGTGACAGTGTCCTTTGCTTTACAGAAGCTTCTCAGTTTCAGTAGGTCCCATTTATTCAATGTTGCCCTTAATGTCTGTGCTGCTGGGGTTATACCTAGAAAGTGATCGCCTGTGCCCATATGTTGTAGGGTACTTCCCACTTTTTCTTCTATCAGGTTCAGTGTGTTCAGATTGATATTGAGGTCTTTGATCCATTTGGACTTGAGTTTTGTGCATGGTGATAGATACGGGTCTATTTTCATTCTTCTACAGGTTGACATCCAGTTGTGCCAGCACCATTTGTTGAAGAGGCTTTCTTTCTTCCATTGTATACTTTTAGCTCCTTTATCGAAAATGAGGTGTTCATAGGTTTGTGGGTTAAAATCCGGGTCTTCTATATGATTCCATTGGTCGACTTCTCTGTTTTTATGCCAATACCACACTGTTTTCATTACTGTAGCTCTCTAATAGAGTTTGAAGTCAGGGATAGTAATGCCTCCAGAAGTTCTTTTATTGTATAAGATTATTTTGGCTGTCCTGGGTTTTTTGTTTTTCCATATAAATTTGATTATCGTCCTCTTAAGATCTGTGAAGAATTTTGATGGGACCTTGATGGGGATTGCATTGAATCTATAAATTGCCTTTGGTAAGATTGCCATTTTTACTATGTCGATCCTCCCAATCCAAGAGCAAGGGAAATCTTCCATTTTCTAGTATCCTCTTCAATTTCTTTCTTCAATGCCTTAAAGTTCTTGTCAAATAGGTCTTTCACTTCCTTGGTTAGAGTTACCCCAAGATATTTTATGCTGTTTGTGGCTATCGTGAAAGGTGATGCTTCTCTGATTTCCCTCTCTGCTTCCATATCATTTGTGTATAAGAGGGCGACTGATTTTTTGGAGTTGATCTTGTATCCGGCCACATTACTAAAGGTGTTTATCAGCTGTAGGAGTTCTTTGGTAGAGTTTTTGAGGTAGCTTATTTACACAATCATATCATATGCAAATAACGAAAGTTTAACTTCTTTTCCAATTCGAATCCCCTTGATCCCCTTATGTTGTCTTATTGCTATTGCTAAAACTTCAAGCACAATATTGAAGAGGTATGGAGAGAGTGGACAGCCTTGTAGTGTTCCTGATTTTAGTGGGATGGCTTTGAGTTTCTCTCCGTTTACTTTGATGTTAGCTGTTGGTTTGTTGTAAATAGCTTTTATTATATTTAGGTATGACCCTTGTATCCCTAATCTCTCCAAGACTTTTATCATAAAGGGATGTTGAATTTTGTCAAAAGCTTTTTCAGCATCTAATGAAATGATCATATGGTTTTTTTCTTTCAGTTTATTTATATGATGGATTACATTGATAGATTTTCGTATGTTGAACCAGCCTTGCATCTCTGGGATGAAGCCAACTTGATCATAATGGATAATTTTTCTAATGTGTTCTTGGATTCGGTTTGCCAGTATTTTTTTGAGGATTTTTGTGTCGATGTTCATGAGTGGGATAGTCCTGTAATTCTCTTTCTTGGATGAGTCTTTGTGCGATTTTGTTATCAGAGTGACTGTAGCTTCATAAAAGGAATTTGGCAATGACTCTTCTGTTTCTATATTGTGGAATACATTAAGGAGTATAGGTATTAGGTCTTCTTGGAAGTTCTGGTAGAATTCTGCATTGAAACCATCTGGTCCTGGGCTTTTTTTGGTAGGGAGGTTTTTGATAACAGCTTCTAATTCTTCGTGACTGACTGGTCTATTTAGATTGTTCACCTGATCCTGGTTTAACTTTGGTATATGGTATTTATCTAAAAAAGTGTCCAATTCTTTTACATTTTCCAGTTTTGTGGCATACAGGCTTTTGTAGTAAGATCTAATGCTTCTCTGAATTTCCTCTGTGTCTGTGGTTATGTCTCCCTTTTCATTTCTGATCTTATTAATTTGCATATTCTCTCTCTGCCGTTTGATTAGTTTGGACAAGGGTTTATCAATCTTGTTGATTTTCTCCAGGAACCAGCTTTTTGTCTCATTGATTCTTTGGATTGTTTTCTGTGTTTCTATTTTGTTGATTTCAGCCCTCAGTTTGATTATTTCCAGTCTTCTACTCCTCCTGGGCACGTCTGCTTCTTTTTTTTTTCTAGAGCTTTCAGATGGTCTGTTAAGTCACAAATGTGTGCTTTCTCTGTTTTCTTTAAGTGGGCACTTAGTGCTATGAACTTTCCTCTTAGGACTGCTTTCATAGTGTCCCATAAGTTTGAGTAGGTTGTTTCTTTATTTTCATTGAATTCAAGGAAGACTTTAATTTCTTTCTTGATCCAGGTGTGGTTCAGTAGTTGACTGTTCAGTTTCCATGAGTTTGTAGGTTTTCTAGGGGTAGCATTGTTGCTGAATTCTAACTTTAATCCATGGTGATCTGATAAGACACAGGAGGTTACGAATATTTTCTTGTAACTGTGGAAGTTTGCTTTGTTACCGAGTATGTGGTCAATTTTTGAGAAGGTTCCATGAGCTGCAGAGAAGAAGGTACATTCTTTCCTATTTGGGTGGAATGTTCTATAAATGTCTGTTAAGTCCATTTGATTCATTACCTCCTTTAATTCTCTTATTTCTCTGTTGGGTTTCTGTCTGATTGACCTGTCCATTGGTGAGAGAGGAGTGTTGAAGTCTCCTACTATTAGTGTGTGCGGTTTGATGGCAGCCTTGAGTTTTAGTAATGTTTCTTTTACGTACGTGGGTGCTTTTATATTAGGGGCATAGATATTCAGGATTGAGACTTCATCCTGATGAATTGTTCCTGTTATGAGTATAAAATGTCCCTCTCCATCTCTTCTGATTGATTTAAGTTTGAAGTCAACTTTGTTAGACATTAGTATGGCCATACCTGCTTGTTTCTTAGGTCCATTTGCTTGATAAACCTTTTCCCATCACTTTACTCTAAGTAGATTCCTGTCTTTGTGGTTGAGGTGTGTTTCTTGTAAACAGCAGAATGTTGGATCCTGTTTTCTTATCCAGTCCCTTAGCCTGTTTCTTTTTATAGGTGAGTTGAGTCTATTGACATTAAGTGATATTAATGACCAGTGGTTGTTAACTCCGATCAGTTTTTTAGTAGTAGAGTTTGTGTTTCCCTTCTTTGACTTGTGCTGGTGAAGGGTCTCTAGATGTTTGAGTTATTGTGGTCATTGTTGGACTCCTTGGTTTGTGATTTTCCTTCTATTACTTTCTGTAGAGCTGGATTTGTGGCTTACGCATTGATTAAATTTGTTTTTATCCTGGAAATTTTTTTTTCTCCATTTATAGTTAACGAAAGCTTGGCTGTGTATAGTAGTCTAGGCTTGCATCCATGTTCTCTTAGTTTCTGCAGTACATCTATCCAGGACCTTCTGGCTTTCATGGTTTCCATAGAGAAGTCAGATGTAAGTCTGATAGGTTTACCTTTATAAGTAACTTGGCCCTTTTCCTTTGCAGCTCTTAATATTCTTTCTTTATTCTGTATGTTTTATGTTTTGATTATTATATGGCAAGGAGATGTTTTTTTTTTTGGTCCAGTCTATTCGGTGTTCTGTATGCTTCTTGAACCTTCAAAGGAATATCTTTCTTTAGGTTGGGAAAGTTTTCTTCTATAATTTTATGAAATATATTTTCTTTACCGTTGAGCTGTACTTCTTCTCCTTCTTCTATCCCAATTATTCTTAGGTTTGGTCTTTTTATTGTGTCCCAGATTTCCTGAATGTTTTGTGATGAGAATTTGTTGGTTTTGTTGTTTTCTTTGATCAGTGTGTTTATTTTCTCTATGGTATCTTCAGTGTCTGACATTCTTTCTTCTATCTCTTGTAATCTGTTGGTAGTACTTGTCTCAGTAGTTCCTGTTTGTTTACCCAGATTTTCCATCTCCATCCTTTTCTCGGTTTGTGTTTTCTTCAATATTTCCATTTCATTCTTCAAGTCTTGGACCACTTCCCTTACCTGTTTGATTGCTTCATCTTGTTTCTCTTGGTTTTCTTGGGTATCTTTGAGCGATTTATTCATTTCCTCTACCTTTTTGTTTGTGATTACAATCTCTAATTGTTTATGGCAGTTTTTCACCTCCTGTTTAAGGTCTTCTATTATTTTCATATAATTCACTTTTGAGTCAATTTCTTCTAATTCTTCTGGAGTAGGGTGTACAAATTTTCTTTTTTCGGGATCCCTGGATTCTGGTGATGTTATGTTGCCTTTCAGGTTGTTGGAGGAATTCTTGCATTGGCACCTTTCCATCTCTTCCTTCAAATGGAGCCAGGAGAGGCCTGGTGTCTTGGTCCAGTCTTTGCTGTGACTGACTCTCTGGGTGTTTCTCTTCAGTGTAGAAACAGGAACTGTCCCGTCCTGGTGGAACTCCTCAGCACCAAAACATGGACGCCTGGTAGTCCAATGACCTGCAGACCAAAGGGGGAACTTAGGGCATAGGGTGGGGACTAGTAGAACACAGGAGACCCTGCCTCACAAGCTGAAGATGCGCGTGCTCTTTTTCAGGGGTCCTTGAGGCCTGCCCAGTAGGTAGGCACTCACCGCTCTGAGTGGGTAGCCTTAGTGTAGGAGCAGAAGACTGATCCTGATCTAAGGACCTTGCAGACCAAGCAGGCTTGGGGGACGGGGGTCGTGTGTAAGAAAGACAGCCCTGCAGAAGGAGCTGGGAGAGGGGGGTTTGTGCTCTCTTCCAGGACAGACCGCCCCTGGATAGCACACACTCACCCGTCCAGATGGAACTCCTCAGCACCTAAACAGGTCTGCCTGGTAGCCCAATAATCCAGGGACAAAAGGAAGAAAGTGGCAGGCAGGGCGGAGTCCAGGAGAGCACAGAAGATCCAGGAGCACAAGCTGGAGCTGCCCGGGCTCCCTTACTGGGGACCTTGAGGCCTGCCCGGCAGGCAGGCACTCACCGCTCTATGTGGGTAGCCTTAGTGTAGGAGCTTAAAACTGTTCTTGAGCACTGGTCCTAGCTTACAGCAGGGCAGGGTTGGGGCGAGGTTCCTGGGGGGCTGGGTCATGAGTAAGAAAGAAGGCCCTGCAGAAGGAGCTGGGAGAGGGGGGTTTGTGCTCTCTTCCGGGACAGACCGCCCAGTCATCAAAGTTCTTTGGGGCATGTAGATACTATAAAACAGCATATCATTAATTATTCTCAGTTATACAAATCTTCCCATTAGTAACATTGATACAAATGTTTAATTATATTATACTTACACTAAATTTTCCTCATTCAAAATTATTGATTTGTTCTGTTTTAAAAATTACATGCAACATACATACTCATAACACATACTATAAGGGAAAACAACACAAATCCCATTATGTATTATAAGACCCACAGACCAATAAATAAAATTGCACTTATTTTTATCTGATCTTTTGGATACCATATAAAACTGAAATATTTCCTAATTTTAAAATGTTTTTTGTAATCATTCACAATTATATCTCTATATTTCAATCTAAGTTATGACAGCACTGACCCTTATTAGTTCAAGAGCTTTCTTCAGTTGAACAAGTAAATTCTTCCAAGTTTGTCCTTTTGTATGGAGAACAAAGAGTGTGGATGGACCATTCTTTCTTCCTCATTCTATCCAAAATATTTGACAGATTTGCTTATTTATATGTTGTCCTAGAAATATCATTTTTGACTAATTTAATGCATGGTCAGAAATAAGTATTTCTACAGTATCCAGTTCATTTAATATTTAGTATTTAATTCTTGCTAAATGTTACATACACCATAATATAGAAATTCATCATCTCTGAAATAATGAAGAATTTACACTCCTGTTTCCTATAGGAAAACATTTAATAAGAACAAACAATTCTCAGGGTAACTAGACCTCACACCATCATTTCCTAAGGGATTAGCAAATTGTATGATACAGAAATGCTGCTTATAAAAACAAACATCCATGCATAGACTTTTACTTCTTTTAATTACAATTCCAGAAAATTTATTAGTGATTTTCATTTCATTCCCTAATGCACCCATCTTTTGATAGTATAATTGCACAGTTCTTGGTTTAAAATCAGAGAAAACAAAGAATATTTCAAGTGAATATGAAAAGTGATAACATAAGATGGGAAAATACTACCTGTTGTATATGTATTAACTCTAAGATAAATGTGTTAGTCAATGTCCTGCAAAAACTCTGATTCCCCTTCGCCTGTTTGCTTAACAGTGCATACTCTCTTTCACAGTACCATGCCAACTCATGGGGGCATTTTAAACCTTTGCCTGGTGGGAGATGGAGATAGAGATAGAGATCCACACTGGAGCATTGGACTGAGCTCCCAAGGTCCAGTTGAAGAGTGGAAGGAGAAAGAATATAAGTAAGGAAGTCAGGACCATGAGTGGTTGGTCTCTCACTGAGACAATGTGCCTGAGCTAATGGGAGCTCACCAAATTCAGCTGGACTGGGAATGAATGAGCATGGGATCAAACTGGACCCTCTGAATGTGGCTGACAATTGTGTCAGACTGAGAAGCCAATGATAATGGCACTGGGAATTGTCTCTACTGTTTGTACTGGCTTTTTCGGATCCTATTCTATTTGGAAGCATACCTTCCTAAGCCTGGATGTAGGTGGGAGGGCCTTGGACTTCCCACAGGGTAGGGTACCTTGCCCTCTCTCAGGACTGGAGGGAGTGGGGGAGGGTATGTGGGAGAGCTGGAGGGAAGTGGGAGAAGGGGAGGAACTGGAAAATTTAATTGGTATTATTTATAAAGTAATAATGTGAGATTCCCAAATAATCAATGAAAATATGTTAGAAAAAATGAAATTCTTTTTTTTTATTTTTTTTATTAAAGATTTCTGTCTCTTCCCCACCTCTGCCTCCCCTTTCCCTCCCCCTCCCCCAATCAAGTCCCCCTCCCTCGTAAGCCCAAAGAGCAGTCAGGGTTGCCTGCCCTGTGGGAAGTCCAAGGACCACCCACCTCCATCCAGGTCTAGTAAGGTGATCATCCAAACTGCCTAGGCTCCCACAAAGCCGATAGGTGCAGTAGGATCAAAAACCCATTGCCATTGTTCTTGAGGTCTCAGTAGTCCTCATTGTCCGCTATGTTCAGCGAGACCAGTTTTATCCCAGGCTTTTTCAGACCCAGGCCAGCTGGCCTTGGTGAGTTCCCCATAGAACATCCCCATTGTCTCATTGTGTGGGTGCACCCCTCGCGGTCCTGAGTTCCTTGCTCGTGCTCTCTCTCCTTCTGCTCCTGATTTGGACCTTGAGATTTCAGTCCGGTGCTCCAATGTGGGTCTCTGTCTCTGTCTCTGTCTCCTTTCATTGCCTGATGAAGGTTAATATTCAGGAGGATGCCTATATGTTTTTCTTTGGGTTCTCCTTCTTATTTAGCTTCTCTTAGAACCTGAGTTATAGGCTCAATGTCCTTTATTTATGGCTAGTAACCAAGTATGAGTGAGTACATCCCATGTTCCTCTTTTTGGGTCTGGCTTACCTCACTCAGGATAGTGTTTTCTATTTCCATCCATTTGCCTGCAAACTTCAAGAAGTCCTTGTTTTTTACTGCTGAGTAGTACTCTAATATGTATATATTCCATACTTTCTTCATCCATTCTTCAATTGAAGGGCAAAGAGAGGCCCTATCATACAACAAAAGTATATGCTCTACTATGTTCATAGCAGCATTGTTTGTAATAGCCAGAACCTGGAAAAATGAAATTCTTAAATACATTTTTTGACATCATGGCATATACCCATTATCTCAGGTATGTAGCAAGTTCCAGGTAAACCTGAGCTAAATAATTACTTGTCTCAAAAACAGCCAGGTATTATGGCTCAGTGCTTGGGAGGAAGAGGCAGTTAGTTTGAGACCTGCCTGGTTTATATAGCAAATTCCAAGACAACCAGGGTTAGGTAGAGAGACCATGTATCAAAAGCCAAAAATCAAATCAAAGCAACCTAATAAATACCCCGTACTGGTTAGTTTTTTTAATCAACTCAATATTGAGAAGAAGGAATCTCAACCAAGAAATTGGTGTATCACATTGGCCTGTAGGTATTTTCAATGGTGCATTTTCTTGATTTCCGAGGGGTGTATGAGGGCCCACTTTACAACAGGCAGTGCTGTCCTTGAGAACCAGCAGCAAGACTCATCTTCATCCTTACCTCCCTCTCCCTCCTGTTGTAAGAAAAAAATGCTTGTTCATTTCCCAATGTAAGGACATGGGAAATTATAAGAAACTTTGCTTGATCAGGATCTGGTTCAGACACTGGGTTCAAGAAACTTAGCAGCACTGAGAGCTAGTTGAAAACAGGAACTTATGCAAAATTATAAACCACCAAGTGCTCATAGCAGCTAGCCACCTGTCAACACCTAGCTTTGTGGTCTAGACTAAAGCAGATATAACTGCATAGGGAAGTCGGGGGGCATGCATGAAAGCAAAAGTCAGGGTGAAAGACCTCCAAAGAGAACTTTCCCATAGGGAGAGACCCCCGAGCCCAAGGATCAAGCCGAGACCACTTGTGCGAATGCAAACTGCAAGAGGTTTATTTAAGTACACACAGGTACCTGAGGGCGACAAAGTCACTCGGAGGACTTGCACGCCGACAGGCTGGGGAAAGGGGTTTTTATAGGGGCAGGGCAGCAAGAGCGTGGGTACAAAAGCGAGATGCATAGTTACAGGGATTTTATTGGTCAGTTTGAATGAGGCCAAGAGTTCACCCTAAGAGGAACTTTCTTGGGTACATAGGAATCTGGTAATGCCTGCCCTGGCTCTATCTTGGGGAACTTGTGGTCCGTCTTAGGGAACCAGTGGTTTTTCTTTAGAATTTTCCTGCTCCCCTCCCAAACCAGAGGCTGACCACAGATATCCAGACATCCTATGTGGCAACCTAAGAATACTGACCGTGCCCTGAACTTATACTTGTTTATGTGAAAGCCTTGCAAAAATGGCGTTACAGCAGCTAAGCTAGGTTTATACAATATGGCTGGGGCTGGGGTCTTTCAGGGGGGCATGCACAAAAGCTGCTTACAGGAGGAAGAGGATGTGCAGAAGTAGTCCACCCCCTGTATCTAGCAAAACCAATTCCCTTAACCCTGAGTAAACCTGGTTTGCGGTTTTTGCCTATATATGTCAACCCCAAATGATGAACAGGAGATCTTCCTACTGCACTGCAGTGGCATGTAGTTGAGAACTCCCAGCTAGCTGGAAAGAATAAACCTTGCTTTTGCATTCTGGACTTGACTGGATTCCAGTGGTCTCTCTGGGGGTCCCAACTTGGGCACAACACCAGCTGCCCAGACTCCTGAGATAATCAAACAGAAACCATATTATTTGCAATACTGTTTGGCCAATAGCTTAAATGTATTTCTGGCTAACTCATATCCTAAACTAACCCATTTCTATTAATCTTTGTATCACCACGTGGTTGTGGCTTACCAAGTAAAGTTCGTCTGGCATCTGTCTCCAGTGGCTTTATGGCTTCTCTCTGACTCCGCCTTCATTCTCCCAGCATTCAGTTTAGTTTTCCCCACCTAGATAAATTCTGCCTTGCTATAGGTCCAAAGAAGTTTCCTTATTAATCACAGCATACAGAGGGAAATCCCACATCACCCTCCCTCCCTCTTTCCCTCCTTCTTTCCTTCCTTTACTTCCTTTATGTAGTCTCTTTCTGTAAATCAGACTAGCCTAGAGTTTCTCATATAAACCAGGGTTGCTTCAAATTTGTGGTCAGGTGATAAAAATAGAGTTATCATTCAGTGTTAGGATTACAGGTGTGAGCTGCCATACCTCGCATAAGATGATGTTCCTATAAAAAAGGAATATCATAGAGTGTATTAAACAGTGAGATTGAGAATATATATAAAATTGATAAAGAATGAATGGAAATTTATATATATTGAATAGACTTGAAGGAACAATTTTATGTACCTGCCCATGATGTGCATGATTTAGGTAGCTGGCCAAGACTGGAACATCTGAAAAACACGTCTGAAAGGACTCTGACCCCACCCATGTATGTAGGAAACTAAGCAGGCAAGTGTTAAGAAAGGAAGATGTTGACTTCCTGCATCCCCACTGAGCTGTTCCTCAGACTGCTACTTACTACGAAGTAACAAAGCCAGTTTTGGGTGTTGACATGTGTAATTTCATCTTGAAAGGCTTTCCCCTTGTGGAGTTCAGGTGCAGGGCAGTGTGAATAAAGCGGATGGTACTTGAGTACTGGAGGGAGGATAATAGTTACCCAGCCAATGTACCAACTTGGGCTTTCTGGGTGAATGCTGTGGAGAATATAATCACCCACCACAGTCCTGCCCTGTTAGTAAACACCAATAACCTTTGTCTCCCACATCAAAAGATGGCGTGCATCACTGTCCCTTTAACGAGACACACCTAGCAAGCTCCTCTCTTGATATAGCTGCTCTCAGGTTCTCATGGCTTAGTTTGCTCACTTTTCTGAGTTCTGACATGGAAAGTGTCAATTTTTCTTTTTCCTATATTTATCACGTTTCTGGTCCTGCTCAATTCCTTCTTGCTCTGACCTTTACTCTGGGCATTCTCTCTCTGAAGATCCCTCACCTCTGTTAGGACCCAAGAAAAAACCAAAGAAGACCAACAACCATGTATGCAATAAGAAGAGCTCTTTATTGAGTCCAATATTGGGGTAGCAAAAGAGCAGCCCCCCCCCCAATAAAGTTTACAAGCTCCTTTTAAGCAGAATTAGGGGAATTCCAAAGAGGAGGAATTAATCTGGGGATGATTGGTGGAGGAAAAATTAGTCAGGGAGCTGATTGGTGAGAGCTGACTGGTTAGGTTCTTTCCTGTGGCAGGGAAGGGGAAGTTATTTTTAGCTTGCAGAAGTCCATGGTTCATGTGCTGAGCTAGCAGAGAATCATTCGGGACCAGTTGAGCCAGCAGAAGGGCCTTTGGGGGGGGGTGTTCTTGCTGATGGTCATCCTTAAATTGTGGTTTTCCTAAGACCTGCTTGCTCAGCTCGGATCCTTTCTAGTGAACTGAAACTAAGGTCTTTTCTTTGTCAGGGCTCTGGTCTACTGCCGTCTTGCCCCAGCCTTGCTCATTCCAGCCTTTTGTACTTCCAGCCTAACAGCTTGGAGATTTTCATTGCTGAGCCTGTCTGTTCCCTTTATTTCCGAAAGGCATGACTTTTTTTTTTCCCATCAGATCTATCTCCCTCCTCCTGGCAGCTGCCAAGTTTGTTTCTGGCTGCTCAGCCCCAAAATAATCACACAGAAACCATATTAATTAAATCACTGTGTGGCCCATCAGCTCTAGCTTCTTATTGGCTTACTTGTCCATCTTTATTTCACCCATTACCATTATTTTATATATTACCATAAGGCTGGTGGTCTACTGGCAAGGTTCCAGCTGGCACCTTGCATCTTTCCCCTCTGGCAGCTCCATGGCGTCTCTTGTCTCCACCTTCTTCTCCCAGAATCCAGTTTAGTTTTCCCCACCTAGCTCTGTTCTGCTTTGCTATAGGCTCAGAGCAGTTTCTTTATTAACCAATGGTTAATTCACAGCATAGAGAGGGGAATTCCACATCACTGCTCTGCTCTTCTTTTTCAAGTCCCCATTTCTGAGCCCTTTAAAAAATCTTTTCAATATAAGATAAAGAACCTGCAAAAGGGACCCCATGATCCTTGGTCCATATTCAGCCTTGGTAAATTATTTATATGATCCTGAAACCTTCCCTATATCCAACCATTTTCTGAATATTTCCTCAAGATCCAATCAGTCCTTGATAACAACTCCATCAGGAAACCAACCATTCAGTATAAGAAAATGTTAGTTATGTTAAAATTGCAACAATAAATAATAGTGATTATTATTATATATAATATATAAAGTTATAATTGCATTATATATAATATATGGGAGTTCTGTTATGCTATGTTAGTTAAAATTGCAACAATCACTATATATATAGATATATATATATAAGTTTTGAAGATTTTTATTATTTTTAAATGTGTGCATTTGTGTGTGTGTGAGTCTCTTTGTGGGTATGTGTGCATGAGTTCAGGGTGCCATACCTTTGGAACCAGGTTACATGTGACAGTGAGTCACCTGACATCGGTCCTGGGAACCAAACGCAGGTCGTCTGGAAGCACTCTACTCTTAACCACTTTGGCTCTTGAATATTTATCTATATAAGTCACAGCTTTAAATGGTATTGTTTAAGGATGTTATAAGTTAAATATATACTACAGCTCAAACTTTTTGTACTTATACCCATATACCTACATATATAATTATATGTATTTATATTAGATACACTAATACTTAATATATTTGTTTTATATATATACATATATATATTAATATATATGTACACTCAAATTCTAGCAGTTTGACCAAGGCATACATACATATATAAGAATAAGTTTTAGACATTTGTTTACTAATATTCTATCTCTTAATACAATCTGTGAAAGCAATTTGTCTCCCTTATGTAGTAGTCATTTCTTCACTATTTTTGCATGTGTGTTGTGTGCTATTGTTTACAGTTTTTTATCTATTTGTTCATATATATCAATTACACTTAGGGAAAATGAGGTTAATAAAAATGTTGCTAATTTGTTTGTATGTTGAGTGCCTAGGGAATTTGAAAATGTAAATATTTATTTAGCACATATACCTAAAGTTTAAACTAGTAATGGTCCCTGCTGTCTTATCCATAAACCAATCACTGGGGTATGGCTTATGAGAGTGAGCATCGGTTAACACTCTTGCCTAATACATAGGAAAATCTTACATCTCACTCATTGATATGGTATTTAAGCCTCTTTCTCAAAGGCAAGGTGAGTCTGGAATGTCTATGAAAAGTATTAGCGCTCAAGAATTGATTATCCAATACAAAATGGTCATCCTTGAAAATATAAGTGACATTGTACACTCAAAGCAGGTTGTTCTGATATGTTTAGGTGTATGTGCATATATTATAAAAAGAGGACATTAATTTGAAAGAGAGCAAAGTGTAGTATATGGTTGAATTAGTGGAAGGAAATGAAAGGAAGAAATTATGCAATAATTTTAAAATCTCAAAATCAAAGTTTCAGGAACCACAAAGTGCCATTTTTAATGTTTAGTAATATATATATATATGTTTATAAATATATCTCCCATTTTTGGAACAATATTTTTATGAGTATAACTGGCACTGTAATAATACCTGTAAAATTAGTAAAATTTAAAAAATAGCTGTAATTCAATATTAGAAGAGAAAAACGTTAGAAATTCTGAGGAAAGCAATTTCAGTAGGCTGAGTGAAAATTAAATGAATACTTCAATAAACTGTTAGAAAAAAAAGAATAAAAAAGGACTGAGGGTAATATTGATATAAGTAGGCCACTGACATCTTTTATTTTATTATTTGAATTGGCCTTCAATGTGCCCCTCACTCACAGGCCACATCATTTCATGTACTTTTGAAAAACACCATCTTCTTTGCCATGTTCATAAAGGCTTGCTTGACTTGATGATTCCTCAGGCTATAAATGAAGGGGTTTAGCATGGGGGCTACTGAGGTATTTAACACGGCAACTCCCTTGGTCAAAGATGCTCTATCTGATGCCGAGGGCTTAATGTACATAAAAATGCAGCTTCCGTAAGAGATGGAGATGACAATCATGTGGGAAGAACATGTGGAAAAGGCCTTGGTCCTTTGACTAGCAGAAGGAATCTTCACAATGGTTCTGATGATATATGTGTAGGACAGAAATATTAACATCAAAGTGAACATTAGGGTAAAGACAGCACAAAAAAAACCCATCTTCTCCAGGAATTTTGTATCTGAACATGAAAGTTGCAACAGAGGGAAATAATCACAGGTATAGTGATCAATGATATTGGACCCACAGTAATCAAGTTGTATGACCAACATGAGTGCGGGAAAGATGATTAGGAAAGAGATCAGCCAGCCGACAAAGATAAGCATTGTGCAGACTTTCTGACTCATGATGGTCAGGTAGTGCAGGGGCTTGCAGATGGCAACATAACGATCATAGGACATGGCAGCCAGAAGGTAAAATTCAGTGACTCCCAAAAGGATGAAAAAAAATAACTGAGCTATGCAGTTGTTGAAGGAAATGGTTTTATCCCCTGAGATTATGCTTCCCAAGAACTTGGGTATAGTGACGGTTGTGAAGGACACTTCCAATATAGAGAAATTCCTGAGGAAGAAATACATGGGTGTCTGGAGCTGGGAATCCAGCAGGGTGAGCGTGATGATGGTCAAGTTCCCTGTGATGCTAAGTGTGTAGGTGATGAAGAGAAAGATGAAGATCACAACCTGGATCTTAGGGTCATCTGATAACCCCAGAAGAATAAACTCTGTGGTTTCTGTATGGTTTCTCATTCTCCAGTTACTTCTTTTTCTTCTGCCAAATATAAAGGCAAAACCAGGAAAAAAATCAAGAATTGAGAATTAGTAAACATCAAAACAAGGGGCTGTCTTATTGTTGAATTAGTATGCTGTTTCCAACTTTAAGAGCTAATTTAGGAGCCGGGTGGTGGTTCATGCCTTTAATCCCAGCACTCAGCAGGTGGAGGCACGCAGATCTTCATGAGTTCAAAGCCAGTGAGGTTTACAAGAGCTAGTTTTAGAACAGGTTCCAAAGCTACAGAAAAACCATGTCTTGAAAAACCAATAACAAAAATAGTTATTTAAAACTATTCAATACTAATGATTCTTTAATTACTTTTCTTTGATCAGAGAACAACTCATCTTCAAAATAGTTTGAAAAGCAGTTTTGTATCAAACTATAATGCAATAGACTGTCATCTCAATGAGAATGGAAATTATGAAAAATGCTCTGTTGAGGGTGTGGAGAGAAAAGTACTCTAAAACCTTTTAGTAGTGATGGTGTCTTAATACAACTAGTGTAAGAATAGAATGGAGGTTCCCCAAGCAAAGCCTCTAGATTTAATATGTAATCCGGTGGCCTCGTTCTAAGGTATATGTCCAATAAATGATATCAGAAAGAGGTTTGACCATTTGTAGAAAGTGGGATGATCTTGCAGCTGATATCCATCCAGGAAAGGTTAAGGTTACCTTGTATTGAATCTGAACCACTTACTAGTCTGAAAAACAGTTAACCCTCATTGCTCCACTTCATCTTCTTATAAATACGCAGTTTCTTCAATAGACAACTCTAAGTTAGAAGTGCTGATATATGTGAAACATTTGAAAATTATATATACACCTTAATGATTGTGACTATGTGTAGCACATTGCAATGATACCCAAATCACTGGTTTTTTTTCACTCCTCTATTTCTCTGGCTTTAGAAGCAATATTTTCTGTTCACATACATAAAACCTTATTCATTTGCACAAATGAATATACTTCCTTTTAGACCATGCTACTATTTTCATCACCGTCCACATTACTTGGTACATTTACAAAAGGACAAGTTTTTATTTTCAAAACTATTTTAATGTGTTTTGTGCTTAGTACAATTTTACCTTAAAGGAAGGGCTTACCCAGTTAATACTGACTTTTATTTAATCACTTGTTGACCCCATTTTCGTCTTCATACTATACTGTGTAGCCTGTGTATTACTTGGGTTTTTATCTTTGCATTATAAGGTGAGTTTCCTCAATTATTTACATTATGAGATATGTGTAAGCACAAGTTCTAAATTTTCTAGGTTGAAAAATTATCAAATGAAATATATATAAAGGAATCTATAATATGCACATATATTTAAACAAACTGTTAAATTTGACTTACTTTAGTAGTATTATTTTAATGGATCTGAGTCTAATTTTCATTAAAATGATATTTCATTTACTAAACCTCTAGCTTATATCATGAAATAGTCAAAATCTGATTGTAATCTCTAGCTGTAGCCACATACTTAGGACTCTATAAAATGGCACTAAAGATAAGATAATTACAAGTGACTCCATATATACAACATACTTCATGTAAGTCTTTTGAATGAACTCTTGCGGTATAGCATGTTTTAAATATGAAATAAGTCCTTAATTAGACACTGTACACGTGTGAGTCTTCACTGGAAGAGCTGACTTTTGCATAATGGTTTTTATTGTTCGATTCCCCGTATTCTGGAGCTCTTGGTGAGTCCTACTAAACAGTGTGTTTTAGTCTTTACACATAAATTTTAATTATTTAAATCACAGAGTGTGAACACTGTTCGAGTATATTTAAAATAATCTTAATACTGAAATTTATGATTTATTTATGATTTACTCTTCCTAAAACTATAAGAGTAACATGCTGACATTTGAAAACACTAAGAAATTCACTCTTGCCACTCTATGCCATAAGCCTGGACTGTATCATTGTTGATGAACAAATGTACTTTTAGGATTAAAAATAATTAAATGCACATTATTAGATTAGTAGAATTTTGGAAATGAAAAATCTATCTATGTGTTGTATTTTATTTTCTTTTAAAGATGTATCTACTTTTCTTCTTATATGTACTTTGATTTTAACATTTTATGGGTAGCAATGTAATTGTTCACTTTCCCTTTATGGGTTAGAGCTGTGAAGGAATATGGGAAGGACTGTAAATAAATGTCTTAGTGGGTGTCTCTAAATGCCAATCTCCTTCCCCATCAACATTTCTGTACCAGTCTTCAAAGGCCAGAAAATCACGCTTAAGGAAACCACAATATGACTTGTTTTCAGCAGATGATCAAATATTTAGCTCTACAACTGTTTTAATATATTTCTATATGAAAATATTTATGAAAACTCAGTGGTTTATATTCATTTGTCACCTAAATGGTTGTGATATAAATTTTAAAAATTCGTAGATTATTAAACCATTATAATGTTTTAAGGATGTATTTTACTTGAGAATGAAGATTATTTCTAAACTGTTAATCCATCTCTTTAAATTCAAAATGTTAAATGGGTTAAATTACTTATTTATTTTTTTAAAGATGTATGTGTGTATGTTTGAACATATGCATGCATGTATTTAAGTTTTCTATTTGCATATATGCCTGCATGTCAGAGAGGGTATTAGATCCCATTATAAATGATTGTGAGGTTCTATGTGACTGCTGGGAATTGAATTCATGGGCTCTGGAAGAGCAGCAAGTGCTCTAAACTGCTGAGTCATTTCTCTAGCCCAGGGTTAGGTTATTAACATCTCATTTTCTTCCACCCATTTCATCTGATTTACTTCTTACTTGCCTTATAAAGAATCTGAGGTGAATTCCTTGAACAATTAAAAATAAAAATTAACAATGTTAATATTTGTTTAGTATCATGATTATAATTCATCTTAGGGGTTTCATTTTGAGCATATCCTCAAATTGTGACCTTCCCAAGTCTCTAAAGTAAAATAAATGACAACAATGACCTAAATAAACTAGGTAAAGTATGAGCAATATATATAATACTCTTGGGGAGAAAACTGTGATGAAGGATGTCATAGAGTTGAAAGCTTAAAGGATGATCTTTTGAGAGACACATTTGGAAGACTGAAAGATTGTAATTTAGCTTTGATTTGTGTGTTTGAATAATTAGTAATATTTCATGATGGCCTGGATGATCATTTTCCTCCAAGATACACTAACTTTGAAAGGACATTTTTTTTCTCAGCTTTCCTACATTTATTAATTTTATTTCCTCTATTGAACCTCATTAAATAGAAGTCATTAGAAAAATTACAGGGGACATCTCCAAACATATTTTATTAATCACATTGTCTTCATTCTCTACACATTCAAAATTTGAAGAGTTGTTTATAATTTTGGTGAATGAAAGAAAGGGAAGGGTGTGGGTAATATCCAGATCAGCTTCAAATTTCAAATTGTATAAAAAATACTCTCTATATGAAGTTGAATGGATTGGGATATAGAGAGGATCTAGAATGATTGGGGGAAGGAAAAGAATATGATCAAAATATGCACAAAAGACTTAAATACCTAAGTAAACAAACAAAAACATATTCTTATGTCAGTATTCTCACTGCAGGGTCTAGATCATGCCACAAGGATTCTTTTTAGGAATTTTCTTCATTTGGATATAGCTGACTCCTAAGGAGAACTCACTGAGTGACTAGACTTGTTTTTACTAAATTCTCTTTTTACTATTTTCATAATTATTTTTGTTATTCTTTCCAGGGAAATATGAATTGAATACATTAATTAATTTCAATAATAATGGACAGGGTCAATTTTCAGTATTAAAATACATATATATGTGAGAAAACCAAAGGAAAAAGAGACTATCAGGTCACAATAACTTCAAAAATACTAGTACCAATATTTATGTGTTTTTGAAAATGAAAAAGGAAACTCTAATCTATTAATATTAATGTTGGTAGAGAAGCAAAAGAGTCTGGAAAGGTGGAATTTCACAGAAATGTTAGAAAAGCTATGATACTCCATGCAGGTTTATTCAGTTTTATATCAATAGTTTGTGTAGAAATACTTCATTTAAATTTTTTTCCAACTAGAGACACGTCACACTTTTAGTACCTAACGTCACACTTTTAGTTCATTGCCTAGGCTTATACAATGAAAACACAGAAGAAAAATGAAAAAATTAATTTTAAGATAACATCATAAAACACCATTGGTTTCTGATTTAAGATTTTATGATATTAGTTAGCATTATGTGGTTTTTCTTAAAATAGATTATTATTATTTTTAATTCAAGTGGACCACTTAATTAATTTATAACGTTAAATGAGGTAATTTCTTTAAAATAAAATTCCTCTGTTCAGAATAGAGTTGAAATTTCAAGAATGCTTTTGAAAATTGAGACTTTATATATAAATGTGTTCCAAAATAATACCTAGACTCTGGGAAATACTGTCTGACTCATTTTCCTTTAGGTTGAAATGAATTCTTAATTTTGACAGTATATTATTAGTAGTAATAGTTTATTAAATGCATTATTCACTTCAGTGATTAGAAGCTTACATATTTTATCTCATTTAATTATTCTAACTTATTTCTAGAATTTTTATTTATTCTGAAATGAAGCGTTCGGGTTTGGATTTGGTAATTTCAATTAATTTATACAATTAGCAAATGTCAAATATTAATAGATTACCTACAATTAAAGAATATTTCTTCAAAATAGCACTAAATAGTCTATAAAATATGAAATAAAACTGTGGAGATATGAATTTTGATTTTAATCAACAGAAAATATATAAATTGATATAATCAATCATGCCACATTTCAAAATAAAACTGCATTACATCTTAAGTTTGAAAAGTTGAGCTCTGGATAGATTTTTGATTCTCAGAGATTTGCTCTTTTTTTTTTATTTCCCCGTTACCTCTGGTTTTCACACAGCTTCTCAGAACTGCTGGAATAGTGGAAGCATCATCAACTATTCCCTCCCCTAGGTGGAAATAGAAACAGTTCCAGGAGATGTTTTAAAATAATCCTGATGTGTTAATATATTTTATATCACATGGAACTAAAGTTTTATCCATTCACTCTACAACTGGCTCAAGGGAGAAACTCAAAATTGCCAGCAGAGGAATGTATACAAAGCACAAGGGAATAGCAAACATAATAACATTAGTATCAAAACTGGGGAAAGAAGCTTGGGGTGCAGTGTCCTGTGAGAAGAAGACTCCTAATAAAGAAAAACGTCAGGCTGATTTCTTATGTAGCTTGAAATCTGCCTGCCCTTTATGAATTTTGATTACATTAATACAGTGGATAATACCTTCATACCTTTTTTCTATGCTCACCCAATTGCTCAATGCTAATGAATTAATGTTATAATTTATGTATCAAACATAATATTAACACTATTTTCGTTGAGGAGGCCATGATTATACTGTCACGCCAATGTTAGATTTTTTAAAGGGTCAATATTATTGTATAAGAATTTAGCAAATGCTATCCCAAACATTAAAATAGAACATGAATCGGGGTTTTTGATTGTTTGTTTTGCTTGATTTTCATTTAATTATTTTTATTTATCTTTTTGAGATTATAATATAATTATATTATTTTCCCTAGCGCCTTTCACCTCCCAAATCCAGCCCTGCTTGCTCTCTTTCAAATTTATGGTCTCTTTCTTCATTAATTGTTGTTATATACATATGTGTATGGAAATATACATTTATATATTCCTAAATACATAAGTACAACCTCTTCAGTATGTATGTATAATGCTACCTGTCTGTATGTTTTCAGAAATGTCCATTTGGTATTGGATAAGCAATTGGTGTGCTCTTCCTTGGGGAGGAATATTTCTCACAACCTTTTACTTGTTTTTGTTTTCATTTTTAACTGAAAATGCATCTTATACAATATAGTCTGATCATAATTTCCACTCCCCAGACTCTTCTCAGATCCAGTATCCAACTCCAAGCCATCTTTCTCTGTCTCTTGTTTTCTTGCTTTTAAAATTATGTTATCATATTTTCTACCACTGGTCATTGAACATTGGTTACTCTTAAACAATAGATAGTAATGCTGATTTTTCATGTAGTTATGAACATACATATTCCAAAATTTATAAGTCCTTTATAGAATAGTTAGTATTATTTAGTATATCATATATTTTTTAAAATTTTAAAAGATTATTTTATTTTATTTTATATATATGAATGTTCTACGTGCATGCATATATATGTACCATGTACTCAGGGAAGTCAGAAGAAGGTGTTGGTTCCTCTGGAACTGGAGTTGGAACAGATGGTTGTGAGCTACTATGTGGGTGCTGGGTCCTCTGCATGAGAAACAAGTACTCTTGACCACTAAGCTATGTTGGGACATACACTTCAACAGTGAAGCATACTTTAAATTTTATTTATTGATTTATTTATTTTGAGACAGGGTTTCTCCATAGCTTTTTTGTTCCTGTCTTGGAACTAGCTCTTGTAGACCAGGCTGGCCCTGAACTCACAGAGATCCGCCTGCTTCTGCCTTCCGAGTGCTGGGATTAAAGGCGTGTGCCACCACCGCCCGGCAATAATTTTAATTAATTTTTAAAAAAATTGGGTGTATTTTAAAAAGATTTCCAAACTAAATCATAGTAGGGGTGGGTACCTAAATATTGATCTTTGAGAACAATGGAAATTGAAAGGTTGTACTAGAAAAGGAAGCGAAACAGTGGGAGACATGAGAGACATCGATGGAGTTAAGCAAAATAATGAGAGCATGATAAATGTATGGGAATCTGCTCCCTTTTAACCATTTAAAAAGTACAAATTACATAAAAACAAAAATGGAAGGTAGAAATTCCATATGGCTCAGAAAAAAACAAAAGTGATCCCAGAAGCAATATGGAGACACCAGTGCCAGGATGAACTATAGGGCAGACAGCATTGAGGACAGGGTGGTGTGCAGCACCCTGGAGAGCCCATGGAAACGTCATCACTGAATAGGGCCTGTCCTAGGTGTGCCTAGACCTCCAGCTGGCATCAGCATGGAGTTACTGTGGCTGTGCCCATGCCACTTGCCCTGCTGGTAGATGGAAAGTGTGGAGCAGCAGTAGTGTTCACAGGCTACAGTCACAAAGGTTGAGCCGGCAAGGCTCAGGGTGGCAGACATCGAGGGTTGTGTGTGTGTGTGTGTGGCAGTCACAGAACCTGCCCCAGGACACCCTGCCTAACCACAACACCACCCTGACTCTGGGCAACAGCAGGGTAACTGAGACAAGTCTTGTCACTGCTCCAGTATTTGTGGTGCTTCAGAAACAAGAAGCCTTCAACTAGAACAATTCATTGCCATGAACATTTGCGTGTAAAGCTGTTTCTGCAAATAACAAAAATATATATGTGGCACACTGCAGCGTCCAATGCCACCATGACAAATGAATATTCAGTGGAGAGGTGGAAAGTTGGAGGAATGGAGCCGCGAGTGTACAGTGGAGAGAGGCAGAATTAGAGACACAACAGTGGTAACCCAGGGGATAGGGATCGTGTCTTTGCCAAGTCGTGCAGCAGCCTGGAGCTGATGTAGACTCAGCCCCAAACATGCTGACCACCCTGGTTCGGAGCAAAGACGGGATGTCCAAGAGGAAGAATGGTTCATTTTCTGGACGGGACCTCCTTCAAAGTTCATTTGGCCCCTGGAGTCTTCTTTGGTGTCCATGGTCTCCTTTTCTGTTTAAATAAAAAGGAAGGTTTTAACTTTAACATAGTAAAATTACATAAAACAGCAACCAAGCAATAATTCCAGTTGTAACATCTACCTTATCTTTTATCATTACTAAGAAAAATTATAATTATAACTATCAATTCTTCAACTCCATCAAAGACTTCAGAAAGATAGAATATTATCTAAGTTAGCAGGAAGTGCATTGTAAGCAACTTCCAAAAATCTAGACTCATCTCACTGTCTAGACAGTCACCCAGTCTTCTGTACCATTGGGGTATTCATCTTCAGCCTACCATTAAAGCAAAGTAGTGCTCAAAAGAGATAACAATTATAAGCAGCTCCTTAGCTAGAGGTTGGAGTTTATGCCAACATCACCTCTCCTTGCTGACTTTTGTCTCTCCTGAGACTGCTGCTATCTCAACTGCTGTGCCCTCATTGTGCACCTGTCACGTGGTTTACAGAAATAGCTCCCTTGTCACCCAATGCCTCTGGCTCTTACAGTCTTTCCTCCCTGTCTTCCACAATGGTCTCTGAGCCTTGGAAGGATGGTATGTGATACAGATTTTCTGTTCAAGGATAAGCATGCAGCAGTCTCCTATTATCTGTACCTTGACCAGTTATGGGTCTTCATGTTCTTCACTATCTGTTGCAGAAAGAAGTTTCTCTGTTGAGAATTTATCGATTTACTAATCTATGGTTATTATGATGTCACTAGCAGTAAATTTAATACTATGTTCATTTAGCAGAACCATAGTAGTAGGTTCTTCCTCTATAAGCAAGCCCAATACACTCTCGGTTCCCCAAGTCAGATTCTGGTTTGTCATAGGTGTCAAATAAGGATGAATTATATATTTGTTACCTCTAAAGAGAGAAAATGTTCTTTGAACACCAAGTTATAAAAGGTAAAAGACTACTGTACCAGAACAAAATTAGGTACGTAAGCCACTACAATGGATCATGGAATCCAGAATCACACAGATATTCACTGGCAGCAAATATTCAACATGCATACCAAGGATATGAAATGTGCAAAAGATAGACTTTTCAACAGATGACATTGGAAAAGGTGAATCGTCACATAGAAATAAGTTAATATACATTTGATTTATACCACAAACAAAAGTCAACTCTAAGTGGGTTATATAAATATAATACCTAATATTTCAAAAGTTTTGTAAGAAAACATGGAGGTAAATTTAGATGGAGGTCTTGTACTGCTACCTGGGAGGTCAAGCTCCAGCAGTACAGGGCCTTGAAAGAAATCCACAGAGTCAGCATAAGCTAAAAATTTTCTATCTGAGGGAGTAAGGGAAAAAACATACACACACTCTCTTGGTGGCTTTCTTCTTTATTCTCTGTTCTTCTCATGTTCTTTCTTTCTCTTCGTTCTTTCTACTGAAATACAGCTTGTATATCCCAACAAAGTTTTCAGGCAATATAGGAATTATAATGTAGTTACATCCTATTGTTCAAGTGAATGATTGCAATGAATACAAAACAAACTGCAAAACCAGTATGTTTTCCATATCCCTAACATGATTAAACATTTTATGTACTACAAGTAAAAACAAATTATTCCATGAACCCACATCCATTCATACCCAAGCAATTTGTTATAGATTAACTGTGTGGGCAAGCAAGATATTCTTCTCAGTCAGGTCTTTTACTGGTTGGCTACATTTTGCATTTACAAAGAAAGAGCCAATTACTTTATTATTTATCTTGAAAGATAATCTCACAAGGAATCTTAAAGGAATTACAAATCTAAACTTTTGCATGTGCAAAAGGATCAGTCAGCTCTAATTTAAATCTTTAGGGTACATACCTACTCATTAGTAGTTTTTTATATCAGAAGATTGAAGGCAGAAATGGGTATAAGGGATTAGGAATTAATCATCACCTTTGATCATCAACCAATCCTAGCAAAACAGGTGTGTTAGCCAATGATAATTAGGCAGCTTTATTCTTGTTTTCTGACCTTAACAAGTTCCACATTTAACTATGTGCTTTTTTTAAAAAAAATTAAATTATCTTCTTGGTGTGTTCACCTCAGAATTATTTAGCAAAAACATCTTAGTCTAGCTTCATTATTTTCAAAGCTTTGTTTAAGCTGTGGTGCACCCTGAAACCTGTGAACACATCACCCAACATTTAGGTTAAAGAATTTAAACTAGCTGGGCTACTGGGATTCAATTGTTTTTTTCCTCAATCATTAGAGCTACAATCTGTGCAGCTCATTAGGTGAAATTCACAGGCCCTGGCTGTGAAACATATCCTTGTATTTAGTTTTATTCACCAAAGCTCTGTATAAACTATCATCATTATTATTATCATTATACATTTAGATGGTGCAGCTTAAGAAGAGTTCGTCTTCTTGACAATCCACAGGTAAAAATGCCCAGTAGAATAAGATATGTCCAAGAGGTAAACATACTACATTACAGGCAGTGGACATCTCCCCAAAACCCACATCATGCTAGATACCAGAGGAATATTGAATTAGCAAGCATGAAAAGGCATAGCAGAACTGAAAGACATTCTGGGGTCTGCAGTCCTGTGGCCTTGCATAAAGGAGATTTACCCATCAGAGAGTTGCCTCCTGGTGGGCAACACTGGGAACCTTAATTGCCACCTGCTGTTCCTCTTCATTTAAATTTTTCTTTGATCTTTATTTTCTGTGTACGGGTGCTTTGTCTGCATGTGTGTCTGTATACTATATGTGTGCAGTGCCCATAAAGATGAGAAGAAGGTATTGGACTTCCTGGGACTGGAGTTACATACTGTTGTGATGTCATAAGGGTGCTGGGATTCAAACCCAGGTCCTTTGGAAGAAGAGCCAGTACTCAAACAGAGAGTCATTTTTCTAGCCCCAATTACACTGTTTTTAATGATGATTTGAAAGACATGATACCAAAATGTAAGAACAACAACAAAATAGATAAGCAAGATTACACCAAAGATTACAACAAAACAAAGCAAAAAAACAAAGAAAACATCAGCAGGATTAAAAGACAGTCTATAGAAGTACAGTATGTGTTTATAAATCATAGAACCCAACAGGGGCTAATCTTGAAAATATAAAACAACTACAGTGAGCTGTTGCTTCTCCTGATTGATTTTTTGACTTTTCTTAACCATTTATGACTCCTATGGGCTGTTTTATTTTTCTGAAGCTTTGACCAAGACTAGGTTACTGTGGCATCATTTACTAACAATAATGAGTATTTTGTAGCAGTAATCCCTAGAGAAGAGTTTGTTGTAATTTCGGCAGATTCCCTTGAGCTGGCAGGAAGTGGGAAAGGGTAGAACTAGAACATTATAAGTGCTCAGCTGGCTGTGAGGCATCTCTTTTCTGGAAGATCAGCAATGATCTCATATTCTTTTTATTGCTCTTGATTTTTACTTCATCTTAAACAATGACATCTCATTGTAGGTTTGGGATGATAGTGCTCTCAACACTGAGGATGAGAGCTCACAAAATTCAGCAAACCAGATGGCACCTGTTAAAATTATAATCATAATCTCAAATTCCCATACTAAATGGGAAATGGAAGGAAAGTGGAAATTCTTTATGGAAGTGCATTATGTAGAGGGCCTTTGCTGACAAAAACATTAGTAATGATGAAGATCTTCTCCCAGTAAGTGGGTTGCCTTTTTGTCTTAGTGACAGTGTCCTTTGCTTTACAGAAGCTTCTCAGTTTCAGTAGGTCCCATTTATTCAATGTTGCCCTTAATGTCTGTGCTGCTGGGGTTATACATAGGAAGCGATCTCCTGTGCCCATCTGTTGTAGGGTACTTCCCACTTTCTCTTCTATCAGGTTCAGTGTGTTCAGACTGATATTGAGGTCTTTGATCCATTTGGACTTGAGTTTTGTGCATGGTGATAGATATGGGTCTATTTTTATTCTTCTACAGGTTGACATCCAGTTGTGCCAGCACCATTTGTTGAAGATGCTTTCTTTGTTCCATTGTATACTTTTAGCTCCTTTATCGAAAATGAGGTTTGTGGGCTAAAAACCGGGTCTTCTATACAATTCCATTGGTCGACTTCTCTGTTTTTATGCCAGTACCACGCTGTTTCCATTGCTGTGGCTCTGTAATAGAGTTTGAAGTCAGGGATTGTAATGCCTCCAGAAGTTCCTTTATTGTATAAGATTGTTTTGGCTTTCCTGGGTTTTTTGTTTTTCCATATAAAGTTGATTATTGTCCTCTTAAGATCTGTGAAGAATTTTGATAAGGATTGCATTGAATCTATAAATTGCCTTTGGTAGAATTGCCATTTTTACTCTGTTGATCCTCCCAATCCAAGAGCAAGGGATATCCTTCCATTTTCTGGTATTCTCTTCAGTTTCTTTCTTCAATGCCTTAAAGTTCTTGTCAAATAGATCTTTCACTTCCTTGGTTAGAGTTACCCCAAGATATTTTATGCTGTTTGTCGCTATCGTGAAAGGTGATGCTTCTCTGATTTCGCTCTCTGCTTCCATATCCTTTGTGTATAAGAGGGTGACTGATTTTTTGGAGTTGATCTTGTATCCTGCCACGTTACTAAAGGTGTTTATCAGTTGTAGGAGTTCTTTGGTGGAGTTTTTGGGGTCGCTTATGTACACTATTATATCATCTGCAAATAACGAAAGTTTAACTTCTTCCTTTCAGATTCGGATCCCCTTGATCCCCTTATGTTGTCTTATTGCTATTGATAAAACTTCAAGCACAATATTGAAGAGGTCTGATCTCTAAAATATATAAAGTACTCAAGAAACTAGACTTTAAAATGCTAATTAACCCAATTAAAAAATGGGGCACTGAACTGAACAGAGAATTCTTAACAGAAGAAGTTCAAATGGCCAAAAGATACTTAAGGTCATGCTCAACCTCCTTAGCGATCAGGGAAATGCAAATCAAAACAACTTTGAGATATCATCTTACACCTGTCAGAATGGCTAAAATCAAAAACACAAATGATAACCTTTGCCAGAGAGGTTGTGAAGAAAGGGGTACCCTCTTCCATTGCTGGTGGGAATGCAAACTTGTACAACCACTTTGGAAATCAGTGTGGCGGTTTCTCAGGAAATTTGGGATCAACCTACCCCTGGACCCAGCAATACCACTCTTGGGAATATACCCAAGAGATGCCCTATCATATAAAAAAGCATTTGTTCAACTATGTTCATAGCAGCATTATCTGTAATAGCCAGAACCTGGAAACAACCTAGATGTCCTTCAATGGAAGAATGGATAAAGAACGTGTGGAATTTATATACATTAGAGTACTACTCTGCCATAAAAAACAATGACTTCTCGAATTTTGCATGTAAATGGAAAGAAATAGAAAGGACTATCCTGAGTGAGATAACCCAGACCCAAAAAGAGGATCATGGGATGTACTCACTCATAATTAGTTTCTAGCAATAAATATAGGTCACTGAGTCTATAATTTGTGATCCTAAAGAAGCTAAATAAGAAGGTGAACCGAAAGAAAAACATATAGTTATTATCCCTGCTATGGGAAATAGACAAGATTGCTGGGCAAAAAATTGGGACCTTGGGGGTGGGGTGGGATGGGGGTAAGGGGAGATGGGGAGAGAAAAGTGAGAAGGGGAAGATGGGGGGAACTTGGGGAAACGGGATGATTGGGGATAAAACCAGGTTGGATAGAGCAGCAGGGAATCACATAACTTAATTAAGGGAACCACCTTAGGGTTGGTAAGAGACATGAACCTAGAGTGGCGCCCAGGTGCCCAGGGCAATGTCCCCAGTTAGTTCCTGGGGCAGCTGAGGATAGGGAACCTGAAATGACCCTATCCTATAGCCATACTGATGAATATCTTGCATATCACCATAGAACCTTCATCTAGCGATGGATGGAGATAGAGACAGAGACCCACACTGGAGCATCGGACTAAGTTCCCAAAGTCCCAATGAGGAGCAGAAGGAGGGAGAACATGAGCATGGAAGTCAGGACCACGAGAGGTGCACCCATCCACCGAGACAGTGTGACTGATCTATTGGGAGCTCACCATGGCCAGTTGGACTGTGACTGAAAAAGCATGGGATAAAACCAGACTCTCTGATCATGGCGGACAATGAGGGCTGATGAGAAGCCAAGGACAATGGTATGGGGTTTTGTTCCTACTTCATGTTCTGGCTTTGGGGGAGCCTAGCCAGTTTGGATGTTCACCTTCCTAGACCTGGATGGATTGGAGAAGACCCTGGACTTTCTACAGGGCAGGGAATCCTGACTGCTCTTCAGACTGGAGAGGGAGTGGGAGAGGAGTGGGGGGAGGGGGAAAGGGGCGGGAGGAGGGGGAGGTAAATGGGAGGCTGGGAGGAAGCAGGGATTTTTTTCAATTAAAAAAACATTAGTAATGAATATTTCTTCTGGATAGTAAAATAACAATCACTTAAACAGTTGAAATGACCTTTAACTGACAAAGCAGGAAGGTTGATAGGCATGAAAAGGTGAGTCCATGCTGATTTGAAATAACTTAATAATATGAAGCAAAGGTTAATGCACAGTAAATTCAATTAAGGGAATTGCATTTGGAGTAATGAATTCTTGTATTTTATAAAATGTTTTATGGTACATAATTTGAGGTTATGTGTTAATGGAATAGCTAAAGTACTTTATTTATATGCTACTACATCTATCTTTGTTTTTCTTTGACTGTTTTTTAAAGTGGTGTGAAGATTCTGTAATAAGCAATTCTTACTTGGTGAAACCAAAATTCTAAGTCTTCTAAACCTACACCATTCAGAAATGGCAGTTCTAGCAATCTCTTCAAATGTTATGTCGTAAGGATAACAGGAAAATAAAAAGCAAACATTTGCTTCATGAAACCAAGCCTGAACAACCTCAGAAGCCAATCTTAAAATTATTCGCGAATACTGATTTTTGGTAAATTCCATTATGTTTGTTAAAGCATTGTTTCTTTCCCTTTAAATTGGTTCATAAAAGTAGTGTATGGAAAGGAAAACAATATGCATAAGACAACCAAGAAAGGAATAAAAATACCAAAGAAGAAGCTTTAGTGAACTCATTTGAAGGTAAGAAAGCACCAGCTGATTATTCAGCACCAAACTGTCCACCCTGAAAACATACACACAAGTAACATTACACAGACTGCACAGGTCACACTTACGTAGTTAGGAATATACATGTATTTAAGAATAAAAGAGGCTATGAACTTGAAAGGTAGCAAGGGGGAACATGGAAAGATTTAGAGAGAGGAAAAGGGAAGAAGAAATACTGTTGCTATACTGTATTTCAAAAAAATTAAAAATATATTTAAACAAGTTCACGAATAAACTAGAGCCAATGGCACAGGCCTGTAACCATGACTATTTCAGAGGCTCTAGCAGGAGGATCAGAACCTTATGGCTTGCATAATACCTAGAAATTAATGTACTAATTCGCATTTATGCAAATTAATAAAAATACTATTTCATTTCGGGGATGGGAGTGTTTTATGTGGAGAATGTTGAACAAAAATGAATAGGACAAGTTGATAACTAACCTAAGGCATATGATTATGTGTGACCTGAAATTTCAGGATAGAAAACAAATGCAAATGGATTTTATAACCTTTTCTGCTTTAGTGTAGGTATATAAATTCTAACACACATAATATATATATATATATATATATATATATATATATATATATATACACACACACACACATATATATGTATGTCTTTGGTTTCCTAGTGTTTTTGTAAAGACTCACAAAAAAGGATGAAGAATCAATCAATGAAACTTGACTTCATTCTTTTAGGATTGACAGATGACCCACAATTGCAAATTGTGGTTTTTCTGTTTCTCTTTCTTAATTATATGATGAGTCTGGTCGGGAATTTAATCATTGTGCTCCTTAGTCTGCTGGACCCTCACCTCAAGACTCCAATGTATTTCTTTCTCCGTAATTTCTCCTTTTTGGAAATCATGTTCACAACAGTGTGCATTCCCAGATTCTTGACAGCTATTGTGACTGGAGACAAAACTATTTCTTATAATAATTGTGCAGTGCAATTGTTTTTTATTCTTTTGCTGGGAGTCACAGAATTTTATCTCCTGGCTGCTATGTCCTATGATTGCTATGTCGCCATCTGCAGACCACTGAACTATCCAATCATCATGAACAGCCGAGTGTGTCACCAACTGGTCCTCAGCTCCTGGGTGACTGGGTTTTTGATCATCTTTCCCTCATTGGCCATAGGTCTGAAGCTGGTTTTCTGTGGTTCCAGAATAATTGATCATTTTATGTGTGAAACTTCTCCTATCCTACAGATCTCCTGCACAGACACTCATGTCCTAGAAGTGATGTCCCTTGTCTTAGCCGTGGTGACCCTTGCAGTCACACTGGTGCTAGTGAGTCTCTCTTACACTTGCATCATTAAGACTATTATAAATTTCCCTTCTGCACAGCAAAGAACCAAAGCCTTTTCCACCTGCACTTCCCACATGATTGTTGTCTCCATAACATACGGCAGTTGCATCTTCATGTATATTAAACCATCTGCAAGGGAGAGAGTGACTGTGTCCAAAGGGGTAGCCTTGCTCTATACATCAATTGCTCCTCTACTGAATCCCTTCATTTATACACTAAGAAACCAGCAGGTGAAAGAAGTCTTCTGGGATGTATTACAAAGACTGTGTTTTTCAAAACACAGTTTAAATTGTGATAGAGACTGCAACCACACATTAAAAATAGAAAATATATTTCATATTTTTTAATGATTATTGGGTTTTCTTATGTCAGCAGTTACTTTATATGTGGGATTGTTTCCCCTGAAGAACCCTGTAGCTCAGTTCTATTTTACATTTTCTCTTTCTTGGAAGATTGTACTCCACAATAATTAACTTCCTCCAGTTCCTTTCTGAAAGCACCTTTATAGTTATATATTATTGTTTATTACATTCCCATTTCCAGAAATCATTGTATTGAATAAAGTAAGCTTTGCATAGTAGTAATTTTCTAAGTGTAATTTTTTATTTGATTGAACATCAATGCAATGTATATTTATAATATTCTAATCATTGAGAGATTCTCATTCAATATCTGGATGTAGTCTTCAATATCTGTAAAGAACACAAACACTTAAACCAAATATTATTATGTGATGCTAAATTATCATTATATGAAATATCTCAAACATATTATGGGATAGATGGGGTGATGTTTGTGGAATTTCAAGGAAAAATCTTTCAAGATAACAATTATGCCAAGAAGAAAAATATAATAACAATGTAAAAAACAGGATATGAGAGCAAGGAGGGGATATGAGAAAGTCTGAAAAAAGGGAAGGGAGGAGAGAAATGTAATTATAATCTCAAAACATAAAGAAATAATTTAAAAAAAAATAAAGAAAGAATAATAAAGTACAAGAATGCAAATTCTACAAGGATGCTAAATATCTCAATGCAAAGTGAGAATAACTAATAGTTAAAAGGGCATTTAACCTTCATCAGGCGATGAAAGGAGACAGAGACAGAGTCCCACCTTGGAGCACCAGACTACAACCCCAAGGTCAAAATCAGGAGCAGAAGGAGAGAGAGCACGAGCAAGGAACTCAGGACCGCGAGGGGTGCACCCACACACTGAGACAATGGGGATGTTCTTTCGGGAACTCACCAAGGCCACCTGACCTGGGTCTGAAAAAGCATAGGATAAAACCAGACTCGCTGAACATAGTGGACAATGAGGACTACTGAGACCTCAAGAACAATGGCACTGGGTTTTGATCCTACTGCACGTACTGGCTTTGTGGGTGCCTAGGCAGTTTGGATGCTCACCTTACTAGACCTGGATGGAGGTGGGTGGTCCTTGGACTTCCCACAGGGCAGGGAAACCTGATTGCTCTTTGGGCTGACGAGAGAGGGGGACTTGATTGGAGGAGGGGGAGGGAAATGGGAGGCAGTGGCGGGGAGGAGGCAGAAATCTTTACTAAATAAATAAATAAATAGAATTTATCTGGAGAGGAGTCAAGAAGATTTGGTGGAAACAAGAAACAAAAAACAAAAACCCTTCCCATGCCAGTGTAAGCACTTGCATTTTATTCACAGAAGCCAGTGAGAATTTCTCTCTCCCCAATTTTCCTCTGGCATCCATACATGGATACACACACTTCATACCTCGACAGCATAAACACCACTCCATCAACTTACCAGACACTCTCTCATTGCAGAATACATAAGATTTTCTACCCTAGTTTTTCCAGGGACTACATAGGAGAAATGCAACCTACACATTTGTTCAGTCAACACACTGGGAGGATGTACCACTCAGTAAAAGATAACACGTAAACACAAGGCAGAGTGAAGATACAAAGGTGTCTGTCTCACAATTTCCCTAATGTAATAATGAAAGTGAACGAACAGTAAGAATGCCGAGGTGGACGAATCTAAACATTTTAACATCTGTTACTCAGCAAGGTGCGTGGTCTTAAATCTACCATATCAATAATTTTCAAATATTTAAAATACTTTTGTTTTGGTTTTAACTGATGAATTATATTGCATGTGTTTTGTGGTATAAAAGTTATATTATACACATGCACATATTGTCAGATAATCAAATCATATATCTATGACCCCACACATTTCAATTTCGTGATATCAAGTTATTAGTTGTAGTGTTTCTTAGTTGAGATATCTGAGATATATCATTATGTATTTGATATGCACCTTGTATCTTGAAGCATATTCTGTACTAGTTTTTAAAATTAGAGAAGGTATTAAAAGTATGTTCAAGATGAACGCTTCAGTATTTAACTTTCAAATTTAAAGAAAGGCTTTTACAAATAATAACAATCATAGCCTGTATTAGAGACGGGGCAGACGAGGGTCATTGATTTAAAGTATTTGTAAATTTTTAGATAGTTATGTAAATGTATCAGTGGGTCTAGCATACAGATAAAGTCAAATCAACAGGAGAGAGGAATAGAAGCTTAATTAAAATTTAAGATTGTGAAGGTACTCAAATGATTGTTACTGGATTACATCATTTAAAAGTTGTTTGTAACCATTTTAAAGACCATTTGAACCACACAGAAATAGCCTAAATGTGTAATTGTTCCCCAAGTGGGATTAAATAATTCAAGCAGGGAATCCATGGAAACCAAAATGTAGGACATACTGATATTTTAAAATGTTTGTAGGATGGTATAACGATTTTTGTTTCTATTCTGGTTTGATAAATGCTGAGATATACTCTGTCTTCCATCTATGATTTCTTTTGGCTTTTAGTTCTTTAAGTCATCCACTTAACCTGTAGGTGAAGGAAACATAGGTGCCTTACCCTCCGTCTCCCATGTTCTCTCTACCATTCAGACTGAGTCAATTGTGTTCAGAGTCATAGTTTCCTGGGGTCCAGGTTACCATAACAACTGTTTCTATGAGCATAAGGCTTTCTTTAGGGCTCACTGATACATATCTATATACTTCTTTTTATAAGGCATAACAATGAAAAAATTTATTTTATTTTGTTGGAGTAATTTTTCTTAGCTATAAAGTATTTAGTTTGTTGATTTGGAAAATTTTATTAACTAATGTAATAATATAATCAGAACTTTCTATCATGCCTCATAGTTCCTAAATAATTGGAACCTACACATAAGACAGAGCCCATACTCTCTTTATAGTGTGACATGAATGGTTATTCTCCTGTATCAGGCTTTTGAACTGAGCTGCCCACTCTCTCAGCAACTCTAAAAGGATTATTGCCTAATAAAACAGAAAAGCTATGCATTTCTGCCCTCAGTAAGTTTGTTGCCTATTTTGGTTTCTCAGCTAAAGCTCCCATCTAAAGTCTTAAAGGAATGCATGAACATCACATCAATAAATTATCATTCTGTTTCATACAACAGCTGTTGCTGTACTGCTTTGAATTTAACACAATTCTTTCATGCCTTCTACAATAATAATTGACTTCAGTTTTCACTTTGGTATTTGTGATATCCATCTGGACAAAATGATTATGGAAAGAAACAGGAGTGAAAGAAAAAACAAACTCAACATGAGATTTTCTTCAGTATCTAACTAAAAATATCTGGTTAAATTCTAGCATTCATTCATCATTTTTTAATTCATCTTTCCGCTGCAGTAACTCAGGAACTGTGATACCAACACTATTTCTATGGCATTTAAATGGAAAATGATGTAAAGCTATCAGTACAATTAACATACATTCAATTTATCATCATCTCCCTTTCTCATCATTTCCATAAGCTTTGTCATCACATTTTGAAAGCATCTGAATGTGTCAATAAAGATGGCTCAAATATTTATTGAAACAGAGATGTTATCAACATCTCTCACCATCTTATTGAAGGGAAAACAAATGGTAAATTGAAAGAAAGAGCAGCTACCTTTAAAAAGACATTTAATGATTGAGAAGAAATCCATAAATTCAAAAAAATTTAGTTGGAAATTATATATATCTGCAAAAGGAATTGTTTCTAGAATGCATAAAAGTGCCAAATGTAATAATAAGTGTAAGGGGCTAGGGAAGTAGCTCACTGGGGAAAATGCTTGCTGTGCAAGCATGAAGACCTGAGTTGGGTTTCTAGCACCCATGCAATCATAGGAGAGGCCAAATGTTTTCCCAGTTTTCGGGTGGGAAACAGTCAGGAACACCCTAGAGCTAGCTGGCCAAAGTTCTATCCAAAGTGTGAGCTTCAGATTCAGTGACAGACCCTGGCTCAAGCAAATAATTGCAGGAGTGAGAGAGACACCTATGTGTGTCAGTCCTGTTGGGTCTAGAGGCCCTTTTTTCTTGGTGCCTTTCATTCCCATTTAAAAAAAAATTATTAGACTTTTAAAAAATACCAATCCAAGTTCCCACTCTCTCCCCTTCTCCCATTCCCTTCAGACACCCTCCTATCCTGCCCCCATCCAGTCCTCAAAGAGGGTAAGGCACATTGTTTTGGGGAAGATCCAAGGGCCCTCCCAACTATATATAGGCTGAAAAAGGTATACGTTCAAAGAAAATAGGATCCCAAAAGCCAGTACATGCAGTAGGGATAAATCCTGGTGCCATTGACAATGGCCCCTCAGTCTGCCCCAGCAATTCAACTGTCAACCACATTCAGAGGGACTAGTTTGGTCCTATGTTTGTTTCTTCCTAGTCCAGCTGGAGTTGATAAACTTCTTCTTTTTATTTTTTTTTTGTGTGCAGATCTTTTTTTATTTTATTTATTTATTTATTTTTTTGAAAAATTACCGCCTCCTCCCCGTTTCCCATTTCCCTCCCCCTCCTCCCACACATCTCCTCCTCCCCCCACTCCCTTACCCCTCTCCCCCTCCCCCCCCCACTCCATTCCCTCTCCCTCTGGAGAATGATGAGCAGTCCAGGTTCCCTGCCCTGCAGGAAGTCCAAGGTCCTCCCACTTCTATCCAGGACCAGGAAGGTGAGCATCCAAACAGGCTAGGCTCCCACACAGCCAGTTCATGTATTAGGATTGAAACCTAGTGCCATTGTCCTTGTGGAAGTGATCTATTGGGAGCTCATCAAGGCCAGCGGGACTGGGACTGAATAAGCATGGGATGAAACCGGACTCCCTGAACGTGGCGGACAATGAAGGCTGATGAGAAGCCAAGGACAATGGAGTTGATAAACTTCTATTAGCTCAGGTAAACTATTTCAGTGGATGAAACTACAATGATCTTGACCTCTTTGCTCATATTTTCATTCCTTCCACTCTTCAACTCGACTTTGGGAGCTCAGTCCAATGCTCCTATGTGGGTCTCTGCATCTATTTCCGTCAGTTGCTGGATGAAGGTTCTATGGTGATATTTAAGATAATCATCAGCCTGACCACAGGTCAAGTCAAGATCAGACCCCTCTCTTCCAGTATTTTTAGACGTAAGCAAAAAGGAAAGGGGCATTGGGATTGGGAGTTCTAAGGGAGGGAGTAATGCCAGAACAAAGATTCCATGACAATAGACGAGGGATGAGTGCAGGGTAGAAAGTTTGAGGCATGAATGGAGTTAGTCCTACAGGAGAATAAGATGGAAAAAGAAGAAGGAACTGAAACTAAAGCTTTGTGAAAAGCCAAATGGAAACACATTACTTTCCAAACCAATTCAGAACTTATTTAAAAAAATAAGAGGCACAGAAGAATGATATCTTGAATGTATGCATAACTGTGCTCTCATAAGCTAAAGATTACTAAATGACCCCAGCGACAGGTATTAGCATCCTCCTTCTGTGTTTTTGGTCAAAAGAGGCTCTAGAGGCCTCAAAAATACTATATTTTCTAGTCATTATTCTTTATTTCCATAAAACTATTTGATAAGACCCTGCTGCTGAGGATACAACACAATTTTTTTTTGCAAGGTATCAAGAAGCCAAGCTAGAAGCTTCCACTTTGCAGTCTAGATTTTACAGTGTCTGGTGGTGCTTTACGCTAAAAGTGGAGAAAAGCCACTAATAGCTCAACCCAGAAGCAAACCCTGTCAACTGTATGGTCAATATTTCAGGCAAGATGTAGTTAGTCACTGATGCAATAGTGGAATGAGTACCCTAGGGGTAACCAACAGTATTATGGTTGAATTTTGACCAGCTTGACAAAAGGGGATTCTTGTGTGATATTGTGAAAACAGGAAACATCCTTGGCTGATGAGGCCCTAGAACTTGTGGGGGCATACTTTATACCACTGCTCAGCTAAGCTGTCATATTAGAACTCATGGGGGCATACTTTATACCACTGTTCAGCTAAGCTGTCATATTAGAACTTATGGGGGCATACTTTATACCATTGTTCAGCTAAGCTGTCATATTGCCACAGTCTTCTAAATGTTATGTTTGTATAAATAGACAGACACTACTCTTATTCTGACACATAGAAGCTTCTCTTTGTAGAGGATGATTGTCAGTTCTGGATACCTGTCTGCTTAAGGCACTGATAGGAAATGTTTGAGTGATCCGACCTAAACAGGACATTTACCTCACCTACTGAAGTCACAGGGTTATTACAGAGAGGGGTTGGAAAAATCTAAGGGTCCAAAGATGGGGAGAAAGTTTGGGAAATACTGTGCTTTGGGCATGACACAACCAGTGTCGTCATGACCATATAGAAATGAAGGCTGCCTGAAATGGGCATAGAAGTGACTGGGTCTCTGGACTTTCATCAGAGACAGGGTAGAGGCTCAGAAAGCACCGTCCTTCATACCTGGATTACCAGATACTGATGGATTCTGGAGAAGGGTCTGTTATTGTCGTTAGTTGTGTATTCACTGTGGAGACCCCCAGACTACAATGGATAGCTATGAAATCGATGCCACACAGAAGCAAGTGTTTAAAAGGAAGACAAGACTCTGGGAATGGGAATTTTTTGGAGGTGGAGTGAGTATTAGTTGGAAAGAGCATAAAGATGAAGAGATTATACTAATTAGAATGTACTTTATACATGTATAATTCAGTAAATCTAATGATAAAAATATTGCTAGAGAAAAAGGAAAGAAAAATCTCTAGTCCTTTAAATATACAAAATTCTGCGCAGGGTGGAAAATTTTATGATTTTGTGTATTTGTGATGTGTGTGTGTATGTGTGTCTGTGTGCCTCATAAGTTTGTGCCTCGTTTTGTGTACGGTTGTACTCACCTGTGTTTTGCTCAGATAAGCCAGGGTCAGGTGTGTTTTATTCCTCTCCACCTTATTTTTATAAATGGTCTCTTCACTGAATATGCAGCTCACATTTGTGGCAGAATGACAAGCTAACAAGCTACGGGGCTCCACCTGTCTCCAACTCACCAGTGCCAACACAGCTTTTATCTGGGCATTTGTAATTTCAATGCGGTTCCTCATGCTTGCACAACAAGTCTTGTGGCCACTAAGCCACCCTCTAGACCATAATTATCTATTTAGTATCCAAAAACATACCTGCAAGTATTATATTTTATATAGACCACATTCTGAATCAATGAAATCCTAAACATTTACTAGGCCATAATTCTCTATTTAGTATCCAAAAGCATACCTGCAAATATTATATTTTATATAGACTACATTCTGTAATCAATGATATCCTAAACATTTACATTATCAGAGCATATTTCATGTCAATATCTGTAAATATTGTTAATCTTAGCATTTTTTTATGAAGCCCACACTTATATCTATAACAATACATTTCCACACAGGGTATGAAAATTACTGACTGGAAAGAATCTGTTGCAGAACTGAAAATACCTCCTTTTCCCAATTGGGATACATAGTTTAGAACATAGATGCAGTGTATTTCCAGAGAAGTAAAGATTCATGACCTTTATGGTACCTATATAGCCGGAGGCTTCCCCAAGTTGTACAACCAGACCTGTAGGAGGCCAACAGCCCACACGACCGCTATGTTATCCGTATGACCGGAAGCCAGGCTAGGCAGAGCCTTTCTTACGCTCTTGAGCTAGTACAGGTTGTTTCTAGATTCCAATCTTCTTGTAAGAAATGACGTGTACCCTGAGTAGAGTTTCGGTGTAGTTACACCAGGAAACTCCCCACCCCCACCCCACCCCACCCCAGATTTTACTGTGTTTAAATGTCTGGCTTCAGACTCCCAAAGTCTTGATCCAGGTAGAGGAAGTCGATCTGAATTGAGTTTTCATTCACAC
>JABTXL010020431.1:46085-77230 GCA_025134845.1 Neodon shergylaensis
CCAAAAGTCAGTGCTAAAGAATTAGCTTGGACATATGAAGAAGGACAAAAAGGACTATTTCAACCTTTCGTGCTTGATCTCCCCATTTCCTTATGGGGGTGAGATGTTTTGAATCAGATGAGAATAAAACTTGTTACACAGTATTCAGATGTTAGTCAACAGTTAATGCTGCAGTCCTGCAAGGGACTAGGGAAGGGGCTTCAGGGCACCCCCGAACCGATCATGCCTTCAATGAATCCTTCAAGGCCCGGGTTTTTCCTAGGGGCCACTGAGGATGCTATCCCTATACCCTGGACCACTGACATCCCGGTTTGGGTCCCTCAGTGGCCCCTCTCTAGAGAAAAATTGGAGGCAGCACAAGAATTAGTAAAAGAGCAACTTGCTCTGGGGCATCTAGAGATGTCTCAATCTCCTTGAAATACGCCTATTTTTGTGATCAAGAAAAACATCAGGGAAATGGAGGCTCCTACATGACCTTAGAGCAGTTAATCAGCAAATGCAGTTACTAGGATCAGTGCAAAGGGGATTGCCTTTGCTTTCTAGCCTTCCTAGAGATTGGCCAATCATTATTATTGATATAAAGGATTGCTTTTTCTCAATACCCTTGAACAAGGAGGATTGTCCTCGGTTTGCATTTACGATTCCATCCGTTAATCATGAACAACCTGATGCAAGGTATCAATGGAGGGTTTTGCCCCAAGGAATGGCCAATAGCCCTACTATGTGCCAGTTGTTTGTTCAAAAGGCCTTGGAGCCAGTGCACCTAAAATTTCCAAACTTGAGATTATGCCATTATATGGATGACATTTTGATAGCTGCCCCTACTAATGATATGCTTGATTTGGCGTTTTCTACCACCGTTGATGCACTTAGGGGATATGGGCTGGAAATTGCTCCTGAAAAGGTACAGAAGGAAGAGGTGGGACGATTCCTGGGAGCTATTATAACCCCACAGACTATAAGACTGCAAAAAATAAGTCTGAGACTTGACAATCTTAAAACTCTTAATGATTTTCAAAGATTGCTAGGCGATATCAACTGGCTTCGGCCGTACCTTCGGCTTACTACAGCTGAGTTAAGACCCCTATTTAAAATTTTGGAGGGAGACCCAAAAGTGACGTCCCCTCGAATGCTGACACAGGATGCAAGAGAAACTTTGAAGAGGCTTGAACAGGCCATTCAGAATGCACAGTTGAGACGCTATGATGAGAATAAACAATTAGTGTTGTGTATTTTGCCTACTAAGTCAGCACCCACAGCTGTCCTTTGGCAGGATGGGCCTTTGTTGTGGATACATGCTCATGCCTCCATTCGCAAAACAATTGAGTATTATCCCACGGCTGTGGCATCTATTGCCATGATGGGTATAAAGATGTCTTTAACACATTTTGCTATGCAACCACAGTTGTTGATCCAGCCATACACCCCTAAACAAGTACAAGTCTTAAGTGCAACACTAGATGATTGGGCTGTTCTTGTCTGTGCATTTTCTGGAAGGTTTGATAATCATTATCCATCTGATAAACTGCTACATTTTGTCATGTACATTTTTTCCTAAGGTGACCAAGCCTTGCCCCTTGGATAATGCAATCACTGTTTATACTGATGGATCAAGTTCTGTTATGGGATTCTATGTTGTCCAGGGAGGGGAGACAGTCATTAAACATTTTGAGCCAAATAGGCCACAAATAGTGGAATATCAAATGGTTCTAGAGGTGTTTCTCACCTTTACAGGTCCCCTTAATATTTACTCTGATTCTCATTATGTGGTCAATGCTATAAATCAACTTGAATCTTCTGCAATGATCTCTGACAGGAGCCCGGTGGTCTCCGTTCTGTTTTCCATACGTGATACCATTAGAAAGAGGTCACATCCTTTTCACATGGCTCATATACGAGCACACACATTGCTGCCAGGTCCTATGGCAGAAGTCAATGCTCACGCCGACGAAGCCACCCGAGCTTTTCCAATGATAAAATCAGATCCTTTTTCAGCAGCACGCCAATTTCACGAGTTATATCATGTGCCCGCCAAAACACTAATGCTTAAGTTTAAAATTCCTAGACAAGCGGCTAGGGATATCGTTAAATCTTGCCAGGCCTGTGTCCCTTTTCACCACCCCCCACATGTTGGAGTCAATCGAAAAGGACTGCTACCAGGTGACCTCTGGCAAATGGATGTCACCCATGTGCCTAGTTTTGGCCGTATGCAACACGTGCATGTATCAGTCGATACTTGTTCTGGTGTGATCCATGTATCACCCTTTACAGGTGAAAAGGTGGTTAATGTTATAACTCATTGCCTGGAGGCATGGGCCGCTTGGGGTAAACCCAAACGCTTAAAAACTGATAATGGCCCTGTGTATGCCTCCAAAACCTTTCAACAGTTTTGCTCTCAGATGGGTGTCTGCCATCACACTGACCTACTGTACAATCCACAAGGGCAAGGCATTGTAGAATGGGCTAATCGCTCGTTAAAAGAAATGTTACAAAAACAAAAAGGGGGAATAGCCCAGGGCTATTCACCCAAGAATGCCATATCCCTAGCTACTTTCACCTTGAATTTCTTAAACCTTGATGATCAGGGACGATCAGAAGCCAGCCGACATGCTGGGGCTCTACCCACCAAAAACGTTGAAGTAAAATGGAAAGATGTGCTAAATAACACATGGTGTGGACTGGATCCAGTGATTGCTAGATCCAGGGGAGCTGTTTGTATTTTTCCACAGGGCCAGGAACAACCGTTTTGGGTCCCGGCAAGACTGACGAGAGAGCTGAAACGGATACAGGACAATGAGGACGACCCTCGTGGTGCTGATTCTCCTCCTGTGGACGCCAATGATAAAGATGAAAATGACGCAACTGTGGGCAGTAACCAGGGCATGGCCAATACCTCTGCCAGCTCATGCTAATTCCTCCATTATTCCCACCTTGTTTTCCACCTCATGCAATATGGAAGCCCCTTGTATGGTCCCAAGAGATGATAAGATAGAATGATTTAATTCAACTAAAGTTGTGCTTAATGGGACCTTTTGTTTTTCCTTAGAACATAAAACCCCATGCATTCTGTTAAAACAAAAGAATTTGATTAATTGGATGGATCCCTTGCTTTATAGTCAGGTGAATATAGGCATATTGGCATCAGCTTTAAATCAGATTGTTCAGGGTGCCCAATCAGGCGGTGGTACATCCAGTAATGCGACTTCAGTTAATGTTACCACCTTGGCTATGAATACCACATTGTTGGTGCCTATGAAAGATCCCTCTCTTAGAGAATATAATAGCACTGAATTTAAAGCATCCCCACATTGTGTCCCAGATTTTTCTTTCCCTCCCACCTATACTGCCTATCAAGGCAGGACATGGGAGGAGTTGCAGATTTCACAGGGATTCTCCCTTTCTCTGTCTATGAAGAGATATTTTTATAATCAATCAAACAAAAATTCTACGATAGGGGATGGGTGGTCCTGGTATCAATGGTTGGTTTCCAATGAGGCAGGAGCGACAGCAGACATTTCCACCTTAGCCCAAATACAAAAGCTCACCACCCGGCTGATTAATGTTTCTGGTATAGTAACCGAAACATCCCTTGGTAGGTGACTTTGCATACTTCAAGAGGAGGAGCTGGCCAATACTACCTTGGCGGCAGTGTCAGTGTGTGTGCCTTCTCCTTTTGTGTTTCTGCTAACTAATATTACTAATGCTATCCAAGAGGTAGATGGCAGCAATGCTGGAATGATTCATGGAACCTTGTAGTGGTTATGAAGATACCAACATTCGTGCCAATTCCTATTAAAACGGATCCTGATACGTTCCCACTCATTACTCTTTTACGAGAGCAACAGGATTTTGGAGTTACTGCCACTATAGTAACAGCGATAGCGGTGTCAGCAGCTGCTGCAGTTACTGCAGCAGTGGCTATGACCAATCAAGTACAAACTGCAGATACCTGTGGTTGCACAGGCTGCTACAGTGCTGGATACTCAAAGCAGAATAAATAGACACATGCTGTCAGGTATAGTGGCAGCTAATCAAAGAATCGATTTTTTACAAAGTCAAATTGATGATTTGGCTGACTTGGTTCAAATGGGTTGCATTTCGTATCAAAAGCATGTATGCATAACCCCACTTTCTTTTGATAATTCCAGAAATGAATCAAAGATCCTAGGCAAATTCCTTGCCGGCAACTGGTCCAAGGAAGCGGAGAACCTGATCCAGGACCAGCTGTTGCAGATTGCTACCTTGAACGATACTTGTATACAGCCCATAACCCTTGGACAATTTACTGATTGGCTGCAATCCGCTTTTTCTTTCTTTAAGGAGTGGGTGGGGGTTGGCGTATTCAGTGCCATATGTTGCCTCGGCGTGTTTCTCTGCCTTTGGCTTCTGCGCCGATTTCGTGCACGGCAAGCTCGGGACAAAGCCATTATAGTCCAGGCCCTTGCCGCCCTCAAACATGGCATCTCCCCTCAGGTCTGTCTGTCTAGCCTCAAGCCTGACCTATAACTGGATGTGGCCTCTGCACCCCAAGTCGTTAAAGACATTGCACTGGGACAGGCACACCCTGTTCTCTTTGTTTTTTAAACGTGCCGGTAGTCCTTGCACCTCATAGGCCTTGCTGCCATTGCACATGAGAGGATGCACAGCATGATACGCACAGCGCACCCTAACCCTTGATCGTTGGGGACATCATGAGGTCTCGAACTAGATTGGGTTTCTGCTTTAGAATATAAAAGGGGGAGATGTAGCGCGCACCATGGCGCTGTCATGTCGTGGGTATGGAGCCTGGGAGCCGTTTGCTGCTCCATGGTAACCATGGTAACCTTGGTAAACAACCTGTGCACATGCGCGCATGCTCCCCCCTAGTGCCGGGGGTCTTTCGATCTGGCCATCCGATCTGGCCAATCATAATTTAAGCACGATCACTCCATTCTGACCTGAGCCATTGACACGTCAGGGCTTTGTCTGGCACCATATATATTCTTCTGCCTCCACGGGGACGGGGTCTTCTTGCCTCTCTCAAACCTCAAGTGTAAGTGCTCCAATAAAGTGTGTTCTGAGAAGAATCCTGTTGCGGTCGTCTCTTCTGCTGGCGGGAGCGGCATGCTGCACAACCTGATACAATTCCTAATACTCTGAGGCTATGACTAACACATGTGATTTTATACACATTGATATATAGAATAATATATTTAATACACATATTACATAATATATATAAACACACACATATTAACTATATGTGTATATATGAACTACAGACAAATAAGAATGCTGATATTCAAATGGTCCTTACTATTAACTGTCCCTACACATATTCCCTCTCTCCTTCCCCCTTCTCTCCTCCTTCCATCTTGATCCTTCCATTTCAGCCCTCTGGTTTCTGTCCATCCATAAGGCCTATTTTATTTCCTAACCTCTGTGATTCTATTGGTTGTGTACTGTTTATCATAGACTTAACAGCTAATATCCACACATAAGCTAATACATGTCATATTTATTTTTCTATTATGAATAGAGCAGCAATGAACGTGAATGATTAAGTGTGTCTGTGGTAGGATGAAGTGTCCTCTGGGTATATGCTCAAGAGTGGTGTAGTGTTGGGACCATTTGGAGTCCTGGCCTCCAGATGCTCTTCCCTGCTGGAGATCTTTACTTCTGATTTGAGTTACTGAAAGCTCTGCTTTTAGCCTTCTCTAAGTTGCCTAAAAGATCATTTGTTCTTCCTCAGAGCTACCTGCGAGGTGGTTGCCATCTCCTTTGTAGCATCATGGCTGCCCTCTAGCCTCACTGAAGCCCAAGATCGTCAAAAAGAGGACCAAGTTCATCTGGCACCAGTCAGATCGATATGTCAAGATTAAGCGAAACTGGCAGAAACCCAGAGGTATTGACAACAGGGTGTGGAGAAGATTCAAGGTCCAGATCCTGATGCCCAACATTGGTTATGGGAGCAACAAGAAAACCAAGCACATGCTGCCTAGCGGCTTCCGGAAGTTTCTGATCCACAATGTCAAGGAGCTGGAGGAGCTGTTGATGTGCACAAGTCTTACTGTGCTGAGATTGCTCACAATGTTTTCTCCAAGAACCGAAAAGCCATCGTAGAAAGAGCAGCGCAGCTGGCCATCAGAGTCACCAATCCCAAAGCCAGGCTGCGCAGCGAAGAGAATGAGTAGATTGCTTTCATGCATGTTTTATTTGTGTTTAAATAAAACCAAAAAAACTAAAAAAAATCATTTGTGGACATTGGATTTAACTGTAAACAGATGTGGGAGGTGTCAGAGGAGTGACTGGTAGGGAGACCTTATGGGACTGGGTAAAGAGAGCACAGTGGAGCCTTGAAAGCAGTGGAGAGACTGATTGTGGGAAGAAAGAGAACTTGGAGAGGGTGTGGGAGAGTAGTTGGGAGGAATTTAGAGAAAAGACTAGTTACATGTGTGTATGAGAATGTCATAATGAAGGTCATGGCATTGTGTGGTGATTTTAAACATTAATAAAAATAATGTGTCTCAGAGGTTTGTTGTTTTCATTTTTATTTATATCCAGGAAAAAAAATAAGAGGAAAAAGTGAAGAAAAAACAACATCACATTTTATGTAGTTTCATGTTGCAAGGAAGTTCCTGCCTGCTTAGCCCCATAATAATCACACAGAAACTATATTATTTAAATCAGTTTGGCCCATTAATTACATATTAATTTAACCCATTTCTATTAATTTGTGTATCACCACATGGCTGTGGCTTACCGGGTCAAGTTCCGGAGTCCATTTCCAGCAGGGCTACATGACTTCTCCCTGACTCTGCCCTTCCTTCTCCAAGCATTCAGTTTAGTTTTCCCCACCTACCTAAGTTCTGCCCTTTCAACAGGCCAAGACAGTTTCTTTATTCATTAACCAAGACAGAAGGACCTCCCACAACAGTTCCTTGGCTGTGCAAATTTTCCAATGTATTAGGATTAAAATAAGTATATAATGTAGTATTTGATATACATGTATATAACATCCTTAATTTTGTGAAAAATGGCTCAAGTAGATTTGTCAGAAAGTTTTAATTTACAAGTACAAAATTCTTTCAACAGACATGTTAACAAGTTACATGTTGATTTTTTTTCACAAACTAGTATCTTTCTAAGATTTAACACCATGAGGAAATATAAAAAATAGCGTCAAAGCACAAAGTCAACTTATTTCTTCCTACGAAGCCGTCTAATTATGTCAACTAATTGTTAGTTATAATCTGCAGGAGACACATCTCATTCATTTACCTAATTCTCATCACAGCACCCTTGAAGCTTCATTTCCTTCATTCATCTCATAAGGCTCACTGTGTGGATGCTGCCTTCTAGAAGACTAAATTTACATTTAAGTTGACACAGATTTTCTAGTTATTTCCCACAACAACCTCCCTAATATTATAGAATAGTTTCATACTTTGTGCATACCTTTATTCTTAGAAATACAAAATACTAAACTGTTAAAGAAACAATTATCAATTGATATGTATATAGAATTAATTCCATTATGTCTAACAGCATTCAAATGCAGAATACATTTAGTAAATAAACCTATCATTTATGAGAACAGAGATATCTGAGTAAAGATAGAATTACACAGTGTGGACTGAAGAAGCAGTTTCCTCCTAGCGATTCAGAAGAACTATTCTTAAAGATGACCATGAGGATTAGAATACTTACTATGATTAATTATTAAAGGAGAAAAATGGCATAGGCCATAGTGGATATATCTAACAATCAATTTCATTTTTTTTCAGTCATGTTACAGCAGCATGCTATTTATGTCTAAATCTTAATTCACTGTTTTGAGAAGAACACAATCTGTGAAGGACCTGTTTGAATGCATACTTCACCTGCTGGTTCCTTAGGGTGTAAATGAATGGGTTTAGCAAAGGGGCCACAGAAGTTGTTGAGCACAGACACACCTTTGTTTAAAGTCACCCTCTCCTTGGCTGATGTTTTCATGTACATGAAGATACAGCTGCCATAAGTGATGGAGACAACAACCATGTGTGAGGAGCAGGTGGAAAAGGCCTTTCTCCATTGTTGAGCTGATGGGAACTTTAGGATGGTTTTGATGATGAGTGTGTAGGAGAGGATCACTAAGATCAAGGTGATGACAAGTGTCATCACAGCTAAGGCAAAAGCCATTAACTCTATTAAACGTGTGTCTATGCAAGACAGCTCCAGGACAGAGGTGTCACATAGGAAGTGGTCTATGGTTTTGGAAGCACAGAATTCCAGTTTGAGTGCCAACAGCAAAGGGGGGAAAACGACTAAGAACCCAGTCACCCAGGAGCTGATGACCAGCAGGTGACACACTTTGCTGTTCATGATGATGGGGTAATGCAGTGGTCTGCAGATGGCGACATAGCGGTCATAGGACATGGCTGCCAGGAGGTAGAACTCTGTGACCCCTAGTAGGAAAAGGAAGAAGAATTGAGCTGCACAACCACTGTACAAAATCGTTTTATCTCCTGAAAGAATGCTCGTCAGGAACCTAGTGATGCACACTGAGGTAAATGCCATTTCTAGGAAGGAGAAATTCCGGAGGAAGAAACACATTGGAGTCTTGAGGTGGGGATCCAGCAGGGTGAGGAGGATGATCACTAAGTTCCCCATCAGGCTCAAGATCTAATTGAAAAACAGAAACAGGAAAATCATAATTTGTAGTGGAGGGTCATCTGTCAGTCCCAGTAAAATGAACACTATCTCAACAGATTGGTTCTTCATTTCTCTTTTTAACCAAGTCTACAGAAAAAAAAAATCAAAAACTAAATTTAAAAGTTGCTCTTTTTTTTCCCCTGAAGGTTCTGTTTGGAGAAGTTTAAACAGTGCACAGATATCTTTAAATATCATCTTAGAGTCCATCCCATGTGCTAGTCCTTTGTCTTTTCAGCATGATTATTAGAATTTTTATTTTCTTACTGCACAAATTTACAGGAGGCATGTCAGTCATTTGAAATATAGCTCCTCACTTTCATTAATGTGCATATGTGCTTGTCTTTTTAATGTACTTTATTCTAGTGGATTGTTCAAGTGTGTGATATTTTAAAATTTTGATATTTAATTTCAGAATTTTACTATGAAATGCCTTAAGCATGATTTAATGTTTATAGGATATTCTTGTATTCCTAGCAGCCATAAAACTAATTGTTTAAGAATACACATATAGGAAATTTCTAAGAAAAAAACTTCAAATAATATAATGTATTTTAATAAGGTAAAACTAAAGTTTTAAACTGAGTTGTCAGTTAAACCTACTACAATAAAGTCTTTCTCGTATGGTATCCTGCTACTCTCCTCTGACTCATGACGGGTGTTAGAGAGGAAAGATCTTCATGAAAAAATAACAATCTATACATTACAAAGTAATGTTTCAAGTACATATGCAAGGTTCATTCATTTATTTGAGTTACATAAGACAAATACCTTATATTTCTAGAGTACCTGATTTCATAATAATCCACCATAATTTCTACCATGTTTATAGTCCTATAAATGTCAAAACCAGAATTTTAAGTTAATAATTACAATATCCTTAAGGTTTCTAAGATGCATATGTTCTTTAAACTACATGCAAATTAAGATGGTATTTAATTTCTTGATTAAAATTTTAGATTGTTAAGTAGAATTAAATTGATACATGACCAACAATCTGTATCTGGCTTTAATGAGGGCATCTATATGTTGGTAACCATAGTTGGTGTATTGAGTTTATTTTATTTAATTTAAAAATTCTAATTGATGTTTAGTGATTTTTATGGTAAATGGTATTTTTTTTTTAAAAAAAGATGTGTTCACACCAAGCACAAAACTCAAGTCCAAATGGATCAAAGACCTCAATATCAGTCCAAACACACTGAACCTGATAGAAGAGAAAGTGGGAAGTACCCTACAACAGATGGGCACAGGAGATCGCTTCCTAAGTATAACCCCAGCAGCACAGACATTAAGGGCAACATTAAATAAATGGGACCTACTGAAACTGAGAAGATTCTGTAAAGCAAAGGACACTGTCACTAAGACAAAAAGGCAACCTACTCACTGGGAGAAGATCTTTACCAACCCTGCAACAGACAAAGGTATGATCTCCAAAATATATAAAGTACTCAAGAAACTAGACTTTAAAATGCTAATCAACCCAATTAAAAAATGGGGCACTGAACTGAACAGAGAATTCTTAACGGAAGAAGTTCAAATGGCCAAAAGATACTTAAGGTCATGCTCAACCTCCTTAGTGATCAGGGAAATGCAAATCAAAACAACTTTGAGATATCATCTTACACCTGTCAGAATGGCTAAAATCAAAAACACCAATGATAGCCTTTGCTGGAGAGGTTGTGGAGAAAGGGGTACCCTCATCCATTGCTGGTGGGAATGCAAACTTGTACAACCACTTTGGAAATCAGTGTGGCGGTTTCTCAGGAAATTTGGGATCAACCTATCCCTGGACCCAGCAATACCACTCTTGGGAATATACCCAAGAGATGCCCTATCATATGACAAAAGCATTTGTTCAACTATGTTCATAGCAGTATTATTTGTAATAGCCAGAACCTGGAAACAACCTAGATGTCCTTCAGTGGAAGAATGGATGAAGAAAGTGTGGAATATATACACATTAGAGTACTTCTCTGCCATAAAAAACAATGACTTCTCTAATTTTGCATGTAAATGGATGGAAATAGAAAACACTATCCTGAGTGAGGTAACCCAGACCCAAAAAGAGGATCATGGAATGTACTCACTCATAATTGGTTTCTAGCCATAAATATAGGTCACTGAGTCTATAATTTGTGATCCTAAAGAAGCTAAATAAGAAGGTGAACCCAAAGAAAAACATATAGTTATTATCCCTGCTATGGGAAATAGACAAGATTGCTGGGCAAAAAATTGGGACCTTGGGGGTGGGGTGGGATAGGGGTAAGGGGAGATGGGGAGAGAAAAGTGAGAAGGGGAGGATGGGGGGAACTTGGGGAAATGGGATGATTGGGGATAAAACAAGGTTGAATAGAGGAGCAGGGAATCACATAACTTAATTAAGGGAACCACCTTAGGGTTTGTAAGAGACATGAACCTAGAGTGGCGCCCAGGTGCCCAGGGCAATGTCCCCAGTTAGTTCCTGGGGCAGCTGAGGATAGGGAACCTGAAATGACCCTATCCTATAGCCATACTGATGAATATCTTGCATATCACCATAGAACCTTCATCTAACGATGGACGGAGATAGAGACAGAGACCCACACTGGAGCATCGGACTAAGCTCCCAAAGTCCCAATGTGGAGCAGAAGGAGGGAGAACATGAGCATGGAAGTAAGGACCACGAGAGGTGCGCCCATCCACCGAGACAGTGGGGCTGATCTATTGGGAGCTAACCAAGGGCAGCTGGATTGTGACTGAAAACGCATGGGATAAAACCTGACTCTCCGAACATGGCGGACAATAAGGGCTGATGAGAAGCCAAGGACAATGGCATGGGGTTTTGTTCCTACTTCATGTTCTGGCTTTGTGGGAGCCTAGCAAGTTTGGATGTTCACCTTCCTAGACCTGGATGGATTGGAGAAGACCCTGGACTTTCCACAGGGCAGGGAACCCTGACTGCTCTTCAGACTGGAGAGGGACGGGGAGAGGAGTGGGGGGAAGGGGGAGAGGGGCGGGAGGAGGGGGAGGGAAATGGGAGGCTGGGAGTAAGCAGGGATTTTTTTTCAATAAAAAAGAAAAAAAAGATGTGTTCATGTAACTAACACAGGTTAGGTCAGTTGTTATTCTTTTTTTATTTTTTTTTATTGAGAAAAAGAAAAAAAAGTTTCTGCCTCCTCCCAGCCTCCCATTTCCCTCCTCCTCCTCCTACCCTTCTCCCCCTCCCCCCAGTCCTCTCCCCCCTCCCTCTCCAGACCAAAGAGCAGTCAGGGTTCCCAGCCTTGTGGAAAGTCCAAGGTCCTCCCCCCTCCGTCCATGTCTAGGAAGGTGAACATCCAAGGTGGCTAGGCTCCCACAAAGCCCGAACTTGAAGTAGGATCAAAACCCAGGGCCATTGTCCTTGGCTTCCAATCAGCCCCCATTGTTCGCCATGTTCAGAGTCCTGTTTTATCCCATGCTTCTTCCATCACAGTCCAGCTGGCCTTGGTGAGCTCCCAATAGATCAGCCACACTGTCTCAGTGGTTGGGTGCACCCCTCATGGTCCTGACTTCCTTGCTCATGTTCTCCCTCCTTCCGCTCCTCATTGGGAACTTGGGAGCTCAGTCCGGTGCTCCAGTGTGGGTCTCTGTGACTATCTCCATCCATCACCAGATGAAGGTTCTCCTAATTTAGCTTCTTTAGGTTCACCAATTATATACTTCGTGACCATTATTTATGGCTAGAAACCAATTATGAGTGAGTACATTCCATGTTCATCTTTTTGGGTCTGGGTTACCTCACTCAGGATAGTGTTTTCTATTTCCATCCATTTGCATGCAAAATTCGAGAAGTCATTGTTTTTTACCGCAGCGTAGTACTCTAATGTGTATATATTCCACACTTTCTTCATCCATTCTTCCATTGAAGGGCATCTAGGTTGTTTCCAGGTTCTGGCTATTACAAATAATACTGCTATGAACATAGTTGAACAAATGCTTTTGTCATGTGATAGGGCATCTCTTGGGTATATTCCCAAGAGTGGTATTGCTGGGTCCAGGGGTAAGTTGATCCCGAATTTCCTGAGAAACCGAAACACTGATTTCCAAAGTGGTTGCACAAGATTGCATTCCCACCAGCAATGGATGAGGGTACCCCTTCCTCCACAGCCTCTCCAGCAAAGGCTATCATTGGTGTTTTTGATTTTAGCCATTCTGACAGGTGTAAGATGATATCTCAAAGTTGTTTTGATTTGCATCTCCCTAATCACTAAGGAGGTTGAGCATGACCTTAAGTGTCTTTTGGCCATTTGAACTTCTTCTGTTGAGAATTCTCTTTTCAGTTCAGTGCCCCATTTTTTAATTGGGTTAATTAGCATTTTGAAGTCTAGTTTCTTGAGTTCTCTATAAATTTTGGAGATCAGGCCTTTGTCTGTTGCAGGGTTGATGAAGATCTTCTCCCAGTCAGTAGGTTGCCTTTTTGTCTTAGTGACAGTGTCTTTTGCTTTACAGAAGCTTCTCAGTTTTAGTAGGTCCCATTTATTCAATGCTGCCCTTAATGTCTGTGCTGCTGGGGTTATACATAGAAAGCAATCTCCTGTGCCCATTTGTTGTAGGGTGCTTGCCACTTTCTCTTCTATCAGGTTCAGTGTGTTCGGACTAATATTGAGGTCTTTGATCCATTTGGACTTGAGTTTTGTGCAAGGTGATAGATCTGGGTCTATTTTCATTCTTCTACAGGTTGATATCCAGTTTTGCCAGCACCATTTGTTCAAGATGCTTTCTTTCCTCCATTGTATACTTTTAGCTCCTTTATCAAAAATGAGGTGATCATAGGTTTGTGGGTTAAAATTTGGGTCTTCTATGCGATTCCATTGATCGACATCTCTGTTTTTATGCCAGTACCATACTGTTTTCATTACTGTAGCTCTGTAATAGAGTTTGAAGTCAGGGATGGTAATGCCTCCAGAAGATCCTTTATTGTATAGGATTGTTTTGGCTATCCTGGGTTTTTTTGTTTTTCCATATAAAGTTGATTATTGTCCTTTCAAGATCTGTGAAGAATTTTGCTGGGATCTTGATGGGGATTGCATTGAATCTATAAATTGCCTTTGGTAGAATTGCCATTTTTACTATGTTGATCCTCCCAATCCAAGAGCAAGGGACGTCCTTCCATTTTCTGGTATTCTCTTCAATTTCTTTCTTCAATGCCTTAAAGTTCTTGTCAAATAGGTCTTTCACTTCCTTGGTTAGAGTTACCCCAAGATATTTTATGCTATTTGTGGCTATCGTGAAAGGTGAAGCTTCTCTGATTTCCCTCTCTGCTTCCATATCCTTTGTGTATAAGAAGGCGACTGATTTTTTGGAGTTGATCTTGTATCCTGCCACATTACTAAAGGTGTTTATCAGCTGTAGGAGTTCTTTGGTGGAGTTTTGGGGGTCGCTTATGTACACTATCATACCATCTGCAAATAACGAAAGTTTAACTTCTTCTTTTCCAATTCGAATCCCCTTGATCCCCTTATGCTGTCTTATTGCTATTGCTAGAACTTCAAGCACTATATTGAAGAGATATGGCGAGAGTGGACAGCCTTGTTGTGTTCCTGAGTTTAGTGTTTAGAGTTTCTCTCCGTTTAATTTGATGTTAGCTGTCGGCTTGCTGTATTATTAGCTTTTATTATATTTAGGTATGACCCTTGTATCCCTAATCTCTTCAAGACTTTTATCATAAAGGGATGTTGAATTTTGTCAAATGCTTTTTCAGCATCTAATGAAATGATCATATGGTTTTTTTCTTTCAGTTTATTTATATGATGAATTACATTGATAGATTTTCGTATGTTGAACCAGCCCTGCATCTCTGGGATAAAGCCTACTTGATCATAATAGATAATTTTTCAATGTGTTCTTGGATTCGGTTTGCCAGCATTTTGTTGAGGATTTTTGCGTCAATGTTCATGAGTGAGATTGGCCTGTAATTCTCTTTCCTGGTAGAGTCATTGTGTGGTTTTGGTATCAGAGTAACTGTAGCTTCATAAAAGGAATTTGGTAATGACTCTTCTGCTTCTATATTGTGAAATACATTAAGGAGTATAGGTATTAGGTCTTCTTGGAAGTTCTGGTAGAATTCCACATTGAAGCCATCTGGTTCTGGGCTCTTTTTGGTAGGGAGGTTTTTGATAACAGATTCTAATTCTTCGCGACTAACAGGTCTATTTAGATTGTTCACCTGGTCCTGATTTAACTTTGGTAAATGGTATTTATCTAAAAAAGTGTCCATTTCTTTTACATTTTCCAGTTTTGTGGCATACAGGCTTTTGTAGTAGGATCTAATGATTCTCTGAATTTCCTCTGTGTCTGTGGTTATGTCCCCCTTTTCATTTCTGATCTTATTAATTTGCATATTCTCTCTCTGCCGTTTAATTAGTTTGGATAGAGGTTTATCAATCTTGTTGATTTTCTCCAGGAACCAGCTTTTTGTTTCATTGATTCTTTGGATTGTTTTCTGTGTTTCTATTTTGTTGATTTCAGCCCTTAGTTTGATTATTTCCAGTCTTCTACTCCTCCTAGGTGAGTCTGCTTCTTTTTTTTCTAGAGCTTTCAGGTGGGCTGGTAAGTCTCCAATGTGTTTCTCTGTTTTCCTTAAGTGGGCACTTAGTGCTATGAACTTTCCTCTCAGGACTGCTTTCATAGTGTCCCATAAGTCTGAGTATGTTGTTTCTTTATTTTCATTGAATTCAAGGAAGACTTTAATTTCTCTCTTTATTTCTTCCTTGATCCAGGTGTGGTTCAATAGTTGACTGTTCAGTTTCCATGAGTTTGTAGGCCTTCTGAGGGTAGCATTGTTGTTGAATTCTAACTTTAATCCATGGTGATCTGATAAGACACATGTGGTTACTAATATTTTTTTGTAACTGTGGAAGTTTGCTTTGTTACCAAGTATGTGGTCAATTTTCGAGAAGGTTCCATGAGCTGCAGAGAAGAAGGTATATTCTTTCCTATTTGGGTGGAATATTCTATAGATGTCTGTTAAGTCCAATTGATTCATTACCTCCTTTAATTCTCTAATTTCTCTGTTAGGTTTCTGTCTGATTGACCTGTCCATTGGTGAGAGAGGAGTGTTGAAGTCTCCTGCTATTAGTGTGTGCGGTTTGATGGCTGCTTTGAGTTTTAGTAATGTTTCATTTACATACGTGGGTGCTTTTAAATCAGGGGCATAGATATTTAGGATTGAGACTTCATCCTGTTGAATTTTTCCTATTATGAGTATAAAATGTTTCTCTCCATCTTTTCTGATTGATTTAAGTTTGAAGTCAACTTTGTTAGAAATTAGTTTGGCCACACCTGCTTGTTTCTTAGGCCCATTTGCTTGATAAGCCTTTTCCCAGCCCTTAACTCTGAGTACGTACCTGTCGTTGTGTTTGATATGTGTTTCTTGTAAACAGCAGAATGTTGGATCCTGTTTTCGAATCCAATCTCTTAGTCTGTGCCTTTTTATAGGTGATTTGAGCCCATTGACATTAAGTGATATTAATGACCAGTGGTTGTTAACTCCGGTCACTTTTTTAGTAGTAGAGTTTGTGTGTTTCCCTTCTTTGGGTTGCGCTGGTGAAGGGTCTCTAGATGTCTGAGTTATTGTGGTCATTGTTGGCCTCCTTGGTTAGTGATTTTCCTTCTATTACTTTCTGTAGAGCTGGATTTGTGGCTACGTATTGTTTAAATTTGTTTTTATCCTGGAAAATTTTGTTTTCTCCATTTATAGTGAACAAAAGCTTGGCCGGGTATAGTAGTCTGGGCTTATATCCATGGTCTCTTAGTTTTTGTAGTACATCTATCCAGGACCTTCTGGCTTTCATGGTTTCCATAGAGAAGTCTGGTGTAAGTCTGATAGGTTTGCCTTTATAAGTAACTTGGCCTTTTTCCTTTGCGGCTCTTAATATTCTTTCTTTATTCTGAATGCTTTGTGTTTTGATTATTATATGGCGAGGGGATTTTTTTTTGATCCAGCCTATTCGGTGTTCTGTATGCTTCTTGGACCTTCATAGGTACATCCTTCTTTAGGTTGGGAAAGTTTTCTTCTATAATTTTATTAAATATATTTTCTGGACCGTTGAGTTGCACTTCTTCTCCTTCTTCTATTCCAATTATTCTTAGGTTTGGTCTTTTTATTGTGTCCCATATTTCCTGAATGTTTTGTGATGAGAACTTGTTGGACTTGCTGTTTTCTTTGATCAGTGCATTTATTTTCTCTATGTTATCTTCAGCATCTGAGATTCTTTCTTCTATCTCTTGTATTCTGCTGGTTATGCTTGTTTCTGTAGTCTCTATTCATTTACCTAATTTTTCCATGTCCAGCCGGCCCTCTGATTGTGTTTTCTTCTTTGCCTCCATTTCAGTTTTCAAGTCTTGAACTGTTTCCATTATCTGTTTGATTGTTTTTCCTTGGTTTCCTAGGGTATCATTCACTGATTTATTCAATTCTTCAAACTTTCTGTTATACTTCTCATCCATTTCTACCAGGGCATTTTTTACATGTTGTTTAAGGGCATCAATCACTTTTATAAAGTCAAATTTTTCTGCTTCTTCTTGGTTAAGGTGTTCCTGTCCTCCTGTTGTGAGGTCGCTGGGTTCTGGTGGTTTCATGTTGTTCTTCAGATTGCATTGGCGCCTGCCCATCTCTTCCTCCGAATGCTCCTCAATGGATCTTCTTTTACAGGATCAGGTCTCCTTGCCCACTGTTGTACCTTCCCAGTGATGTCACTCCCCAGTGATGGCTCTCCTAGTGCCTCAGTGATGACTCTCCTGGTGCCCAGATTGGGTCTCCATGCTGCTTGGGTAGCTCGTAAACAAAGGGCCTGCCTTGCTTGCTGCAGGCAGGCTGTCCAGATGGAACTTCTCAGCACCTAAACCGGGCCGCCTGGTGGCCCAATGCTCCAGGGACAAAAGGAAGAAAGTGGCAGGCAGGGCGGAGTTCAGGAGAGCACAGGAGAGCCAGGAGCACAAGCTGGAGGTGCTGGGCTCCCTTACTGTGGACCTTGAGTCCTGCCCGGCAGGCAGGCACTAGTGTAGGAGCTTAAAACTGTTCTGGAGCACTGATCCTAGCTTACAGCAGGGCAGGGTTGGGGGGAGGGTACTGAGGGGCTGAGTAGTGAGTAAGAAAGAAGGCCCTGAAGAAGGAGCAGTGGGAGGGGGGTTGTGCTCTCCCCTGGGACAGAATGCCCCTGGATCACACACACTCACCCGTCCAGAAGGCCGCCGCTCAGGGGACAAAAGCTCAGTTGTTATTCTTATGAGGATCCAAATTATGCACCTCTGGTAACATTCCAGATACCACTTCTTTTCTAGTGTGATTTCATTTGGAACAGTTTAATAGTGCTCCTATGGAGAGCAATGGATAATCCTATGGATATCATGGTTTTCATAGTTCTGTGGTTTTAGGTGGATAAGATATGTTGTGAGATATACAGGAAATTATTGTAGAAATAGAAAATGCGTAGCCATCTCACACAAATGTTAAGAAAACCATGGAGTGGAGGGAAGGATAAAGAGTTATGAAAACCTAAAATGTTTATATTCTTTATTCAAGAGAACTAACTCAAGGAAAATGAATTTAATAGTATGGAATTTGATTTATGAATATAAGTGTGCAATATCGGTGTCTCTTTTAAAACAGAGCATGGTTATGTTATTAATGCACATCTTGTTTACTTTTTAGTGTGCAAACAAAGGCATGAGCATGTTTCAAGTGAGTTCAAACAAAGGGAAAATTTTCACAGAAAGTCCATAGTAAGTTTTAAGTACAGAATGCAATAGGAATGAAAGGGACACTCATTTTAGATGGCACAAACGGTACCACCACTAGAGCACTGAGCAATACTGACACTTTCTTGTCTACTAAGAAATATGTATGGATGTATGTATACATACACACACATATACATGCCACACACACATCACTATTTCCCCAACTTTATATACTTATGAGTTAGATTAAACATAAAAAACACTCTTCTGGCTTGAATTTACTACAGGGAACAAACTAAGAGAGACTGTTTTCAGAAGTCATAGTTTTAAAATTACTATGCTTTATAAAAAATTTTATGCATGGCTTTACTCAAATTCTGAATATAAGCCAGTTTGTAGAGTATGTCTACTATGAAGAATTAGTGCTATCTCTAGGGAAAATTTCCTACTAGGTGTTTTTATGTTATCATAATGAAATCATTTAAAACTTTTTAAGTAGAAAATATATTTTAAGTACAATTATGTGTTTTGCATTGATGATGATTGTAGAATCATTTTGCAACCTGTGAAGCAGAAATTATTCATTCGAAAACAGTTTAAATATAAAGGAAATAAATATATGAAGAAGTAAATGACAATGAAAATAAATGTCCTTTCTTTTGTCACCTACAGAAATTTATAGAAGGAGATGTCTGAGCATTTGTACCTGTGAATGGTTTCTAAAGGGTTGAAGACTTGAAACAGCATGCTGTAGGCTGACCTGTCAATGATTTCTGAAAGACTGAGCACTCGAGACAGCACACTCTAGGCAGATGAAGCAGCCTTAGATAAAGAAACTAGCCACCAAACACCTCCAACTTGAAAAAGTAGAATTCTCCAATTTATTCATATAAAATATAACCATATGATTAATAATGTAACACTTACCATGGAATGTCCTCATTAGAAACTACTAATTTGTTCTACTTCATCAATTACATATACCACACACCCTCACAATTTGTACTGAAAGGGATAACAGCACAAATTACACTATGAGATGATATGACAGTCTATAATGGTCTAGTAAATACAATTGCATTATTTAAAATGTCAATTTTAATTAGTCACTATATATCTCACCTGTATTAATTTACAGTTACTTCTCTATAAAAATATATTAAAATACTAACCTTTTATTGATTTAGCAGTTTTCCTCAGCTGTATATGTAGATTCCTGGTAAATACGCACTTGCATAATTCAGCCATTATCCTGGTAAACAAAGAGCATGGTTGGACCATTCCATCTCACTTCATTCTAGCCTACAGTTCATAACTGATTTCCATGTTGTCTTAGAAATATTATTTTTGGGTAATTTATCGCTTGGTGGGAAGGTGTATGAAGTTACCATTTCTATTGCACACTACACCTCACCTGTCTGAAGTGCTGCAAACCTGGCTAAGTGTGGCAGGCAGCACACTATAAAAATTCATTGTCTCTGGCGTAATGAGGTACCTGTGCCTCTGTGTCCTATCAGAAATGAATTCTCAGAGAGACTGCAAACCAAGACCATCATTTCCTAAGGGATTGCCAGATTTAGACACAGAAGTACTTTCTATGGAAATACATGCACAAACTTTTACTTTTTAAAGTCATGATTCTAGATATTGATTACAGATGCTGTTTGATTTATGTCATCATCTCCATATTTGAAATTATAGTTGCACAGCTCTGGGTTTAAAATCAGATAAAATAAAGACTATTTCAAATGCTATAAAAACTTATAATTTAAAATGTAAAAAGCCTGTTGTAGACCAATTAACTCTAATCTGAGTGTGTTATTCTACAAATACTCCATTTCATCAGACTTTTTAGCAATATATTCTGTGAAACACATCATCACATAAGTCCGTGGAGGGATTTTAAACTTAGCTACAGCTGCATGGTCCTTCTTTGTAAGAAAGTACCATTCCTCTCTTAGAAGTCTGTTAATTTCAACAATTAGAACAGTACACTAATGTCTAAAACTGTATGATACTTTAAAAACTCAAGTCCATGTTCATATGAGCAGCACTAATTAGACTCAGAGGATTATAAAAAAAGAAGAGGACATGCATTTAGAAGATACTTGGTTAGAGGGATCTTCAGAAGGAGCTGGAGAGGGAATATGATTACAATGAATTTTAAACATGTATGAAATTCTCAAAGAAAAAATACACAGAATACACCATGCAGTGTAGGTATGTTGAAGAAAGAACACAAAGGTTCTCCAAGAAGAAATTTTAAGGCCTATGAGGCAGCAGGAAGGTCCAGCCTCTTCTGACGAACTGAATCCAGAACATACAAAAGCAAATCTATTGATTATTACACAACGTATTTCCTCATACCAAGGTCCCTAATCTAATTTACATAGCTTACTGAAGGAGAACATCACATGTCTTCATGATTCTTGTCCTTTATTATGTATTGTTTGCAATACACAATAATACAAGAGCCTCAGGTATGACAAAGGCATCTTGTGACCAAAGTCATAGGGTGGCTGCAGAATCCCTTCAGCAGAACAATTCTACAGACCACGGGGAACAATCATCATTTTACACAAGGATTCTTCAAGATCAAAGCACTTCTATAAACATTTGCTCGTTCTACTGTCTACCCAGATACAGTGACTCTGCTAAATCCCTACAACACAGAATATATTCCAAATTCTGAAATCTTCAAAGTAGAATTTCTGAATAAGGAGTAAACCATAAGCTCATTCAAACTAAATTTCTCTATGAGATTCAAACGATTCCCAACAGCAATGTATCAGAACTCTTGTTTCTTATATCCTCAACAGCTGAGAGGGGTTTTTGGCTTTATACACCTATCCAAGCTGCATAAATAGGCACTGAAGGGCAGGCTCCATTCTTTATAGTTAAGACCAGGTACAAGTATGCTCTTCCCTTGCATTGGATTTGAACTGTGCTCTCAGCACCCACTTTGCAGGGCTCACAACCACCTGTAACCACAGCTCCTCAGGTCTGATACCTTCTTCTGGTCTCCATAGGCTCTAAACTTATATTTATAACCTCACACAGAGACATACACATACATGTAATTGAAGTACATTTATAGGTTATATGTACTTATCAGAATAATTGTGCAACTCCTTGTCTGGACTCTCATATAAACATTTTACTTTCCCATATATGACAAAAAACATGTGACATTTGTCTTTGGATTCTAGCTTATTGTTTTATATGCCAAATTCCAGTTCTAACCATTTTCCAGAACTAATATGATTTTTTTCTTCTGGGTGGCTGAAAATTACTTAATTATGTTTATCTACTATGGTTTCTCAATATATCTCCCCATTAACAGCTACTTAGGCTGACTCTGTGATATAGATATTGTGAAATTGTCACAATAAACATGGCTATTCATTCATATCTTGTAGGTAACTGACACCGGTGGATGTATATTTTGGAGTGGTTTATCTGGTAAACAGTTTGATTACATTTATAGTTATTTTGTGATGTGGGGTGGGAAGTCCTTCTGTCTATGTTTTGCTTTTATTGGTTAATGAATAAAGGTATTTCGACCAGTGGCTTAGCAGAATAGGGCAAGGCAGGAGTTCCAAACAGATAGAGTAGGAGAGAGTAGGCAGAGTCAGTGAGAAGTCATGTAGCCTCTGCCAGGGGAAAGACGCCTCCGCTGGAGCCCACAGAAATTTTGCAAGTAGGCCACGACCTCGTGGTGATGCACAGATTAATGTAGATGGATTAGTTTAGGATATAAGAGCTAGCTAGCAATATGCTTAAGCTATTGGCAAAATGGTATTGCAAATAATATAGTTTCTCTGTGATTATTTTGAGTCAGAGCAGCCAGGAACAAATGAATACCCTCCAACTACAATGACGCCTTTCTATATTACATAGTGAGGGTACTAATTTATATTCATACCAGCAATATGTCAGGGTTCCTTTCACCCTGCATCCTTACCAGCATTCATTAACTTTAGAAAGATGATATTATTTCACATTTATATATAATTTTATGTTAGACTGTTGGGTCCATGAGGTCTTGCAAAGATGGAGCACAGTCCACCAAATGTTGTAAATCAGAAGCAAATGCTATTCCAGGAAAAAGAAAGAAATCTCCATGGGACCCACAAAACTTATTAGTCATAGCTGTTACCACAGTCAGTGATCTGACTTCTGTAGCTGTGGCAAAAGGAGGTTTCTGAACTCTTCTTTTTATAGTAAGAACCAGCAAACATTAGGTATGAACAAAAGAATTTTTACAATCTCGAGGTAAAACTCAGATACAAATTGCTTTTCCATTAGCAGGGCTTTTCAGTTAAATTAGTGTTTGTACTTAGTTCAGTGTCTCTTCCTGGTACTTGCTGATGGTGTTTACCAAAGCTCTGCACTCCTCTGATACTGCCAGTTTTGCATAGCAGGAAAGGATATGGGATAATGCACAACGAAGAAGTCAGTACATTCCATAATTTAAAGGTTAACTCAACTCGCATCTGTTCTGGTCATGAATGGCTGGGAATATCTAAGGCTGACTCTGTTTGCAGAGATCTGCTTCAGCTGTGTAACAGAGCTGCAGGTCATAAAACCAAGCAATCCACTCTTAATAGCTAATCCTTAAGTTGCTGAGAAAGCTGCTGGCAGTTTGGTTTCATTCTCCTAGGTTTACAACTTTATATTTCTTTCTTTCTACACTCTTATTTCTGGAACCTATATTTCTGTATTATTATTCTTAATCCTTGACTCTTCAAGACCGAGGGAAAAAAGAAAAGAAGGACAAAATCATCACATTGAACACCTGAAACAAGAGTAACATAGAAAACACATTTCAAAGTACAAGCATAGGTAAGGACTTTCTGAATATGTTACACAGGAAATAAGGCAAAAGTATACAGATGGAATCTTATGAAATTTAAAAGCATGTGTATTGTATTAGAAACTGCTGCATGCATTTTTAAATATCTTATATTACTGTTCTCCAGTGTATATTTTATTATACATATTTATCTTCATGGTTAGTATTTTTGTAGGTACTTTTAAAAAAATATCTATTAAAATGCACTTGTTTTACAATCATACTGTACTATTTGGAAAGCTGCATATTTTATAGATTGATGTCTTTTGCTATTTTACTAGATTTTTTCATCATACATAAAATATAATAAATAGTAGCTGGAAGTAATTTTAGTGCTTTTTGTATTTGTAGGCATTTATTCCTTTATCTTGACTTAGTGCTCTAAGAAGCCAATTATAATGTTGAACGTGAAGATAGTGAGCAACAGTGTCTTCTTGTTCCTAGTTTTAGAGGAACATTTCAGTATTAGTCTATTTAGTGTAATATTGACTCTTGGTCTGTCATATATATCTTTGTAGCCTTCTATTCTTATATATTTCAGATATTTTATCATAGGGGATGTAAACTTTTGTTAAAGGGAATTTTCTTGGTCTATTGAGACAAACGTGATTTTAATTTTTGATTTAACTCATGTGATATTTTGTATATGTAAAACCCCCTTTTCCTTTGTAGAATGAAACCAATACCACACAGCATTTGATCTTTTTTCTTTTTTTAAAAAAAATATTTATTTATTATATATACAGTGTTCTGTCTGTCTGCATGCTTGCTCACCAGAAGAGGGCACCAGATATCATTACAGATGGCTGTGAGCCACCATGTAGTTGCTGGGAATTGAACTCAGGACCTCTGGAAGAGCAGTCAGTGCTCTTAACCTCTGAGCTATCTCTCCAGCCCAGCATTTGATCTTTTAAATGTTTTATAAAATGCATTTTTCAGAATTTTATTAGGGACTTTTGTATTTATCTTCATCAGACATTGTATTGATTAAATTATTGTTTGGCCAATCACTCTATCATATTCCTAGCAAGCTCTTAAGTATTAAATTAACCCATTTCTATTATTTTATTTTTTAGCACAAGGCTTGTGGCCTGCTGGCAAGTTTCCAGCTGGCAGCTCGTGTCTTTCTCCTCTGGCGGCTACATGGCGTCTCCCATCTCTGCCTTCTCTCTCCCAGAATTCAGTTTAGTTTTCCATGACTACCTCTGTTCTGCCCTACTATAGGTCCAAAACAGTTTCTTTAATAACCAATGGCATTCACAGCATACAGAGGGGAATCCCACACCAAGAATAAATGTAATATTGTTTGGGACATTGAAGATACAGTTTGACCAATATAAAGAAAAAACTCAAAATGTGCTTAATGACTGTCAGTAGACACATGAGTGTAGGCATGGAGATAACAAATACCCATGATGGTGTAGATCAGTCCCTAGCCCAATTGTCATCAGAGAGGCTTCCTCCAGCAGCGAATGGGAGTAGATGCAGAGACCCACAGTCATTAGGTGGAATTCAGGGAATGACACAGAAGAGAGGGAGGACAGATTGTAGAAATCTAAGGGATAGAGGACACCAGGGAAAAACAGCTGACAAAATCTACTAGGCAGGGCTCATAGGCAACCACCGAGCCTGCATGGGCTTTTGCTGTGTTTGTTTAGGTTTGGGTTTTTGTTGGACTTCAAACAGTGGGAGTAGTGGGTGTCTTTGCCTGTTCATGGGACTCTTTTCTTCCTACTAGGTTGCCTTATCCAGACTTTATATGAGGGTTTATGTCTAGTCTTATTGCATCTTGTTACGCTATGTTCTGTTGATATCACTGGAGGCCTGCTCTTTTCTGAAGGGAAACTGAAGAGCAGTAGATCTGGGGTAGAGGGGATGTGGGGGGGACCTGGGAGGAGGAGAGGAAGGAGAGACTGGGATTGAGATGTACTGTATGAGAGAAGAGTAAAGAGAAAGAGAAAAAGAAATTTAAAAATTATTTATAATCCATAATTAATTGTTTCTCTGAACGACAATAATGAGATGAAAATATTTATATGATGTTTATTTCAAATTTATTAAGTTTTGATCATACTAGTAAAGCCAATATTTTCTTTTATTTGCTATTCCTATATCTATTTAGCTTGCTTAGTAAAAGAATAAAAAGATAAATGTAAATTCCACAACATAAGAAGGCATTTATATCAATGTATCCTCAATATTTATATTACCTAATCAAATGAAAAGTCACTGATTAAGTTTTAAAATCTACCAATACACCCACATTCTTATTGGTAACTGAGAATACAGTGGAAATTCTTGTTTTGAGAAAGCATAATTCTATATTTTATTAAAAATCTCACAGAATATAAATTGAGAGGAGAAAGAAGCTCGGTCTTCTTTATCTGCTGAGCTGCTTAGTCTGCTTAATCTGTGGCCGCTCAGCCTTGGTAGAGGTAAGACTTTGCTAGTGGGTTGGCTGCTTTGTTCTTCTGGTTTTTGGGAACCAGAACCCCAATATCTGTCTTTGGGTTTTTATTATTCATGCTACACCAAACAAATTGCAAAAATAAAATGTAAAATGCCAAATATTTAGAATATAGTAGTGGTCACAGGTTCTCCTCCAGGATCCATGGCTTCACTAGTCCTGAGAACTGGCCAGTTTTCCAGTGCCAGACATGATTTCTTTCTTGTTGAGCATGTCTGAAGTCCAATTTGAGAGTTGTTGATTACTGCAAGGTAATACAGCTGTTGCATCTTTTGGGTCATTGTGCTGTGTACTGTTCTGGCTCATGGGCATCATAGTTGGGCAGAACTAAATGTAGTCCTCACCCTTCATTAAGAAGATTTCTATTTGCAAAAAAAACTTAGAATTCTACAGAAAACCACAACCAATCAAAATACAGAGACATAGAGACCAATGGATACATCTACAGAACTACTCACTCACCCAAGTTTTAGGGGGCATTGCTAGATATAGGGGCAGAAAGATTTTAAGAGCCAGAGGATCATGGAGTTTCCTATAAGACTGTCTCCTAACAATGTCAAAAGTTATACTCATATCTCACCAACATGATTGCCTAAACACGAGCTGAACAAAGACAACAATAATAGATATGCTATTGTGAACTGGGGAATGCCCACGAGGCCTCAGCTCTAGATAAGGAACTATGAGCAACTAAAGAATGCTGAAAGCAGGCAGAATAGTCTTCCCCAGGGAAGAGAAACGCAATTAGCTATATATGACCAAGTAAATGCTCAGCCTTAAAAACATACATATAAGTAACATTTTACAAACTGAGCATGTTGTACTAGGAAACATATATGCCTATAATAATGTGCTTGTAAAAATATATGAAAAAAGAGACCATAAATTTGAAAAGATCAATAATAGGTATATGAGAGGATTTATACAAAGGAAAGGAAAGGCTGAAATTATGTAATTATATTATAAACTCAAAAATTAAAGAAACTTTTAATAGTAAAATGATTCTCAATTGTCACTGCAGTAGAAATGTTTTTAAATGACAAAAGCCCACACTGCCTTTTTGGATGTTAAGAAATTCAAATAATGCATTGTTCTTGGGAATTGACCAAATCCATGTAGAAAACTTATTTGATATACTGAACAAATAAATATAGTGTTTATTTTGAATGAGCAATCCCCACTTAAGGAACTATTCTAAAGGTCTAAAATTATAACATTCAATATTAAGAAAATTACACTTATAAAAACAAGTCCCAATAATTTTATTCATTGCCATAATTGTTAAATTAAGCAAAAGCCATTAGTTATCTTGTAGAAGAGATTAAATGAATTATAGTACATTTTACAAAGAAGGACTACATGGTAGAGCTGTAAATAAATTTGAAGTATCTTCTTAAACTCTTGTGCTGTGTTTGTCAAGACATAGTGTTATGCAAATAAACTGAGAGGACACCATATCTTTGTAGGTTGATACACTTCTCTTATGGCCAATGTGTGTAAAACAGACTTCTCTTTTTTCATCTTATATTTTTATCTTTCATATCACACTGAAAAAAACTCAGAATTATACAACAGTGATTTCAAAATGTGGGTTCATGATAAGCATTCAAATACTGGAGAAATCTATTAACAATACTCTTGCAGCAATATTAAAAATAATAAATGTGGGGACTGTAGTGTATACACATGCACATACATACAAAGATCTGATTTTATAAAAAGCACTTCTGTATCATACAATTTGGCAGTCCCTCAGGAAATGATGCTCTTAGATCTCAGTTACCCTGAGGATTCTTCATTCTTGTGAGATTTTCCTGTAGGACATTAGGAAATAAATCCTCTATGGTCTCATAAGACAGTAAATTTTTATATAGTACTGTATGTCACGTTCTGCAAGGTTTATAATATCTCACAAGTGAACTGCAATAACTGTAGAAAAGAGGGTGATGTGGCTTATTTTCATATCAAAATGGGATAAATTGATTAAAAATAATAACTATAAAAGATATTTGTTCAATCATGTGTTTTGAGGTAGAATGAGGTGCTTGGAGAGTGGAGGGATCATTAGTGTTCTCTGTACACAACGGTGATGGACTGGACTATGTGCAGAAAGCCTGCTCAAATCTGCACATGTGACTTACTGACAAAGCTGAAGAACAGTCAAAGGGTTAGCCTTTTTATCATTCCCATTTGAGTCGTGGATAGTGGTGAAATATTAGTAATCAATACAATCAAATGAAAGTCTTTGATTTTTTTATATTCTGTAGCATTTCATTCAATGAACATAATTGCATTTCTTAGCTTGTGTTATTTTATTCCATAGGTCATTTTTTTCACCATAAGAATACATGGTAATGTGATTGTTGAGGTCAGATAAATCAGTATCTTGGTGAGATGGAATTCCACTGGATGATTGTATGTTTGATTCAGTGTCATCATTGAGATGATCTACATTAACAGGAACATTTTATTTTTCATCCAATAATTTTATGATTTAAAAGATATGGTACATGAGGAGAAAACCCACGTATTATTTTCAAAGAAAACATGTTGTATTATTATTGTTCTTTGATTTACTCATGTCCATCTGTCTAGAATATTGTCTAAAGACCCCCACCACTGTCGATGCGAAGGCATCTTATCTTCTAATTTGATTTAGCTCTTTATGTTCTTATGTGTTCAGCATTATAAAATTAATTTATGCATTAGAGGTTGAAATATTGGAAATATTTTTGTTAATACCCTCAAAACAGAAAATATGATCATAGAGTGTCCACTTTAAATTGATTTGACTATTTTATTGTAATAACAAAAGCAACCAAGAAAGAGATTTTCCTTGAATGTTTTACTAAATGTCTTTTATTTTTGCACAAATTTAACGAACATTTAACAACTCTGCTTGAAAATACCTACACTGCAGTAGGCTTTACATAGAGAAGGATAGGAAAGAGTACCTAAAGAAGGCTCAGCCCTGAAAAACCAGATCTTATTAGAAGAAACAGATGTAACAGCTTTTAGTAAGAAGATTTAAAAGTTCATTTAAAAACTTTTATTAACTGGTTTTCAAAGCTTTGACTTCTGAAAATAGTCACTCTTACTTTGATCTTTTGGGATAAACACAAACTTGAATATATTTTTATATTTAATGTCATTTGTTCCATGTACAGAATATGTAAAATACTGATTTTTTTTACATACACAATTATTAGTGGGGCCAAGAATTTCATTTATTTAAGTGATAGTTGACATTATATTTCAATATTGTTATTTTATAAGATATTTACATATTGAAAATTCATCTCAGCATCAGTATCACCAACTGTAAGCATGAAATATTTAATGTAATCTCTTCTTTTCAGATATAGCTTTTATCTTTTAATTTTGCATGATATTTCATGTATCATTTGTTGCTTGACTTGTATGCATTTTTCTTTTTCTTCACATTTCCCTTACCACAACACAAAGGCATTTTTATATTTCTCTGCTTCCATTATATTTATTATCTTTCTTTCTTAAATTTTATATATTTTTAAGTTTTATTAATGATAAGGAGATTAACTAACTAACTCTACTGCTCATATCATCATTAACATAATTAATAATGAAATGTGCTGTAAATGAAGCATCAGGGACATGCCATCAAAGGGAAGGGTAAGAGATATTAGCAAGGATACAATAGTTCTTTAGAATACAATATCAAAATTATTCTCTGTGTGTTTCTATTAACTATCTGAAACACTACATCATAAACCACAAAAGAATTTATGAGTTGAGACAAGAGAACTGTTGCCCAATAATTGCTTAGAACTGATTAGCATGTCTATGAGACAGAAAGTGAGATTAGAAATGAGATTAGAAAATTGAACAGTCTGATTTTCTAGGTGTTTTTGTATATGTGTTTTTAAATGCCAAATTTAGATTCTTCTACTGGGTGATTTGGCTCTGTTTCATAATATTTAAAATTCCAAGTGTTATGGGTTTTCTAATTAGTCAGATAATTTTAAAAACTATACTTATGCGATGAAAATCTTCTTAGAATGCTTAAAATAAAACTAGATTCATCCACAGTTACAAATCATGTGTTGTCCAACTGTGCAATTTTAAGAAGTGGTGGGAGTACTTATCTGCAGCACCACTTTTCTATAGAACACACACTACATCACTCTTATATTTCCTGGTGGATCTCTTTTCCCATTCAGGCTTGATTTAAGACAGAAGACTCTAATGCAAAGCCATTCAGGAGAATCAGTGTTTACTTGTGTGTTCAGATGGTGACACAGTTTTGAGAATTGTGCCATTTGCCGCTTCAGCCTAATCACACTTGCCATAGAAGATACTTATTTTACATTAATGCATGAAATACTTCTTTAATAATAGAAATTTTGCCTTGATAGAAATTTTCTATTCTAGTAATATAAAATTAACTATTCTAAAACAATAGTTAATGTGACCAATGGGAATGATCTCCTTAGAATATTAAATCAATTAGTATTGACTTGGCAATTAACTTGAGATGTTAACAAAATTAAATTTTGAATATGGGTTTAGAATGAAAATTTGAATGGAGCACCACAGAAGGATACACATGTAGCACACAAGCATTTGACGACCTGTAAATGGGAAAGTAGGATGTACAGAACTCTGCTCCAAACCTCAGAGCTCTGACAGACGTGGTGATGTGGTAGAGGACATGTTCAAAGAGGGACTTAAATATTGATTTCTGTAAATATTTGTGGATAACATGAATAGAGATTTTTATGGGTGAAAAGGAAGAAATCTTTTCCTGAATGTGATATTAGTTTTGTATTTTTATAGATTTCTAAGAAACAAGAGAAATGAAGAACCAATTGATGGAAATAGTGTTTATATTGCTGGGACTGACCAACGAACCTTCGCTACAAATTCTGATTTTCCTGTTTCTGTTTTTCAATTACATCTTGAGCCTGATGGGGAACTTAGTGATCATCCTCCTCACCCTGCTGGATCCCCACCTCAAGACTCCAATGTACTTCTTCCTCCGGAATTTCTCCTTCCTAGAAATGGCATTCACCTCAGTGTGCATCCCTAGGTTTCTGGCTAGCATTCTCTCAGGAGATAAAACGCTTTTTTATAGTGGTTGTGCAGCTCAATTATTCTTCTTTTTCTTACTAGGAGCCACAGAGTTTTATCTTCTGGCAGCCATGTCCTATGACCGCTATGTTGCCATCTGCAGACCACTGCATTACCCCATCATCATGAACAGCAAAGTGTGTCACCTGTTGGTCATCAGCTCATGGGTAACTGGGTTCTTAGTCATCTTCCCCCCTTTGCTCTTGGGACTCAAACTGGATTTCTGTGCTTCCAAAACTGTTGATCACTTCCTATGTGACACCTCTGTCCTGGAGCTGTCCTGCACAGACACACGTTTAATAGAGTTAATGGCTTTTGCCTTAGCTGTGATGACCCTCATCA
>JABTXL010020431.1:82230-143241 GCA_025134845.1 Neodon shergylaensis
CTCAACACTTCTGTGGCCCCTTTGCTAAACCCATTCATTTACACCCTGAGGAACCAGCAGGTGAAGGATGCTTTCAAACAGGTCCTTCACAAATTGTGTTCTAAAAACCATGAAACAAGATTTAGACATAAATAATATCTTCTTGAAAGCTAAGCTACTCTCAAATGTATTAGTTGTGATCTAAGCCAATTCACTTATTGAGTGTTTTGGCCACTTGATTCCTAAGCCTAAATGAATATTTCTGCACTTTTCTTTTAGCTTATCTTCTAACTGAGAGAGATGAACTTGTTTTCTCAAAATCAAAATATTATTTTATATGTTTATAAGAGAATCCTCATAAACTTTTGTGTACTTAATGTTTATTAAACTGAAACTTGCTAGATTTAACAAGTTAAGGTATATTGTAAGGATTACATTGTAAGAGACACAACTACATTATTATAATGTAAAATAATTGAGAGTGTCAAACAGATAGAGAATTTGGTAATTTGAAATATAAATTAAAGGAGAAAACATCACTTCTAGTGAACCCTAAAAAATGAATAAGGAAACCATTTAAGAGTCCTATGATGAGTGGCATAAAATATGCCAAAGAATTGGAAATCTGTTGTAAAAATTCCCCTGAAGAAATATGTTGACTATATGCTATTTTGTTAGCTTAATGTGATGATATTTTGCTTAAAATAATTAAACTCTGAGTTTTATACTAATATTTTATTAGTTTATGATTTGTAGATGTTGAATATGATGCTAACCCAAGAAAGACATTATATTTATTCTTCATCCATACCTTGGTTTGACGATATTTCTATCTACTAAACTAAGATCAGGAGATAAGATCTTTATCAATTCAGATTATTTCAATTTCACAAATTTGATTATGTATTTTAATCCACTACTGTAAAATCATTTTAAACCTGTGTGCTAGACTAGTCTGCACTTATGAGCACCTAGAGGGCACCACAACAAGTTGTTTTCTTCTATCTGTTCTTGCCACTACCCATCTCCATCCAGGGATTTTTTTGGGGGGGGGTTTCGAGACAGGGTTTCTCTGTGGCTTTGGAGCCTGTCCTGGAACTAGCTCTTTAGACCAGGCTGGTCTCGAACTCACAGAGATCCGCCTGCCTCTGCCTCTTGAGTGCTGGGATTAAAGGCGTGCGCCACCATCGCCCGGCCTCCAGGGATGTTTTGTAATTCTCCATTAGTCTCCCCTTTATGGAATTTCATAGAAAATTAACAGCACACTTGGCAATGTATGTCTGCCCTTTGTCTTCTCCAATTTACACACTTCAGTTGTCCATGCTTGTCCATGAATCTGTTCTGATCTTCTGAAGCAGTGTGGCCACTGTGCCCTTGTCAGAGCCGACTTCCCTCCCTTTACCTCAATACCTTGCCAATTTCATTCCCTAAGCAACCAAAACACAGGAAGGAAACATTTACTTTGAATGGGGTAAAAGTATGAAGAATGAACTTCAGTGCCTGAAAGCCTCTGCCTTTCCCTGTGTCATTATAGCAAAAAATAAATAGAACACCTTCTAGCTAAGAAACAATTCATAATAAAAAAATAAAAAGTTCCCCAATGGGGGATCCATTCTCAGAAGAGATACGCATATGAAATTTTTTTCTGGTGAAAAAGATTGAAAAATTTTGTTGGGGCACATTCCACATTCTGTTGCCCCTTTTATTACCCACCTCAGCAGGAAATTAGGATTCAGTTTGTTTGCATGTCTTGCAATGGGTTTTAATATATGATCTCCAATCACGTAGGCTGCCTGCAGACTTTTCTCTCTGTATTCCCAGATCCAAGTCTCCAGTCTCAGTTCCAGATCTTCAGCAGAACACCATCGGCAGCCTTCCCTGTCTTCCTGCTCCTATCCCCTGTGTATCTCACAGATCTTCCATTTCTAACCTTTGTACCCCCACTTATTGCTTTTCCTAGACCCTTCTCCAGCTGGTATCCCTGCCAACCCAATGGCCACCCATCCCAAGGCAACAAGTTCACTGAAAGTAAACCCACACCCCTCACTACTCCTGAGATCCAATCTTCTCAGCTCAGTAGTAGGAAACCTGCTGAGGTCTCCCTTTCCTCTCTGACCCCAACAGATCACAAAGATCTTCTCCTCCAAACTTCCTATTCCAACTCATCCCAGTATCCCAGCCTCCAATATCATCAGACATTCCATGTGAACACACCAGCTGAACAGCTAGATAATGTTCCTTTGTATATATATGTATAACATTTTCTTTATCCATTCTTCAGTTGAGGGGCATCTAGGTTGCTTCAGATTTTGGCTATTATGAATAATGCTGCTCTGAACACAGTTGAGCACATGTCCCTGTGGTATGATTGAGTATCCTTTAGGTATATGCCTAAGAGTTTTGGAAAGATTAATTACCAAATTTTCTGAGATTATTTATGGAAATATGCTGTGCATACATTTATAAAGGAGTAATAAATTATCATAACCATTCACATAGATAACTAGAAAAGTGTTATTTAACTAATTTTGGTTAGTGAGTAAATACAAAACCCCTATCATAGATAGTTTTCTTTTCTGTTGGATCTCATCACCTTCACTGCAGAGATGCTTCTACTGGAACAAAAAAGTGTTTGTTTAGACTCCAAAGTGAAAGCAAACATTACTGATCCTCAGGTTTATGGAGAGAAGAATGTGAACTGAGGATTTTTTTTTAAATCTTCATTGCCTCATTCACTTCATAAGTGAATAGCACTGTAATCATCAGTTTGCACTATGTAGATTAACTTCAGAGTATCTTTGTTAGTTATCCATTGTTTCTGGGGTGAAAAACACCAAATAAGGGATTGACATTTGAGCAGGGTGCCCACATTAGCTCTGAATCATAATCAGAATAATAATGATCTGTTTAGATAATTGATTTTCCACGCTAACATGAGTGCTTGGTGTTTTGTGTTTTAGTGTGAAGAGACGGGAAGTCAAAATCACACAAGAAGAGGTGATGTTGCCTAGGAAGGAATGAGATAACATTTCAGCCTGCAATACTGAGCTGCTATTAGAATTCTAACAAAGGGATCATTCAGCTAACAGTTCCAGAGCATCATTACATCCGATGGTAATCTGGCCTTTGGTGACAACGCAGAGCAGAGATAAGGTGAACAACTTCTTCAGTAATGGCTGGCACAAAAACCCAGGCCTTTATTGACCAGCAGCTATAACTGCTGTGTCAAAAAGATTCTGAAAGCCAATGGTCACACGGGTACTAAGGAGAAAGATTTGTTATTTCTTTCTCAGCTGACCATTAATTGCTGAACCAAAGGCAAGATTATCAAGGGAAGTAAATGCATGTTCTGGGTTGGAAAAAATACATATGATTGGGATACACAGAAATAATTGACCTACAATGAAGTTCCAAAAAGAACATCAGAATTTCTTTCAAACCTACGAGTCCTTGAGAGAGTGGCTCTTCCCACTCAATTGTTCAGACCAGGAGGTTCCTTCTCCATCATTTTTCACACATCCAAAACCAAGACCAAATATATCAACTAAAACTCTAGTTGATTCTGTTAGTACGAGCTACTCTTTCTTTCCACCGCTTCCCCGTATCTCACATGCTAAGAACAAGCTTGCCACTCTGAAGCTGGCTTCCTTCCTATCAAAGCAATTGTTGTGGAATGGAAGTCAGATGTTAAATTTCATGTCTGGAAGATATTCATTTCACCTTCCTCCTCTTCCTTACAGTGTAAGTGATATTTATGTATATTAACTTTAGTTTTAAAATAGGTCATTTTCTTCAACTCCAGGTTTTTTTCTACACATTGTTTCTCAGTTTGGTAGACTACTCCTTAATGTCACCCAAATACTATTCACCCATTGAGTGTTAGTTAAGATGCCTTAGTAAGCTAGGTAATTTGGACTCCATTAAAAAGTATTGACTATTATGGAGATGGAGCATCTTACAGGTTGAGGTGGCCTCTTCACAGAGCTCACATTTGTGGGGTCAATACTGCCCAGGCAGAGGTACAGAGGTCCAGGCCTGTACTTCCTGGGGTGCCTCAGACAAGGTCATAGACAGTGAGGCTTTTCCCTACAAAACAAACCCAGCTGGACCTAATGCCACACTTGGAGTCACGTGGCTGGTCTGAATCTGAAAGATAAACCACAGACTGTGTGCTCTGTGGATGTCTCTAGAGCAGTGGAATAGGCAAATGCAAACAAATTGTTAGAAAGCCACAAAACAGCCGGTTCAGACCGGAGAAGCCTGTGTCTAGCCTGAATTTCCACGGTGCGCACTGGCAGGAGGCAAATGCTGGGGTACGTGGGATCTTGAAGCCACTCCGAGGCATGTAAAGAGAAATTATAAAGAACTGCGGTGATCTGTAGTAAGGAAAGTTGCTGTGTGAGAATTCTGTATGAACTGCTGACTCCACGCATAGGCCGTGGCTGAAGTGGGCTGACGGAGGACTCGAGCCAAGCCGGGCATGCTCTGAGCTCGGTGGCGTGCAGCAGAGCTGAGAGCTTCTAAAACCAAACGGTTGGGTACCAGATGATGATGGAAGCCACAAAATAATCCCACACCAGTTCATAATTATGAATAATAAAAGGGTTATTTATTTAAGGGAAAACTTACAGATCACTGTCCTAGACAACAGTCCTCTGCGTGAACAGGAACAGAGTCTAGCAGCCAGAAGTAGGAGCCGGAAGCAATCTTAAAGTATCTTAAAGGCTACTGGCTGAAGAGCAGAATGTGCTCCCACAGCAAAATAGTGCTCGTGACTGATTGGAATCTGACAGAACAGACACATACACAGGGATGGGAACTGATGTTGGGCACGGGCATGTTGATGCTTTTATGTTTTTTTTTGGTTTCTTTATTTCAGAAAGCCAGAAGTTTTTAAAAGGAGAGACCTGAAAGCTGTCACAAGGATATGCAGTAAGGATCACTGTAAACAATAGTCTGCTTTGCAAACATAGATTTATAAATATTTTCTTGAGACAAAAGGGAAAATAAAAAGTGAAAATGTTGTAGCTCTATAAAAAAGAAAGAACGAATATAGATGTAAAATTACTCTCAGTCACTATTAAGAAAAGCAGAGACAACTCTGACAGTCTACAACAGACAAAAGGGTTGACCCTCACCCTTACTAGCTGCAGCACTCAGGAAATGGTCCCTGCCTCTTGCCTAGGCAGCAGAACAGAGCTACCTGGTAGTACAATTTGAGGGTGACCCAGCTCTGATGTTATGAGCAAAGGAGAGCTATTTCCATTGCTTATCAGACAGGTGGTAGCATGGGCTAAGGAGAAATGCCCTCTTCCCTACCTCTTCTCAAAACCTGAGACAGGTGGAGGAGCTGGTCATGAGGTTGTAAGAGTAGGAGTGTGCCTTTAAACCCAGCACTTAGGAGGCAGAAGCAGGCAGATCTCTGTGAGTTAAGCCCAGCCTCATCTATAGAGTGAGTTCTAGGACAGACAAGGGTCCACAGAGAAGCCCTGTCTGCCTCAAAATAAATAAATAAATAAATACAAAACAAAATAAAACCAGAAGGCTGCTGTCCCTACCCCTTACAAGCTGTAGCACCCAGGAGAGTGGCTCTTGTATGTCATCTGGGCAACACAACAGAGCTGGCCCTAATGGTGTAAGCATGGGAGGCAACCCCAAGGGCCTGAAAGCAGGAGAACTCACCCCCACCCCTGGCTCACTGTGGTAAGAAGTGAATTAGTCAGGGTAATGCTGGAGAACTCACCATGGTGGTGAGGAAAGGAGTAACCTGGCCGGCAGGTCAACCCTACAATCACCCAGGCCCAGACCCAAAGTGAAGACTTGGCCATCCCCAACAACCATGATCTGCTAGAGTAACCAAAGGGACCTGACCCAAAGACCCAAAACTGCAGCGTTGCCACAACACAAAGCAACAATAAAATATTCAGGAAGAATCCCGATGAGGGCCCAGCATTGCCAGTGTAGTAGAAACCAGAGGCCTCAAACCAAACCAATGGCTCTTTGAAATGAACACTTGCAAGTAAAGCTATATGGACAAAGCTGTTTATGTTACACTGCAGCTTTCATGACAAGATTTTAGAAATTTTCCATTTTCCCCCTTTATTAAGTTTTGTTTTATTTTTTCAGGGGGTGTAGGAAGAGAGCGTAGATAGGAAGGGATGGGGAAATGTAAGGGATCAAGACATATGACTAAAAGAAACATAGAATAAAAAAATAAGAATTTGTTTCCAAAAATACAATATATTTTAATAAACTACAGCAGAAGAAAGTGTTCCTAGAGATTTATATATTACAGTAAGTTATTATTAAAACAGTTATTAAGTAATATATTGTTTAAGTATATATTTGCTAGAAAATAATATACACATGATGTGTCCATAAGGAATTCATAGTGGAATATTTTGGTAATCAACCAAATGATTCGTAGCATTAAATTAAAAGAATGAAGTGATTCCAGGAACATATAGTAAAAAACACGAATGCAGATATCACCAATAAAAACATAAAAATCTAGAAAAAGTAACCTTCAGTAACTACCACAATACAAAAGCCAGAGAGATACGTCAAAACAGCTGATATAGCCTATAATTTTCAGTAATCTTACCAGCACAATTAGGTCAAGCCAAAGTCACTGTTTTGAAGTAGCTGAGGTACATTTTTTGATGACATCCTTCAGGGCTTCTTTGACTTGTTTGTTTCTTAAGGTATATATGAAAGGATTTAGTATTGGTGCAAGTGAAATAGTGAGTATGGCAATCCTCTTGTTTAAAGCTATCCTCTCTTCTGCAGAAGGTTTGATATACATAAAAATGCAGCTGCCATAAGAGATGGAGACAACAATCATGTGGGAGGAACAGGTAGAGAAGGCCTTCTTCTTCTGCTGGGCAGAGGGGAACCTCAGAACTGCACTTATGATTTTCCCATAAGAGAACATTACTAGTGCCAAGGTAATAAAGAGAATAATGATAGCAAAAATTAAATTGATCAGTTGCACGAACCTTGTATCACTGCAGGAAAGTTTCAAGATGGGAGAGTAGTCACAGAAAAAGTGTTCAATAATAGTATCACAGAATTCTAAATCCAGACTTACGATGACTCCAGGGCAGATCAACAACAACGCAATTAAACAGCAAGTGCCAAACAGCAAAGTACAGACTCTGGTGCTCATGATGGTTGTATAATGAAGGGGTTTACAAATGGCCACATAGCGGTCATAGGACATGACAGCCAGCAAGAAAAACTGTGCTATTCCGAAGACAAAGGCAGCAAATAATTGTGTGAAGCAAGCCTTTATGGAAATCGTTTTATCCATGGTGACTATGCTGGCCAGGTATCTAGGGACATAGGTAGATGTCAATGAGATTTCTAAGAAGGAAAACTTCTGAAGGAAGAAATACATGGGTGTTTTGAGGTGGGAATCCAGCAAGGTCAGAAGGATGATGATAAGATTTCCAGCGATGCTGAGCAGATACATTATCAATAGGAAAAGGAAGGCTACAATTTGCCACTCCGGGTCGTCTGTCAATCCTAGAAGGATGAATGTTGTCACAAGTGTGTGATTTTTCATGTCTAAGTGTCTTCTAAATGCTTCCAGCCTGGAGAAAAGTAATAAATGTGAGATGATCTCATCTGAAAAGATTTAAAGGTGGTACGAAGAATCCAGCAAGGCAATGAGAAGCAGTTTCCTGTCTTCTATGTCTCCACATTTATTCATTGGTTAGAACTACAAGCATAACAGCTTACCCAGTCCCACTTCCCAGATACTCATTTATGATTCTTTTTAGTTATTTTTTGTACCTGGAAAAAATTCTATATTATTTTTGTGGTATGTGCACATTTCTTCTCTCCACCCACATTTTGAAAATACAACTCCCACTTCTACTGATTCCCAAGTAATATTTTAGACTAGTTTGAGAAAAGACATTTTATTGAAACATCCTTCTTTGTTTTCACAAGCAAAGCATTTTTGTATATTATTATAATATATTTTGATCATGTTTCTCCTCCCCTAGTTCCCCCAAATCCTCTCTATCCACCCAACTTTATGCTCTTTTTCTGTCTCTCAAAAAAAAAACTCCACAGAAAAATAAAATCAAAACAAACAAAACAAACGAGATAAAAATGTAACAAATCAAAACAAAATGAAACCAAAAGCTCTCCAAAAAGCCATAAAGTTTGTTTCTTGTTTGCCAACTACTTTTAGGTATGAGGCCTATGCTGGAGTGTGGTTGATATATCCAAGAGACTCTATTATCGAGAGCTGATTTTCACTTTGTCAATTGGTATCAGCAGCAAATGGTTTCAGGAATGAGACCACATGTTCATCTTTCCTGTCAGAGCTGGTCTTTCCCCTTCCCTGATCCAGTGAAGGTCTTGTGCTTGTTGCCCACAGTCTCATTGAGTTAGTCAGTCATATATATCTGGGAAAAAAACTGTTTTATTGGGAACATCCATCCCCTCTGACTCTTAGACTCCTTCAGTCTCCTTTTCTGCATGAGCCTTGAGGGGAGGAATTTGAGTTTTGAGACTGGGTATGTATCCCAAGCTAGCCAGGAACTCACTATCCAAGGTGGTCTTTAAAAAAACACAACAAACAAACAAAAACATACATCTTTAATTGTGACTACACAAAAAACAAGATTAATATTATTTTATCCCTTAGAATTAGACCAAGTAAAATATTATTAGAAAAAATTCAAAAGCCTAATTATAAAGGTATTTAGGAAACATAGAAAGTGAGATAAATTTTTAGTTACTTTGGGTACTTGTCAGTGGAGTTGAACATCAGTATCACCTGGAATTTTTAAAGTCCACATGGATGTTCTCTTTGATAAATTTGGCATGTGTTAGATTTGAGAATGTTTAGTATCTTAAGTTTTAGTTCAGGAGTTAGTTAAAGTTACCCTGTATAGTCCAAGATGATCTTATACTTACAGAGGTTCCTCTGCCTCCTGAGTGCTGGACTTTCAGGCATGCATCACCACATCCAGAATATATATAGTAAGGGGCAAAATTAATGAAAATTAAATTTGAAATAAATAATTTAAAATGATTATTTGTTAGTGGTATCTGTGAATTTCAGAGTTTTTTGGTACTACTAAATAGAACTAGTTCGGTAAGAAAAACAATTTTATAAATTTTAGATTTAAACTTACTTCAATTAAAAAAATAAGCATTTGATATTAAATTTAAAACATTTCTCAATTGTTTTCCAGTTCAACTTGAGTGCCTTTGTTTAAGAAATAATTTACATCCTGTACTTCCTCCAACGTTAGCTATTATATTTCCTAATTTTTAAAATTTGAATAAAAGTCACTGTGAGTTTCTATGTGCAAAGCTTTTCTAATAAATAAGAGTGACCAGTTTTCATATAGAGAAAGCTTAGCCGTGAGTTACAAGGATGTGCTCTGAATTTCTCTAGTGCTGGATTTAGATGGAATAATCTATGTTGAAGACAGAACTATCCATAATACAACCTCTTCAGATACAGAATGACAAACACTGAGAATACTTACCTTCCTTGAGTTCAACAGAGGTTTTGTTTATAGATACACTGTGGAATTTTATTGTTGTATAAACATCCAATATGAGTAATTCTTCCAAAATGAGTATTTTTGCTAACCCATACTTATCAGTTTTAATGGAGAACATGTTCAGATTAAAATTCAGCTCATTTAAAAAATAATTATATTTCTCACTCTTTAATCAGAATTCATTATGTTACATTCTTTAGTCCATTGTTTTCTCTCCCCTACAAGGGGAATAATTAATGTCTTCCCAAACAGTAGTGTGCTCCTGTTTTGTTGTGACTGAGGAGTTATAGCCACTGCCTCATCCCATCTTCAATAAGCATGACTTTGTCTCCATACCACTGGAAGCTGCCATGTTCTTTAATAATGAATTATGTTTTCATTCAGACCTGGTATAAAACCTTGGGGATTTTTGTGGAAAGTACACTAATTGACTATTTTCATCATTAAGTCTATAAACAAAATAACCAAGTTAATAAAGAGTCCTAGTAGCCAGGCGATGGTGGCGCACGCCTTTAATCCCAGCACTCGGGAGGCAGAGGCAGGCGGATCTCTGTGAGTTTGAGATCAGCCTGGTCTACAGAGCTAGTTCCAGGACAGGCTCCAAAGCCACAGAGAAACCCTGTCTCGAAAAACCAAAAAAAAAAGAGTCCTAGTATCTACAGGGAATCTTGTAATGCTGTTATTAAATGGAGTAAAATTTCAATTTTCTTCAAAATGTGTTAAAATTCTTAAAACTTCTGAGCATGGGGAGCTTCTTAATTATCTTTTTATAATGTATGAGAAGGGGATAGCTATTATATCTGCCTGTAACAATGTTAGCATAACCTGACAAGAAATATGTCTTCTGTAGGAATCCATCCTATTTTATTCTTACAGACTCAAAAAAAAAAGGAAAAAAAATAATTAATTAAGTTATCAAGGGCCAGAGTTGCAAGTGTTGATGGTTAAGGATGAAGGGCATTTCCGCCTTCACAGGCAGAGATGGCGTGACCCAGGGCTTCTGTCCTGTTTGCTTGGGGTTGCTCCAGGATATTTTATGGTGTTCATGGATGTTTTGGAGGGATGATGTCTCATTTATCCTGGGTGTGGGAAGGATGCATTTGGCTAGTTTTCGGATTCTGGCTATGATAAAGTAACTCTGTTGTAAGCAAGGCTGAGCACATGGTCTTATGGTCAAACAGCTTTGTATTTAGGCCCAAAAGGGATATTGCTGAGTTTTGAGGTAGATATTTGCCTAATTTTAAAGAATGGACATAATGGGGGATCTCCCACTGCTGGGGAGACTCTCATTCAGGTCTTGGGAGGGCGCGGCCCCCCCGCTTCCTGCTCTCCCCTCAATCGAGTGTGCCCCAATAAAAGCGTGATCTGGGAAGAATCCTCGTTTCGTGGCTGTTCTTTCTGTGGGTCAGGAAGTTCGCCGCAAGATATAGATGAAAGGCCTCTGCCCGTCCAAGGCCAACAACACGGAAACTGGTGGAGGGCCCCGCTCCAGGGCCCCAGAACCTTAGTATATGAAGCAATGACACCAGGAGTCAGGGGGTCCCACACCGGCAGTGGCAATATCCAGTTTGTTCAACAGGGAAATCCTTTTACGTTGCAGACCTTGCCTGTAGGAAATGCAGGACTGGACCTCAGTACCTCTGCCTGAGCAGCCTTGACAGCCCAAATAGGGGTTCAAGCTTTACCCACTAACGTTTTCGGGCTGTTCCCTAGAGGGACCTTGGGGCTTATCTTAGGAAGAAGCAGTACCATCTTGAGGGAAATTCAAATTCTTCCTGGGGTTGTTGATGCAGATTATCAAGGAGAAATAAAAATTATGACACCAGTTACTCAAGGAGTTACAGTAATTCCTCAAGGGGATCATATTGCCCAATTAGTCTTGGTACCCTAAGTTAACACCTCCAGCCCCGTGGCCAGGTCTAGTCAGGGTGATAAGGGATTTGTGTCATCTGGCACTGCAGCCTTTTGGGTAGCTCATATGAAAGAAAGGCCACGATTGGAGTTGACTATTGATGGGAAGTCATTTAATGGGATTTTAGACTCTGGAGCTGATGTCTCCATCCTGTCCTTAGAATTCTGGCCTAAGAAGTGGCCATTAGAAAGTAGTACTGTCACCCTACAAGGAATAGGTTAAGCAAGTCCCAAGAAGAATGCAAAAATATTAAAATGGCAGGACAATGAAAGCCATGAGGGTTACTTTCACCCATATGTCCTCCCAGGACTACCTGTTAATCTCTGGGGAAGAGATTCCTGAGTGAGATGGGAGCTGTCTTGACCACTCAGCCCACACCACCACCATCAGCGTCCCAAATTATGTAGCAGCTGGGATGGAGAACAGGACAGGGGCTGGGAAAAAATCTGTAGGCCCTTAGAATTCCTCCTTTTTGAATTTCACCCTGCAGACAGCTCATCATATTGTTAGTATTAATAGTACATGGATCCCTGCTGTGTCTGGATCCAGTCAGTAGAATGTCATGGTCCAGCTTGGGGGCTGGGTCCAGCAATTGTCTGGAATGCTCACTTGTACTGATATTGCTATTGGGGTTATCTGCTTTTGGATTCTCTGCCGCTTTATGTGGCAATCCCACATACAGCACACTGTCACTCAACAAGTGTTGCTCGGACTGTCTTCTGGTAATCAAGTCTGGCTGCAGATGCTGCAGAAGTCATGAGGGATCAACTGTCCTGGTATAGAGAGCTCGCCTAAGACAGGTATGGGTAAGAGTCTCTATCAGGGGAGTCCTAAGACAGGGGCTCTGATGCTTTTTTAAAAAAGGGGGGATTGTTGGGTCCCTAGAAGACAGGCCTTTGTACCCCCACTTGATCTGTTTAGCACTCTTGCTGTTGGTTGAAAACAGAAACAAAAACAGGAACAATCTGTTCTTTTCAGCAATGTTTCTAAGGATGTTTATCCCTAAGCCATTGAGTTATGGTGATGAGCTTCTTGCTTTTGCTGGCTCAGCCTCCCCTGCTGAGGGCTAGATATACTGTGTGAGAAAGTGGAATAAAGGCTTGTCTGCAGAACCTGAAGTTGTGTTGCGTGTTAATCCCGACGTCCCTCGCTCAGAAGAATGACAGTTGCCATGCTGGCGCAGCATTAATATTCTTTCTTTATTCTGTATATTTAGTTGTTTAATTATTATATGGCAAGGGGTCTTTTTTTCTCTCATCCAGTCTATTTGGTGTTTTGTACCCTTCTTATACTTTTAGAGGCATGTCCTTCTTTAGGTTGGGAAAATTTTCTTCTATGATTTTGTTGACTATATTCTCTGTGTCTTTTAGCTGGAACTCTTCTTCTTCTATCCTTGCTATTCTTAGGTTTGATCTTTTCAGGGTGTTCTGGATTTCCTGAATGCTTTATGTTACGTATGTTGTAGATATAACATTTTTTTGACTGATGAATCTATTTCCTTTATTGTACCTTCAACACCTGAAATTCTCTCTTCAATCTCTTGTATTCTGCTGGAAATGCTTGCACCTGTAGTTTCTGTTTGCTTAACCAGATTTTCCATTTGCTGAATTCCCTTGGTTTGTGCTTTCTTTATTGCATCTCTTTCAAGTTTCAGGTCTTGAGCTGTTTCTTTCACCTCTTTTTCCCCTTGGCATTCTTGGTTTTCTTTAAGGGACTTATTGATTTCTTTTATTTTTTTTTGTTTGTCTTTTCCTCAATTTCTTTAAGGGAACTTTCCATTTCATCTTTAGGAGCCTCTATCATATTCATAAAGTTGTTTTTAAGTTCATTTTCTTTTGCTTTATGTGCTTTGGGATGTTCAGGTATTGCTTGTTTTTCAGGACCACTTGATTATGGTTGTGACATACTGCCCTTTATGTTTTTGGATGTATTTTTACACTAGTGTTTACACATCTGTTCTTCCAAGTGGTGTAGGTGGTGTTTGAGCCTACAGGGGTTACTGATGTTGTGAGGAAAGTTTGCCAAGGGCAGGATGATGGGGTAGGTGGCTGAGTGTGTCTTTTGGGGAACAGAGTCCAGTGGGTGGCAACAGTGTTGGTACATCCTGCCCACCTCTCTCTCAAACTTCTTCGGAAGTTGGAGTGAAAAAAAAAAACAGCAACAAAAAAACCAAACTGGCAAGAATTTCTCAGGAATTTTCCAAATAAATTTGAATCTCAAAAAAAATATTCATAGTATATCTTTCAAATGAGTCTCAAAGTTCTTTCCTTTACCACTGATGTACATCCATGAAGCAGATACGGCTCTTATAATGACATGTGCTGTGTCCATCACAATTGCCAGGAATTTTCAATATTACAGCCATTAGGATAGTTCAGGCCCTTTCTCCTAAGTCTCCTGTACCCATATCCAGAATCTCAGGCTCATGTCTTTCAATTTACCCAAACACTGGACTTCTCTAACACTCATTAGAGAAAACAGTTAGTTCAGGTCAGAATTAGGGAGAAAGAGAAAAGGGTTTTAGTTCCTCTCCTTTCTTTTTCTTTGCCTTCTCTCTCTCTCTCTCTCTCTCTTTCTCTCTCTTTCTTATTTTATTCAATTTTCCGAGACAGGATTTCTCTGTAGTTTTGAAGCTTGTCTTGAAATTAACTCTGTAGACCAGGCTGGCATTGAACTCACTGAGATCTGCCTGCCTCTGCTTCCCAAGTGCTAGTATTAAAGGTGTGTTCCACCATGGCTTGGCTCATTCTTTTCTTATAAGAAAGGTCATAATAACAAAGATTACTTGTGAAATAAGTTATCAGAGTCCTGAGACCTTTTTCCTGGGAGGGATCTGGTCTCAATTTAGAAATTCAGGAAGAAACAGTAGTTTTTTAAGGCCTGTGTTGCACTGTTATAACACCATAGTCATCTGTTTCAAACATGTCAATCACTCAGAGACTGTGATATATACCTGTAAAATGGGTTTTGCTATTATCTTTAAAAGGTATAACATGAGGGCCTGCCTGTTGGGTTTTTGTCCTGCCCACTTCCCACAGCTGGTAAGCCCCAAAGAAAATCACACAGAGGTCTACATAAGTTAGAAACTGATTAGCCCATTAGCTCAGGATTCTTCTTAACTCTTGTAACTTATATTAACTCATTATTCTAGTATATATTAGCCACATGGCTCAGTAGCTTTTTCATCAGGGCAGGTCATATCCTGCTTCTTCAGTGTCTGGACAGGACTGTGGAGGACGCTTCCTTCTTCCCAAAATACTCCTGTTCTCATTGCCTCGCCTCTATCTCCTGCCTGGTTGTCCCACCCCTGCCTATACTTCCTGCCTGGCTACTGGCCAATAAGCATTTATTTAAAATGTAATTGACAGAATACAGAATTGTCCCCCACCAAAAAGGGGCTAGAGAAATGGCTCAGTGGTCAGGAGAACCATGGTTGTCTTCCAGAGGACTCACATTTATTTCCCAGCACCTGTGGTGGTGGTGGTAGGGACTAAAAACCTTCTGTATCTCTAGTTCTAGAGTATCCAATGTCCTCTTCTGTCCCATATGAGAACTGCATTCACAGAATTAGGGCAGATAAAACACTCATAAATAAAATAAAAATAAATAAATCTAAAAGAACAAAAAATGCAACAGTAAGATCCATAAGGCACATTCAAACAATTTTTGGAATTGAGTGATCCTAAAAACTTTCACAACAACATAATTACAAAGCTTTAAAAACTGTTATTTTGATAGATTTTATGAAGGTTTTTCAAGGAAAGAACATTTTACAGATATAGCGGGGCAGAAGCACAGAGGCTATGGCAGCATGCACAACACCCATTCCCATAAACTCAAGGCAGACACAGTCTTAGCCTTGAGTAGGGTAAGTGGTACAAAGTGTCATACCTAGGTAAGAATTTTATTCACAATTAGTAGCTACTGGAATAGTGTCTTTGTTAGGGTTTCTATATGAAGAGACTTTATGACCATGGACACTTTTATAAAGAAAAACATTTTAATTGGCTTACAGTTTCAGAGGTATAGTCCATTATTATCATGGTGGGACATGGCATCATGTAGGCAAACATGGTGCTGGAGAAGGAGCTGAGAGTTCTACATCTTGATCCACAGGCAACAGGAAGTGAAATTTCTACCACACTGATTGTAGCTTAAACAAAGGAGACTTCAAAGTCTACCCCCTAGTGACACTCTTCTTCAACATGGCCACACATCTTCCAACAAAGCCACACCTTTTCCAGCACAGCCACCTCCTAATAGTGCCACTTCCTTTGGGGGTCATTTTTTTCAGACCACCTCATCCCCGAAGACTTGAAGTCCCTTTGTGGACTATTTTCTCTCACATCACCACAGAGAGGGAAGTCAGTTTCCTTCAATAGAATGGCACTTACTCTTCTGGGATTTGTTGCCAAAAGAATTTGTACTCTGTTTTTCTGCTCACTGTGTGTGGTTTTGTTTTGTTTTTAAGAGAGAAAATGAAGATGGAATTGGGTGGGTAGGAAGAGGGATGGTCTGAGTTGGGGAAAAGTAAATTATATGAAGAATATGTATCATCTGATAGTCCCAAAGTAGAAAAGAAAACATAAAATAAAAGGGCTCAGTTTCTACATTACAAATATTATCTTTTCTATAGAATGAGGTAGTCAGAATGTACATTAGGAAAAATAGCTTTGAATCACTGATTTTCTAGGCAAATGGGACACCTTTTAAAGATCTGTTTTATTTTGTGTCTGTGTGTGAGTATATGCACATGTATGCAAGTGCCTGGGGTGTTCAGAGGCATCAGAACTGGAGTCACAGGCAGCTGTGAGCTGCATGTCATGGGTGCTAGGAACGTACTCTGGTCTTATCTATGTATCCATGTGTTGTAGTAGGAGTGGCTGGGCTGCGTCCCTGGCACCCGGCCGCCCACATGGCTAGCTAATGCCCGAAATAATTACACAGAAACTGTATTCATTTAAACACTGCCTGGCCCATTAATTCCAGCCTCTTATTGGCTAGCTCTTACATATTGACCTAACCCATTTCTAATAATCTGTGCAGCCCACGAGCTGGCTTACCAGAGAAGATCTTAACCTGCGTCTGTCTGGAGTGGGAGAATCATGGCGACCCACTGACTCAGCTTCTTTCTCCCAGAATCCTGTTCTGTTTACTCCGCCTACCTAATTTTATGTCCTATGAGGGCCAAGGCAGTTTCTTTATTAGTTAACCAATGAAAGCAACAGATAAGATACAAGACCCACCTCCATCATTTCCCCTTTTTCTGTTTAAACAAAAAAGAAAGGCTTTAACTTTAACATAGTAAAATTACATATAACAAAACAGTTATCAAGTAAGAATTAGTTACAATATTTATATCTATTTATCTCTTATCATAACTAAGGAAAACTATAACTATTTATTCTTCAACTCCATCAAAGACTCCAGAAGGATATAATATATCTGTTGTAATATGAGCGGCGGGGCTGCGTCCCCAGCACCCCAGCCGCCTGGCTAGCTTATGCCCCGAAATAACAACACACAAATTGTATTCATTTAAACACTGCTTGCCCATTATATCTAGCCTCTTCTCGGCTAACTCTCACACCTGCACTAGCCCATTTCTAATAGTGTGTGTAAGCACCCCAAGGTGCGCTTACCGGGAAGATTCTAGCCTACGTCCATCCTGGGTCGGAGCTTCCTGGGAGAGAGGAGCCTGGCGTCTCTGCTCCAGAGAGCAGAGCTGTCAAGTCTACCCAGAAGAGCTGAGCATGGCGTCTCTGAGCTCACTTCCTCTTCCTCCCAGCATTATGTTCTGTTTACTCCTCTCACCTATGTTTTAACCTATCAGGGCAAGCAGTTTCTTTATTTAATTAACCAATGACCTTCCTCCATCATTTCCCCTTTTTCTGTTTAAGCAAAAAAGGAAGGCTTTAACTTTAACATAGCAAAATTACATATAACAAAACAGTTATCAAGTAAAAATTACAATAATCTTTATTATAACTAAGGAAAAGTATAACTATAACTAACTATTCTTAACTCCATCAACGACTCCAGAAAGATACAATATTACAAACAAGAAATAAGCAACTTCCAAACTCTAGAAATGACAAAGACATCTTGCTGCCTGTACAGTCACCCAAAGTTCCTCTGTACCGTTGGGGCATCCATCTTCGGCCCACAGGCCTATAGTTTCCAGCAGACATTTCCACAAAGCAGGAAATTTCAAAGGCAGTCACTATCTGCTTGTCCTACAGAATGTCTCGCAGACTCCTTCATGAATCAGGAACCCCGAAAGATCATCTCATCTTTAGGCAAGTTCAGTAGTCCTCTCTCTGCGGGTTCTCTGTGTCCAGTTTACGCAATAGTCCAGGCAAGAGCAGTTTTCTTGCCCAAATGGCTATCAATTCCATAAGGATCCTCTTCGATGCCCATCTTCTTCTTGAAGTAGATTGGTGCTGCCAGGAGCAGACATGTCTCATTGTCATGAAAAACCCTAAGTTATTAAAACATTTAAATGCCATATTCTGCAGTCTTTGAAAGATATGAAGAATGCCTATCTAACTAAAATATATCTCTATATATCTAGAAAATCTAACTAACATGACTACAAGCTTGACTATTATTGATGATTATCCATTAACAACCTATATTTCTAATTATACATTACGTTTTAAATGAACTACACAATCACAATATCTTAATCAAGATCAGAAATACATATACATATAACAAAATTGACCTTAAAATCCATACCAATGCAAATTATTCATACCTATATCATTTCCCCCTTTAAATGTAAAAGAACATTTATAAACAATATTTTGGGAACATGGGCGCAGTTTTTTCTCTCCAAACTGCTTCCTGCTGAATGGGGGTGTCGTTAATTAGGTCGTTCATGGTATAACCTGTGTGCTAGTTTCATCTCAGTTGGCAATTGAGTGAAGCAATTTTTTTTAGGGTGTTCACAGCAACCTTTCAGGAGGGCGTGGTCTATTATACCAAATCAGAATAGATGCAATCCACAGGGTCACATCCTCTGTGAAAACAAAAGAATCTTGACCCTTTCCAAAGCATCATGTCCTTAGACCCAAATTCTGAAGTCATAATACCCTCATGAAATCCATTTTGGTTTAGCTTGGCAGCCCATGTAATGAAATGTCTGTCTGTACTTAGCTCCTTCACAGTCAAAAATTTTAAAGAAAACACAATGTACATAATCCAGACTCTCTGTGAATTTTCCATTTTTACGTGGCTTATTTTTCTTTATTTCTTTTAATCTCTTAACTATGTACTATGTCTCTTTAAAGACTTTACCCCCTTTTTTTAAGGGCATTAACTTCATTCTCTCTATTTTTTTTCTCTCTCAAGCCTACGTATATTCATCCAACATTGTGACCCATAGAAGTCTTTTATGTCTGAAATCTGTTTTATTGTGAATATGTAATTTTTTTACTATCCAGGAGCATTTCTTAAAATGTTAAGCAGTTTTTAAAAACTTAAGTTGCACCATGTACAGGTAATATGGTACCGCCTATATCCTGCCCAGTCTAAACTTTAACTGCGCTGTTATCACAGTAATTACGGTAGTTCCTGCTTGAGACCAGTCAGTTCAGCATGGTGGAGCTGATCCACTCCTGCCTCAGAGCCATTTGGTGCCCCTGAGCCACACACAGTTCCAGGCACATAGCGAGTATATTTGCCATCAAGCAAGCAGTAGCACTTTACTTCAAATGCTCCATTCAAAAGCTCTGTCTCCTGCAGGAGCCAGGCAGAGATCGCAATAACTGCACAGCCCAGAAAGCCGGCATTTTAAAACAGCCAGTTTTTTCCTGGTGCTGAGTCAGGACAATTTCTTTGCGGCACGCAACCCAGAAACAGCAAAAAGCTGTCTTAAATTATCTCTCTCTCCTTTTTAAGCCCTCTCAGGTTTTACGTGGAGTTCATTAGCACATTGGGTGCCAATCTGTTGTAATATGAGCGGCGGGGCTGCGTCCCCAGCACCCCAGCCACCTGGCTAGCTTATGCTCCGAAATAACAACACACAAATTGTATTCATTTAAATACTGCTTGCCCATTATATCTAGCTTCTTCTCGGCTAACTCTCGCACCTGGACTAGCCCATTTCTAATAGTGTGTGTAAGCACCCCAAGGTGCGCTTACCGGGAAGATTCTAGCCTACGTCCATCCTGGGTCGGAGCTTCCTGGGAGAGAGGAGCCTGGCGTCTCTGCTCCAGAGAGCAGAGCTGTCAAGTCTACCCAGAAGAGCTGAGCATGGCGTCTCTGAGCTCACATCCTCTTCCTCCCAGCATTATGTTCTGTTTACTCCTCCCACCTATGTTTTAACCTATCAGGGCAAGCAGTTTCTTTATTTAATTAACCAATGACCTTCCTCCATCATCCATGTTAAATAAAGAGATTATAAGAGGTTGGTACATCAAGTCTGAAGATCGCCTCTTGAAATAAAGCTCACCAGCAAACTTGTCAGGAATAATCTAGTGCCAATTATGTTTTTACATACAATTTCAGCATCGAATGAATGAGAGATGAGGAAGAAGTAGTTAAAAGAAGTCACTGATAGCTAACCCAAGGTTCATAGAAATCCATTGAACAAAGGAGTAAATACCCAAGAGTCCAGCTGCTGGTACCAAAAAGAACAGTTCAAACATGCATTATTTACCTTTCAAGTTTTCAAAAACTCTGGGACCCACTGACCAGTAATCATACCTGAGTCAAGTCAGTGAGCTCCGGTTTCAGAGAGAGGCACTGAGCGTAAAAAAAAATTGCCTTTACTACAACATAATAGGGCAGTGATGACTCAGTGTATAAAGGTGTTGCGGGAGGTCCTTCCGCTCCTCCAACCAATAGCTGCTGAGATACCAGCCCATTGGGGCATGGTCTCTCCCCCTTTAAAAAGTGACTACTTCCCTCCGCTCGCTCTCTTCACTTCCTGCTCCGCTGGCGACTGGACTCCCTTCCTGGTTGCGCAGAGGGCTGTTGTCTGGGACGGTGATCTGTAAGTTTTTTCCCCCTTTAAATAAATACCACCCTATTAATCATAATTATAAACTGGTGTGGCATTGTTTGTGACTTACGCCTTCATAAAGACACTTTCCGTTAAACCTGGTGATTTGAGTTCAGTTCTCAGAGGTCTTATGGTGGAGGAGAGAGCTGACTCCTAGAGTTGTGTTCCTCCACATTCTGAGAGTGTGTGCACAGAGCAGCACACTCACACTTATACACACTAAGAGAAAATACAAAAACTGCATAATAAAATTTTGTGTTTATGAGATAGGACCATGTCAATGATAGCAATATGTAAAAGTCTAGAAAATGATTTTTAGAGCAGAGCAAATGGTCAATGAACAGATAGTCATAATGTAACTGATAACCTGAGTATGTGCTTTAACTATGGAATAAAATGTTCAAATGGATTTCTCAGTACTTCTCAGCGTAGGCAGCTTATTTATAGGGTTTTAATGTGTGATTTTAAACATTAGATACATAATCCATTCACTTATATGTAAATGGTTGCAAAAATGATTCACATAGCAATATTCTGTAGTCTCCATAAAATACACAGAGGTGCTTATGTAAAACACAACTCCATTATCTTGACTTAATAGTATAAAAGGGAAAGTAGATCAAGATAAGAAACACAACAATATCTAATATTTGATTGGTGGAGAGCAACTTGGTGATAGACTGTATCATGGTCTCCTTTAAAAATGTCAGATCAGAAAAATACTTAAAGGATCTCAAAATATATTATTTAACACAAACTCTCAATTAAAAATAGAACACCCTCACTTCCAGTTGATACATATGTAAAAGTAACTATGACAAACTGTGGAAAGATACATTGAACAATCCATGGTGGTCCTGCCTGTGATCCTGCCCCTGGGTTGATGAGGGTAGGTGTAGCGGCCCCAAAGTGTGAACCTATTTTTAGCCCTACAGTTGGTCAGAATTTGCAAACGTACTTTTGTTCCTTCCTCTGTATTATGAGGTTACCTGGGGAGTAGCTGTCTTCAGGATACTTGGTCTAGTGTGGCTTCACCACCCAAACAGCAGAATGCCAGTGACTTGATCCCTCAGAGTGCTAAAGCAATTAACTGTTTAGTTGCCTTTTGCATCAAGTCTTTTGCTGCCTTTTGTACTGGGGTATAAAATGTATGGAAAATTAAACACGGACGATTTCAGTATTCACTGGAATGCCCTCCCAGTACTGTTCTGTGGTTTCTGTTTTATTATTTTCACACACATCTTCATATTCTGTACTACTATTTCTAAATCCTCATGCCCCTACCGTGATAAGAGGTATTTTTTGTTGAGACTGGTCCCTGATAGGTTTAATCCTTGCTGCACAGCAGGCTGAAGACCTACTGTGCTTTCTCAGTAGAATTCCACTATAGCTTTATTTTCATGTTTTAAATTTATTTCTCCTCGTGTTGAGGATAGCACATGTTTTGTGTCACTATGCCACAATCATCCTCCACCCTCAGAATGAAGTTAAAAGGCTGCTTATTAAATGGAGTCTCTCGGGGAAAGGCACAGCCTAAACTATTCCACTACTGCTTTATATAATATGGAGTAACTGAGTAGAATGAAGCCTCATCTGAACACTGTCCTATGAAGATTATTGTAAGAAGAGAACTATTTTTTTGTTGTTAGATCTCAGCCTTTCCACAAATGCCTAGCTAACTCCTTGCAGGTAACTTCTGCAATCTCCTGGGATATAGGTTACATAATCAACCAATTAAATATGATTGCTGGAAATAATCTTCTACTTATATACATCAGTGCCTTATTATTATGTATCCCAGAAGTCATTATGCATTTCCACATTTTGTCAAATATTTTTGAAGTTATATGTTGCAAACATAGTATAAGTGATGTTAATTTTTTTCATGGAGAAACATTGACAATATCCCTGTGAGAAATATTGGATTGGTCTGAATAATTTTATTGCAATAAAACTCCCATCTGGAGATGTGTTGCTAAGATATTGTAAGGAATATGTCAGTATCCTATATGTTGGATGATATTAGAAAACACATGAAAAAGATGTTTCACTGCCTATTCTGAGAATTAAACATCAGGCATTCTGTGAGGAGACAGCTTTGTGGGAGGAGAACCATAAACAGTGATTTCTCTTTGTGCTACAGGACCATCTATAGATTTTGGTTTAAGGGAACTAAGCATATTACTTTGTGTTTGCTATTTCACCTTAACTATTGATACTTTAAGTTGATATTTTCAAGTATTTCTGTACAATGTTTCAGCTTTATTTACTGTCTTCTCATACAGTTGTATTTATAGATGTTTCATATGTATACATAACTAATATGTACATATTAGTTAACTTTAAAATTTTACAACTTAAATATATTTTATTTATTTATTTATTTTTCCTATTTTTTATTTTATTTTTATTTTTTATTTATTTATTAAAGATTTCTGTCTCTTCCTCACCACCGCCTCCCCTTTCCCTTCCCTCCCCCAATCAAGTCCCATTCCCTCGTCAGCCCAAAGAGCAATCAGGGTTCCCTGCCCTGTGGGAAGTCCAAAGACAACCCACCTTCCAGGTCTAGTAAGGTGAGCATCCAAACTGCCTAGGCTCCCACAAAGCCAATACGTGCAGTAGGATCAAAAACCCATTGCCATTGTTCTTGAGGTCTCAGTAGTCCTCATTGTCCACTATATTCAGCGAGACCGGTTTTAACCCAGGCTTTTTCAGACCCAGGCCAGCTGGCCTTGGTGAGTTCCCGATAGAACATCCCCATTGTCTCAGTGTGTGGGTGCACTCCTCGCGGTCCTGAGTTCCTTGCTCGTGCTCTCTCTCCTTCTGCCCCTGAATTGGACCTTGAGATTTCAGTCTGGTGCTCCAATGTGGGTCTCTGTCTCTGTCTCCTTTCATTGCCTGATGAAGGTTAATATTCAAGAGGATGCCTATATGTTTTTCTTTGGGTTCTCCTTCTTATTTAGCTTCTCTAGGAACCCAAATTATAGGCTCAATGTCCTTTATTTATGGCTAGAAACAAAATATGAGTGAGTACATCCCATGTTCCTCTTTTTGGGTCTGGCTTACCTCACTCAGGATAGTGTTTTCTATTTCCATCCATTTGCCTGCAAACTTCAAGAAGTCCTTGTTTTTTACTGCTGAGTAGTACTCTAATATGTATATATTCCATACTTTCTTCATCCATTCTTCAATTGAAGGGCATCTAGGTTGTTTCCAGGTTCTGGCTATTACAAACAATGCTGCTATGTACATAGTAGAGCATATACTTTTGTTATATGATAAGGCCTCTCTTGGGTATATTCCCAAGAGTGGTATTGCTGGGTCCATGGGTAGGTTGATCCTGAATTTCCTGAGAAACTTCCACACTGTATCCAAAGTGGTTGCACAAGTTTGCATTCCCACCAGCAATGAATGAGTGTACCCCTTTCTCCACAACCTCTCCAGCAAAGGCTATCATTGGTGTTTTTGATTTTAGCCATTCTGACAGGTGTAAGATGGTATCTTAAAGTTGTCTTGATTTGCCTTTCCCTGATTGCTAAGGAAGTTGAGCATGACCTTAGGTGTCTTTTGGCCATTTGAACTTCTTCTGCTGAGAGATCTCTGTTCAGCTCAATGCCCCATTTTATAATTGGGTTGATTAGCCTTTTATGGTCTAGTTTCTTGAGTTCTTTATATATTTTGGAGGTCAGACCTTTGTCAGTTGCAGGGCTGGTGAAGATCTTCTCCCAGTCAGTGGGTTGCCTTTCTGTCTTAGCGACAGTGTCCTTTGCTTTACAGAAGCTTCTCAGTCTCAGGAGGTCCCATTTATTCATTGAGGCCCTTACTGTCTGTGCTGCTGGGGTTATACATAGGAAGTGGTCTCCTGTGCCCATGTGTAGTATAGTTCTTTCCACTTTCTCTTCTATCAGGTTCAGTGTGTTCGGACTGATATTGAGGTCTTTAATCCACTTGGACTTGAGTTTTGTGCATGGTGATAAATATGGATCTATTTTCATTCTTCTCCAGATTGACATCCAGTTTTGCCAGCACAATTTGTTGAAGATGCTCTCTTTTTTCCATTGTATACTTTTAGCTCCATTATTGAAAATCAGGTGCTCATAGGTTTGTGGGTTAAAGTCAGGGTCTTCTATTCGATTCCATTGGTCGACTTCTCTGTTTTTATGCCAATACCAAGCTGTTTTCAATATTGTAGCTCTGTAATAGAGTTTGAAGTCAGGGATGGTAATGCCTCCAGATGTTCCTTTATTGTATAAGATTGTTTTGGCTATCCTGGGTTTTTTGTTTTTCCATATAAAGTTGATTATTGTCTTCTCCAGATCTGTGAAGAATTTTGATGGGATTTTGATGGGGATGGCATTGAATCTATAGATTGCTTTTGGTAGAATTGCCATTTTTACTATGTTGATCCTCCCAATCCAAGAGCAAGGGAGATCCTTTCATTTTCTGGTGTCCTCTTCTTCAAAGACTTAAAGTTCTTGTCATATAGATCTTTCACTTCTTTGGTCAGGGTTACCCCAAAATATTTTATGCTATTTGTGGCTATCGTGAAAGGTGATGCTTCTCTGATTTCCCTCTCTGTTTCTTTATCCTTAGTGTATAGGACGGCAACTGAATTTTTGGAGTTGATCTTGTATCCTGCCACATTACTAAAGGTGTTTATCAGCTGTAGGAGTTCTTTGGTAGAGTTTTTGGGGTCACTTATGTATACTATCATATCATCTGCAAATAATGAAAGCTTAACTTCTTCCTTTCCAATATGAATCCCCTCGATCCCCTTATGTTGTCTTATTGCTATTGCTAGAACTTCAAGCACTATATTGAAGAGGTATGGATAGAGTGGACATCCTAGAAACCCAATATGAGTGAGTACATCCCATGTTCCTCTTTTTGTGTCTGGCTTACCTCACTCAGGATAGTGTTTTCTATTTCCATCCATTTGCGTGCAAAATTCGAGAAGTCCTTTTTTTTAATTGCTGAGTAGTACTCTAATATGTATATATTCCATACTTTCTTCATCCATTCTTCCGTTGAAGGGCATCTAGGTTGTTTCCAGTAAAAAACAAGGACTTCTTGAAGTTTGCAGGCAAATGGATGGAAATAGAAAACACTATCCTGAGTGAGGTAAGCCAGACCCAAAAAGAGGAACATGGGATGTACTCACTCATATTTTGTTTCTAGCCATAAATAAAGGACATTGAGCCTATAATTCGGGTTCCTAGAGAAGCTAAATAAGAAGGAGAACCCAAAGAAAAACATATAGGCATCCTCCTGAATGTTGACCTTCATCAGGCGATGAAAGGAGACAGAGACAGAGACCCACATTGGAGCACCGGACTGAAATCTCAAGGTCCAAATCAGGAGCAGAACGAGAGAGAGCATGAGCAAGGAACTCAGGACCGCGAGGGGTGCACCCACACACTGAGACAATGGGGATGTTCTATTGGGAACTCTCCAAGGCCAACTGGCCTGGGTCTGAAAAAGCATGGGATAAAACCGGACTCACTGAACATAGCGGACAATGAGGACTACTGAGACCTCAAGAACAATGACAATGGGTTTTTGATCCTACTGCACATATTGGCTTTGTGGGAGCCTAGGCAGTTTGGATGCTCACATTACTAGACCTGGATAGAGATGGTGTGGTCCTTGGACTTCCCACAGGGCAGGGAACCCTGATTGCTCTTTGGGCTGATGAGGGAAGGGGACTTGATTAGGAGAGGGGGAGGGAAATGGATGGCGGCGGTGGGGATGAGACAGTAATCTTTTATAAATAAATAAATAAAAATAAAATGGCTTTTGTACACATTTATTACTACTTTATTCATGTGTATGTTTGAGTTGTGTGTGTGTGTTAGTGTTGGCACAGAACAGGTTTAGAAGTCTGAGGACAACTTGTAAGATTCAGTTCTTTCTTCCACCACGTGGGACAAGATTGTCAGGCTTGGTGTCAAATTCACTAACTTGCTCAGTTCACCTTCTCAACCTTAGTTAGCTTGATTTTAGGTTGTCTGGGGAACATTCAGGACATTCTTTGCAAAATCTGCAACATTTTAATATTTCCAATGGCACATACACTTCAGTTTCTCTTCTGACATTTGACAACTTTAGCTATTTGGGTGGTCAATGACAGTCACCTAAATCTCAGTGCTTTTTGCTTTTTCTTGATAAAGTCTTTTCTAGCTATGTGTCACAAACATTTGCTGCCTGTCTCAGACCTAAATGCTAGGATTACAGGTGTACTCCACTGCCCTTAGTTCCACATTACTTGGGAAAAATAGGCATTCAAACCTTTGCTCAGGTTTTACAAATGTTGAGTTGAAAGGTACTCCTTATATATTTTGATGTTCATGTTCACATCTCACGGAGAATATGGTTTATAAAAATTTGTTTACATGCCACAAGCTGTCTTTATTTCTCCTGATCACTTCTCTGTGTAGTAGCTTTTCTGATGTCTTACTATTTATCTACATTGCTTGATTGTTGATTCATTCTCTGTGAGCCCTTTTGAACTCAGGTTAGTTGATTCTGTGGGTTTTCTTGTGGTGTGGTGCCCTTGACCCCTATGTCCCCTACAATATTTCCTCTTCATCTTCTGCAGGATTCCTGAAGGTTCGCTTAAAGCTTGTCTATGGGTCTTTCTTAACAGTAAATCGAAACATCTCATGCAGAATGTGGCAACATCTTATGGGGCAAAAAGTCATTTTTCTAGCTGCTTCTGGCTTTCTACTATTTTCTCACTTCTTTGGTGAGCACGAATGAGACCATGTAGCTACAGTGTTCTTATCCAAGCACTTGGAGATTAGAGCACTTACTTTCCTGATCTGTGTTTCCTTGGTTATTCTAGTTTTCATTTGACTCAGCTGTTTGTGTCAGATCCTTAACTACTATAAATAGCATGAAAATTATTTTATTTTGTTTGTTTTCTTTTTTTATTGAAAAAATAATCCCTGCTTCCTCCCAGCCTCCAATTTCCCTCCCCCTCCTCCTGCCCCTCTCCCCTCCCCCCACTTTTCTCCTCCTCCCTCTCCAGTCAGAAGAGCAGTCAGGGTTCCCTGCCCCGTGGAAAATCCAAGGTCCTCCCCCCTGCATCCAGGTCTAGGAAGGTGAACATCCAAACTGGTTAGGCTCCCACAAAGTCAGAACATGAAATAGGATCAAAACCCCGTGCCATTGTCCTTGGTTTCTCATCAGCCCTTATTGTCCGCCATGTTCAGAGAGTCCGGTTTTATCCCTTGCTTTTTCAGTTACAGACCAGCTGGCCTTGGTGAACTCTCAATAGATCAGCCCCACTGTCTCAGTGGGTGGGTGCACCCCTTGTGGTCCTGACTTCCTTGCTCACGTTCTCCCTCTTTCTGCTCCTTATTGGGACCTTGGGAGCTCAGTCTGGTGCTCCAGTGTGGGTCTTTGTCTCTATTTCCATCCAACGCCAGATGAAGGTTCTATGGTGATATGCAAGATATTCATCAGTATGGCTATAGGATAGGGTCATTTCAGGTTCCCTATCCTCAGCTGCCCAAGGAACTAACTGGGGACATCGCCCGGGGCACCTGGAAGCCACTCTAGGTTCAAGACTCTTGCCAACCCTAAGGTGGCCCCCTTAACTATGATATGTGCTTCCCTGCTCCCCTAACCAACCCTCCTATATCCCAATCATCCTGTTTCCCCAAGTTCCCCCCATCCTCCCCTTCTCACTTTTCTCTCCCCCTCTCCCCTTACCCCCATCCCGCCCCACCCCCAAGATCTCAGTTTTTTCCCAGGCAATCTTGTCTACTTCCCATAGCCAGGAGGATAATTATATGTTTCTCTTTGGGTTCACCTTCTTATTTAGCTTCTTTAGGATCACAAATTACAGAATCAGTGACCTTTATTTATGGCTAGAACCCAATTATGAGTGAGTACATCCTTTGGATCTGGGTTACCTCACTCAGGATAGTGTTTTCTATTTCCATCCATTTGTATGCAAAATTCAAGAAGTCATTGTTTTTTACCGCAGAGTAGTACTCTAATGTGTGTATATTCCACAATTTCTTCATCCATTCCTTCATTGAAGGACATCTAGGTTGTTTCCAGGTTCTGGCTATTACAAATAATGCTGCTATGAACATAGTTGAACAAATGCTTTTGTCATATGATAGGGCATCTCTTGGGTATATTCCCAAGAGTGGTATTGCTGGGTCCAGGGGTAGGTTGATCCCGAATTTCTTGAGGAATTGCCACACTGATTTCCAAAGTGGTTGCACAAGTTTGCATTCCCACCAGCAATGGATGAGGGTACCCCTTCCTCCACAACCTCTCCAGCAAAGGCTATCATTGGTGTTTTTGATTTTAGCCAATCTGACAGGTGTAAGATGATATCTCAAATTTGTTTTGATTTGCATTTCCCTGATCGCTAAGGAGGTTGAGCATGACCTTAAGTGTCTTTTGGCCATTTGAACTACTTCTGTTGAGAATTCTCTGTTAAGTTCAGTGCCCCATTTTTTAATTGGGTATTTAGCATTTTAAAGTCTAGTTTCTTGAGTTCTTTATATATTTTGGAGATCAGACCTTTGTCTGTTGCAGGGATGGTGAAGATCTTCTCCCAGTCAGTAGGTTGGCTTTTTGTCTTAGTGACAGTGTCCTTTGCTTTACAGAAGCTTCTCAATTTCAGTAGGTCCCATTTATTCAATGTTGCCCTTATTGTCTGTGCTGCTGGGTTTATACATAGGAAGCGATCTCATGTGCCCATCTGTTGTAGGGTACTTCCCACTTTCTCTTCTATCAGGTTTAGTGTGTTCAGATTGATACTGAGGTCTTTGATCCATTTGGACTTGAGTTTTGTGCATGGTGATAGATATGGGATTATTTTCATTCTTCTACAGATTGACATCCAGTTGTTCCAGAACCATTTGTTGAAGATGCTTTCTTTCTTCCATTGTATACTTTTAGCTCCTTTATCGAAAATGAGGTGTTCATATGTTTGTGGGTTTAAATCTGGGTCTTCTATATGATTCCATTGGTCGACTTCTCTGTTTTTATGCCAGTACCATGCTGTTTTCAATACTGTAGCTCTGTAATAGAGTTTGAAGTCAGGGATGGTAATGCCTCCAGAAGATCCTTTATTGTATATGCTATCCTGGGTTTTTTGTTTTTCCATATAAAGTTGATTATTGTCCTCTCAAGATCTGTGAAGAATTTTGATGGGACCTTGATGGGGATTGCATTGAATCTATAAATAGCCTTTGGTAGAATTGCCAATTTTACTATGTTGATCCTCCCAATCCAAGAGCAAGGGAGATCCTTCCATTTTCTAGTATCCTCTTCAATTTCTTTCTTCAATGCCTTAAAGTTCTTGTCAAATAGGTCTTTCACTTCCTTGGTTAGAGTTACCCCAAGATATTTTATGCTGTTTATGGCTATCGTGAAAGGTGATGCTTCTCTGATTTCCCTCTCTGCTTCCATATCCTTTGTGTATAGGAGGGCGACTGATTTTTTGGAGTTGATCTTGTATCTGGCCACATTGCTAAGGTGTTTATCAGCTATAGGAGTTCTTTGGTAGAGTTTTTGGGGTCGCTTATGTATACTATCATATCATCTGCAAATAACGAAAGTTCAACTTCTTCCTTTCCGATTCGGATCCCCTTGATCCCCTTATGTTGTCTTATTGCGTTGCCAAAACTTCAAGCACTATATTGAAGAGGTATGGAGAGAGTGCACAGCCTTGTCGTGTTCCTGATTTTAGTGGGATGGCTTTGAGTTTCTCTCCTTTTAATTTGATGTTAGCTGTCGGCTTGCTGTAAATAGCTTTTATTATATTTAGGTATGACCCTTGTATCCCTAATCCCTCCAAGACTTTTATCATAAAGGAATGTTGAATTTTGTCAAATGCTTTTTCAGCATCTAATGAAATGATCATATGGTTTTTTCTTTCAGTTTATTTATATGATGGATTACATTGATAGATTTTCGTATGTTGAAACAGCCCTGCATCTCTGGGATGAAGCCTACTTGATCATAATGGATAATTTTTCTAATGTGTTCTTGAATTTGGTTTGCCAATATTTTGTTGAGGATTTTTGCGTCGATGTTCATGAGTGAGATTGGCCTGTAATTCTCTTTCTTGGTGAAGTCTTTGTGTGGTTTTGGAATCAGAGTAGCTGTAGCTTCATAAAAGGAATTTGGCAATGACTCTTCTGTTTCTATATTGTGTAAAACATTAAGGAGTATAGGTATTAGGTCTTCTTGGAAGATCTGGTCGAATTCCGCATTGAAACCATCTGGTCCTGGGCTTTTTTTGGTAGGGAGGTTTTTGATAACAGATTCTAATTCTTCACGACTAACAGGTCTATTTAAATTGTTCACCTGGTCCTGGTTTAACTTTGGTATATGGTACTTATCTTAAAAAGTGTCCATTTCTTTTACATTTTCCAGTTTTGTGGCATACAGGCTTTTGTAGTAAGATCTAATGATTCTCTGAATTTCCTCTGTGTCTGTGGTTATGTCCCCCTTTTCATTTCTGATCTTATTAATTTGCATATTCTCTTTCTGCCATTTAATTAGTTTGGATAGGCGTTTATCAATCTTGTTGATTTTCTCCAGGAACCAGCTTTTTGTTTCATTGATTCTTTGGATTGTTTACTGCGTTTCTATTTTGTTGATTTCAGCCCTCAGTTTGATTATTTCTAGTCTTCTACTCCTCCTAGGTGAGTCTGCTTCTTTTTTTTCTAGAGCTTTCAGGTGGGCTGTTAAGTCTCCAATGTGTGCTTTCTCTGTTTTCTTTAAGTGGGCACTTAGTGCTATGAAGTTTCCTCTTAGGACTGCTTTCATAGTGTCCCATAAGTTTGAGTATGTTGTTTCTTTATTTTCATTGAATTCAGGGAAGACTTTAATTTCTTTCTTTATTTCTTCCTTATTCCAGGTATGGTTCAGTAGTTGACTGTTCAGTTTCCATGAGTTTGTCGGCTTTCTGGGGGTAGCATTGTTGTTGAAATCTAAATTTAATCCATGGTGATCTGATAAGACACAGGTGGTTACTAATATTTTTATGTAACTGTGGAAGTTTGCTTTGTTACCGAGTATGTGGTCAATTTTCGAGAAGGTTCCATGAGCTGCAGAGAAGAAGTTATATTCTTTCCTATTTGGGTAGAATATTCTGTAGATGTCTGTTAAGTTCAATTGATTCATTACCTCCATTAATTCTCTAATTTCATTGTTAGGCTTCTGTCTGATTGACCTGTCCAATGGTGAGAGAGGAGTGTTGAAGTCTCCTACTATTAGTGTGTGTGGTTTGATGGCTGCCATGAGTTTTAGTAAGTTTTCTTTTACGTACGTGGGTGCTTTTATATTAGGGGCATAGATATTCAGGATTGAGACTTCATCCTGATGAATTGTTCCTGTTATGAGTATAAAATGCCCCTCTCCATCTCTTCTGATTGATTTAAGTTTCAAGTCAACTTTGTTAGAAATTAGTATGGCCACACCTGCTTGTTTCTTAGGTCCATTTGCTTGATAAGCCTTTTCCCAGCCCTTTACTCTGAGTATTTGCCTGTCTTTGTGGTTGAGGTGTGTTTCTTGTAAACAGCATAATGTTGGATTCTGTTTTCTTATCCACTCTCTTACCCTTGCCTTTTTATAGGTGAGTTGAGTCCATTGACATTAAGTGATATTAATGACCAGTGGTTGTTAACTCCGGTCACTTTTTTAGTTTTAGAGTTTGTGTGTTTCCCTATTTTAGTTGCGCTGGTGGAGGGTCTCTAGATGTCTGAGTTATTGTGGTCATTGTTGTACTCCTTGGTTAGTGCTTTTCCTTCTATTACTTTCTGTAAGACTAGATTTGTGGCTATGTATTGTTTAAATTTGTTTTTATCCTGGAAAATTTTGTTTTCTCCATTTATAGTGAATGAAAGCTTGGCTGGGTATAGTAGTCTGGGCTTGCATCCATGGTCTCGTAGTTTCTGCAGTACATCTATCCAGGACCTTCTGGCTTTCATGGTTTCCATGGAAAAGTCAGGTATATGTCTGATAGGATTACCTTTATAAGTAACTTCGCCTTTTTCCTTTGTAGCTCTTAATATTCTTTCTTTATTCTGTATGCATTGTGTTTTGATTATTATATGGTGAGGGGATTTTTTTTGATCCAGTCTATTTGGTGTTCTGTATGCTTCTTGAACCTTCATAGGTATATCTTTCTTTAGGTTGGGAAAGTTTTCTTCTATAATTTTATTAAATATAATTTCTGGACCGTTGATCTGCACTTCTCCTTCTTCTACTCCTATTATTCTTAGGTTTGGTCTTTTTATTGTGTCCCAGATTTCCTGAATGTTTTGTGATGAGAGTTTGTTGGACTTGTTGTTTTCTTTGATCAGTTTGTTTATTTTCTCTATGGTATCTTCAGCATGTGAGATTCTTTCTTCTATCTCTTGTTCTGTTGGTTATGCTTGTTTCTGTAGTCTCTATTCATTTGCCTAGATTTTCCATGTCCAGCCGGCCCTCCATTTGTGTTTTCTTCTTTGCCTCCATTTCAGTTTTCAAGTCTTGAACTGTTTCTATTATCTGTTTGATTGTTTTTCCTTGGTTTCCTAGGGTATCATTCACTGATTTATACAATTCTTCAAACTTTCTGTTATACTTCTCATCCATTTCTTTAAGGGCATTATTTACATGCTGTTTAAGGGCATCAATCACTTTCATAATGTCATTTTTTTTCTACTTCATCTTGATTAAGGTGTGCATGTCCACATGTTGTGAGGTCGCTGGGTTCTGGTGGTTTCATGTTGTTTTTGAGATTGTTAGGTGAATTCCTGCATTGGCGCCTGCCCATCTCTTCCTCTGAATGCTCCCCTATGGATCTTCTTTTACAGGATCAGGTCTCCTTCCCTACTGATGTAACTTCCTAGTGATGGCAGTCCCCAGTGATGGCTCTCCTGGTGCTCCAGTGATGTCTTTCCTGGTGCCAAGATCAGATCTCCTTGCTGCTTGGGTAGCTCCCAATGATGGCTCTCCTGGTGCCGAGATCAGATCTCTGTGCTGGTTCAGTAGCTCGTAAACAAAGCAACTACCTTGCTTGCTGCAGGCAGGCTATTGAAACAAAGGACCTCCCACCAACCCGGTTGCCCAAAGGGTTTGGTCCCAGCACCCAGACAGGCTCAATTGGGAGAAGTTATGTGCCCAAAGAGGGAAGAGAGGCAGAAGGGCGGAGGGTTCTGGATGCAAGCTGGGTGGGATAGGAAGAGAGGCAGTATAGGGGAGAGGCGGTATAGGCCCTGCAGGAAGGCCAGGAAGTATAGGGGGGATGAGGAAATTCTGAGTTCCGGGATCCTGGGCTACTGCCGCGGGTCAGAGCTTTCTGTTTGTTTTCTTCAAAGAATTTCCATTCAATACAAAGATATTTGGCAACAAGAACATTGATGAATCCAATAATAACATTTAAACAATGCAAATCAGAAGAGTTAGATAATAAAAATTAGAAAAATAGTATGCTTGGAGGAATAATTAGAATGAGAGTTAAAGATCTGAATAAATAATTTACACAAAAGAAGAATGCAATAAAGACTACTGACTTTTGACCACCACTCCCAGCTACTGGGAAATGTGTTGATTTCTGTTCATGTCCCCAATTCTATGAACATTTTCCTTAGATTGAAAGTTATTGGTAGCAATGATGGTAAACCTGAGTCTGCAAAAATGTTTCCAGAATGAACAAATAAGTAAGCAAGTTTAACGGCCAGTCTATCTTCAGAAACAAGTTTCTTTATAACAGCAATTAATACATGGATCCAAAATAAATAAAGACATAAATCACTAAGGTGAGTAAGAATGCCTCCAGGAATGCCTCCCACAGGTACACCAATTTGTACATATCATCACACATCCAACTTCCTTCAGAAGAGATATGGAAGCCACACTGAGAATAAGTGCCTTGACTTACAACAACAATAAGATGCATTGAAAGCATCATTGAGCCAACTTGCTATATCTAACTTACTGTTCCAGGTCTAAGCATCATGGGAAGAAATGTTCTTTCGGAAGAGAAGGGAGTAAGTCTAGGTCTCATATTTGAGACCCAGTAACAATACTGACATGATGAAACCCAGCATCAGGGTGAATACAATAATGCTGACAGGCCTGAATCCACAGACTCAGTCACCATTGCTGAATTTTCCATTGTCCTTCCACCAACCTCAGAGAGCAGAGAGGAAAGTAAGACACCACTTGCCAGGGAACAAAGAATGAAAGTTCCTGAAGACTGTGCTTTGCAGTTCAGAACCAGAACCCCTCATTGTCCTTCTCCAAAGAAAACCCAAAGGCTTTCATTCCTAGGTCAGACTTCTCTAACTGGTTGAACCCTGAAGCTCACAGGGACAGATTTATTTGGACTTAGACCATCACGATCGCCATCCCTCATTGAACTAGAGCACTATTTCTCGTCCAGTGACTGCACAGGCTGTTGTGGTACAGTCCAGCACAGCATTAGCCTTGGTAGCCAGGAGACTATGCAGCATCTCCTCTAGCCTTGGACAGCACAGCAATTTTCATGTTGGTGAGGAAAACCTTATACTCTAGAGCTGCCCACACCGCACTGAGGCAAGGCGTGGCAAGCATCTATACCAGTCTGAATCATGACCGGCTGTATCAGGAGCCTGAACATACACTGAGACTGTTGATCTTCATGATTGTGAGAAACAGGTTAGCATCAGTCTTCACTGCCAAAGGACTGCTTTCAGCAATGATACCAAACCTAAAAAAAAACTCTGTGAGTCAATTATCTATCTACTAAATAATATTTTATTTTCTATGCAACTTTAAACTTTATCTAATACAAATAATAAAATACCAAATAATTGAACTACATGATTCAGTTAACAGGAAATAGTACTTTTTGTTTAAAAGTGTCACTTCATAAACTAACCCATAAAATTATTTTTAAGGAATAGGCTTTCTTAGATCACTTTTATCATGTAGAATAATTATAAAATTAAAATTATCAAAGGCTTTTTTTTAAATATTTATTTATTTATTTATTATGTATACAATATTCTGTCTGTGTGTATGCCTGCTGGCCAGAAGAGGGCACCAGACCCCATTACAGATGGTTGTGAGCCACCATGTGGTTGCTGGGAATTGAACTCAGGACCTTTGGAAGAGCAGGCAATGCTCTTAACCGCTGAGCCATCTCTCCAGCCCCCATATCAAAGGCTTTTAAAGGATAAAACTGTTAAGTGAGATAAAGTCTATTTCTTCAAGTTCAGTCATTTATTTGTGTTTATTGAATTAATATATCCTTATAAATCAAAGCAATTTTGGATTTTATATTTTTATCATAAAAAGACTTTATAATGAATAAAAGAGAAAGTAAAAAGGTACATGACAGATTAATTTCTAACCTTGGACAAGTTAAAATTGTACAAATAATTACATTCTAGGTATTCTGTATTAAAATAAAAACTGAAATTTGTTTTCTGCTTCAAGTTCCTTTTATGCTTTAGGTCAATCATTTAATTAAACGGCATTACCTTTGTGAAGCAGAAAATATTCTTCTAAGTACTGCTGCAAAGGCTTGTTTAACTTGCTTATTCCTCAGAGTATAAATGAAGGGGTTCAACAAAGGGGCAACTGAAGTGTTGAGCACAGCTATTCCTTTGCTCAAAACAACTCTTTCATTTGCTGATGGCTTTATGTAGATAAATATGCAACTCCCATAAGATAGAGAAACAACAAGCATGTGAGAGGAACAAGTGGAAAAAGCCTTTTTCTTTTGCTGAGCTGAAGGGAATTTGATAATCGTCTTGACAATGTGAGCATAAGAAAGGATTACTACTGCTAATGTGACAATGAGTGTCATGAGAGCTAAGACGAAGGAAGTTAGTTCGAGAACATGTGTGTCTGAGCAAGAAATAGGATAGCAAAAAACAATTGAGTTAAACAATCACCATAAGAAATGGTTTTGTCACTCTTTCTTCCTATCCCACCCAGCTTGCATCCAGAACCCTCCCCCTTCTGCCCCTCTGCGTCTGGGCGCTGGTTCCGAATCCTCAGGGCACCCAGGTGGGCAGGAGTTCCTTTGTTTCAATAGCCTGCCTGCACCAAGCAAGGTAGGTGCTTTGTTTACGAGCTACCCAACCAGCACGGAGACCTGATCGCAGCGCCAGGAGAGCCAGCATTGGGGAGAGCCATCATTGGGCACAGAGATCTGATCTCGGCACCAGGAGAGCTATCACTGGGGAGAGCCATCACTGGGAAGGTACATCAGTAGGCAAGAAGACCTGATTCTGTTAAAGAAGATCCACAGGGGAGCAAAGAAGATCCATAGGGGAGCATTCGGAGAAAGAGATGGGCAGGCGCCAATGCAAGAATTCAGCCAACAATCTGAAAAGCAACATGAAACCACCAGAACCCAGCGACCTCACAACAGGAGGACATGAACACTTTAATCAAGAAGAAGTAGAAAAAATTGAGTTTATGAAAGTGATTGACAACCTTAAACAGCATGTAAAGAATGCCCTTATAGAAATGGATGAGAAATATAACAGAACGTTTGAAGAATTGAATAAATCAGTGAATGATACCCTAGAAAACCAAGGAAAAACAATCAAACAGATAATGGAAACAGTTCAAGACTTGAAAACTGAAATGGAGACAAAGAAGAAAACACAAACAGAGGGTCAGCTGGACATGGAAAACTTAAGTAAACAAACAGAGACTACAGAAACAAGCATAACCAACAGAATACAAGAGATAGAAGAAAGAATCTCACATGCTGAAGATACCATAGAGAAAATAAACACACTGATCAAAGAAAACAACAAGTCCAACAAACTCTCATCACAAAACATTCAGGAAATCTGGGACACAATAAAAAGACCAAACCTAAGAATAATAGGAGTAGAAGAAGGAGAAGAAGTGCAGCTCAATGGTCCAGAAAATATATTTAATAAAATTATAGAAGAAAACTTTCCCAACCTAAAGAAAGATATACCTATGAAGGTTCAAGAAGCATACAGAACACCGAATAGGCTGGATCAAAAAAAAATCCCCTCACCATATAATAATCAAAACACAAAGCATACAGAATAAAGAAAGAATATTAGGAGCTGCAAAGGAAAAAGGCGAAGTTACTTATAAAAGTAAACCTATCAGACATATACCTGACTTCTCCATGGAAACCATGAAAGCCAGAAGGTCCTGGATAGATGTACTGCAGAAACTACGAGACCATGGATGCAAGCCCAGACTACTATACCCAGCCAAGGTTTTGTTTGCTATAAATGGAGAAAATAAAATTTTCCAGGATAAAAACAAATTTAAACAATACATAGCCACAAATCTAAACTTAAAGAAATTAATAGAAGGAAAATCACTAACCAAGGAGTACAACAATGACGACAATAACTCAGACATCTAGAGACCCTTCACCAGCACAACTCAAAGAAGGGAAACACACAAACTATACGACTAAAAAAGTGACCAGAGTTAACAACCACTGGTCATTAATATCACTTAATGTCAATGGGCTCAACTCACCTATAAAAAGGCACAGGCTAAGAGAGTGGATAAGAAAACAGAATCCAACATTCTGCTGTTTACAAGAAACACACCTCAACCACAAAGACAGGCACCTACTCAGAGTAAAAGGATGGGAAAAGGCTTATCAAGCAAATGGACCGAAGAAACAAGCAGGTGTGGCCATACTAATCTCTAAAAAGTTCACTTCAAACTTAAATCAATCAAAAGAGATGGAGAGGAACATTTTATACTCATAACAGGAACAGTTCATCAGGACGAAGTCTCAATCCTGAATATCTATGCCTCTAATATAAAAGCACCCACGTACGTAAAAGAAAACTTACTAAAACTCAAGGCAGCCATCAAACCGCACACACTAATAGTAGGAGACTTCAACACTCCTCTCTCACCATTGGATAGGTCAATCAGACAGAAATCTAACAGAGAAATAAGAGAATTAATGTAGGTAATGAAGCAAATGGACTTAACAGACATCTATAGAACATTCCAACAAAATAGGAAAGAATATACCTTCTTCTCTGCAGCTCATGGAACCTTCTCGAAAATTGACCACATAGCCGGTAACAAAGCAAACATCCACAGTTACAACAAAATATTAGTAACCACCTGTGTCTTATCAGATCACCATGGATTAAAGATAGAATTCAACAACAAGACTACCCCCAGAAAGCCTACAAATTCATGGAAACTGAACAGTCAACTACTGAACCATACCTGGATTAAGGAAGAAATAAAGAAATAAATTAAAGTCTTCCTGGAATTCAATAAAAATAAAGAAAAAACATACTCAAAATTATGGGACACTATGAAAGCAGTCCTAAGAGGAAAGTTCATAGCACTAAGTGCCCACTTAAGGAAAACAGAGAAACACATTGGAGACTTAACAGCCCACCTGAAAGCTCTAGAAAAAAAAGAAGCATACTCACCTAGGTGGAGTAGAAGACTGGAAATAATCAAACTGAGGGCTGAAATCAACAAAATAGAAACACAGAAAACAATCCAAAGAATTAATGAAACAAAAAGCTGGTTCCTGGAGAAAATCAACAAGATTGATAAACCCCTATCCAAATTAATCAAAGGGCAGAGAGAACCATGCTTTGACATATCACAAACAACATCTACTTTTACAGTGAAACACTCGTGTGGTTCTCAAAAAGCATTTCTTGAAATTCATACACTTCCAAACAACATGATTATCTTTCAAAGTAAAGCTTCTACAGAGAAATGGCACACTGTTCTCCCTTCTAGCAATACTGTGACATATCTTTTTTTTTTTTTTTTTTTTTTTTTTTTTTTTTGATATAGAAGGGTCCAGCCCACTGTGGATGGTGCTACCGCTAGGCAGGTGGTCAACTGTGACATATCTTTAACTGATTCTCTTTTCAGAGAACTCATGTGCGTTTCTCACAAAAGCATTTAATGGAATTAAAACACTTTCAAAAGAACATGATTTCTTTCAAAGTAAAGCTTCTACAGAGAAAAGGAACACTGCTCTCATTTCTAACCATGCTTTGACATATCGCAAACGACGTCTACTCTTTACAATGAAACACTCGTGTGGTTCTCACTAATGCATTTCTTGAAATTCATATACATTCAAAAGAACGTGATTATCTTTCAAAGTAAAGCTTCTGCAGAGAAAAGGAACACTGTTCTCATTTCTAGTAAAGCTTCTACAGGGACAAGGCACACTGTTCTAGCTTCTAACAATACATTGACAAATCCCAAACAACGTCTACTCTTTACAGTGAAACACTCGTGTGGTTCTCACAAATGCATTTCTTGAAATTTATACACTTTCAAAAGAACGTGATTTTCTTTCAAAGTAAAGCTTCTATAGAAAAAAGGAACACTGCTCTCTTTTCTAACCATGTTTTGACATGTCACAAACAACGTCTACTCTTTACAGTGAAACACTCGAGTGGTTCTCACAAAAGCATTTCTTGAAATTCATACACTTTCAAAAGAACGTGAATATCTATCAAAGTAAAGCTTCTACAGACAAAAGACACACTGTTCTCACGTCTAACAATACTGTGACATATCTCTAAAAATTAAATCTCTTTTAAGAGAAACACATGTGCGTTTCTCACAAAAGCATTTCATGTTATTAAAACCCTTTCAAATGAACGTGATTATCTTTCAAACTAAAGCTTCTACAGAGAAAAGGCAAACTATTCTCCCTTCTAGCAATACTGTGACATATCTCTAATAACTGATTCTCTTTTCTGAGAAACCCATGTGCGTTTCTCACAAAAGCATTTCATGGAATTAAAACACTTTCAAAAAACGTGATTATCTTTAAAAGTAAAGCTTCTACAGAGAAAAGGAACACTGTTCTCATTTCTAACCTAGCTTTGAGATATGACAAACAACGTCTTCTCTTTACAATGAAACATTCGTTTGGTTCTCAAGAAAGCATTTCTTGAAATTCATACACTTTCAAAAGAACATTATTATCTTTCAAAGTAAAGCTTTTACAGAGAAAAGGCACACTGTTCTCACTTCTAGCAATACTATGACATATCCTAACAACTGATTCTATATTCAGAGAAACACATGTGCGTTTCTCACAAAAGCATTTCTTGAAATTCATACAATTTCAAAGCTTCTACAGAGAAAAGGAACACTGTTCTAATTTCTATTAAAGCTCTACAGAAAAAAGGATCACTGTTCTTGCTTCTAACAATACATTGACATATCCCAAACAACGTCTACTATTTAGAGTGAAACAGTCATGTGGTTCTCACAAAAGCATTATTTGAAATTCGTAAACTTTCCAAAGAACATGATTATCTTTCAAAGTAAAGCTTCTATAGAAAAACGGAACACTGCTCTCTTTTCTAACCATGCTTTGATATATCACAAAAAACGTCTACTCTTTACAATGAAACACTCATTTGGTTCTCACGAAAGCTTATCTTGAAATTCACACACTTTCAAAAGAACATGATTATCTTTCAAATAAAGGTTCTACAGAGAAAAGGCACACTGTTCTCCTTTCTAGCAAAACTGTGACATATCTCTAATAACTGATTCTCTTTTCAGAGAAACACATGTGCGTTTCTCACAAAAGCATTTCATGGAATTAAAACATTTTCAAAAGAACGTGATTATCTTTCAAAGTAAAGCTTCTCCAGAGAAAAGGATCACTGTTTTCGCTTCCAACAATACATTGACATATCTCAAACAATGTCTAATCTTTAGAGTGAAACACTCGTGTGGTTCTCACAAAAGCATTTCTTGATATTCATAAACTTTCAAAAGAACGTGATTATCTTTCAAAGTAAAGCTTCTAAAGAAAAAAGGAACAGTTTTCTCTTTTCTAGCCATGCTTTGACATGTCACAAACAACGTCTACTCTTTACAGTGAAACACTCGAGTGGTTCTCACGAAAGCATTTCTTGAAATTCATACACTTTCAAAAGAACGTGAATATCTATCAAAGTAAAGGTTCTACAGAGAAAAGACACACTGTTCTCACGTCTAGCAATACTGTGACATACCTCTAAAAACTAAATCTCTTTTAAGAGAAACACATGTGCGTTTCTCACAAAAGCATTTCATGTTATTAAAAGACTTTCAAATGAACGTGATTATCTTTCCAAGTAAAGCTGCTACAGAGAAAAGGCACACTCTTCTCCCTTCTAGAAACACTGTGACATTTCTCTAACAACTGATTCTCTTTTCTGAGAAACACATGTGCATTTCTCACAAAAGCATTTCATGGAATTAAAACACTTTCAAAAAACGTGATTATTTTTCAAAGTAAAGCTTCTACAGAGAAAAGGCACACTGTTCTCCCTTCTAGCAATGCTGTGACATATCTCTAATAACTGATTCTCTTTTCAGAGAAACACATGTGTGTTTCTCACAAAAGCATTTATGGAATTAAAACACTTTCAAAAGAACGTGATTATCTTTCAAAGTAAAGCTTCTACAGAGAAAAGGATCACTGTTCTTGCTTCCAACAATACATTGACATATCGGAAACAACGTCTACTCTTTAGAGAGAAACACTCGTGTGGTTCTCACAAAAGCATTTCTTGATATTCATAAACTTTCAAAAGAACGTGATTATCTTTCAATGTAAAGCTTCTATAGAAAAAAGGAACACTGCTCTGTTTTCTAACCATGCTTTGACATATCACAATCAACGTCTACTTTTTACAGTGAAACAATCGTTTGGTTCTCACAAAAGCATTTCTTGAAATTCATACACTTTCAAAAGAACATGATTATCTTTCAAAGTAAAGCTTCTACGGAGAAAAGGGACACTGTTCTCCCCTCTAGCAATACTGTGACCTATCTCTAATCACTGATTCTCTTTTCAGAGAAACAGATGTGCGTTTCACACAAAAGCATTTCATGGAATTGAAACACTTTCAAAAGAACGTAATTATCTTTCAAAGTAAAGCTTCTACGGAGAACAGGAACACTGTTCTCTTTTCTAAACATGCTTTGACATATGACAAACAACGTCTCCTCTTTAAAATGAAACACTCCTTTGGTTCTCACAAATTCATTTCTTGAAATTCATACACTTTCAAAAGAATGTGATTATCTTTCAAACTAAAGCTTCTACAGAGAAAAGGAATACTGCTCTCATTTCTAACCATGCTTTGACATATCACAAAGAGTGTCTACTCTTTACAATGAAACACTCGTGTGGTTCTCACTAAAGCATTTCTTGAAATTCATATACATTCAAAAGAAAGTGATTATGTTTCAAAGTAAAGTTTTTATAGAGAAAAGGCACACTGTTCTCACTTCTAGCAATACTGTGACATATCTCTAACAACTGATTCTCTTCTCAGAGAAACACATGTGCGTTTCTCACAAAAGCATTTCATGGAAATAAAACACTTTCAAATAAACGTGATTATTTTTCAAAGTAAAGCTTCTACACAGAGAAGGCACACTGTTCTCGGTTCTAACAATACATTGACATGTCTACTCTTTAAAGAGAAACACTCGTGTGGTTGTTACGAAAGTATTACGTGAAATTCATACACTTTCAAAAAAACGTGATTTTCATTCAAAGTAAAGCTTCTAAAGAGACAAGGCACACTGTTCTCACTTCTAACAATACTGTGACATATCTGTAAAAGCAGATTCTCTTTTCAGAGAAACACATGTGCGTTTCTCACAAAAGCATTTCATGGAATTAAAACACTTTCAAAGAACATGATTATCTTTCAAAGTAAAGCTTCTACAGAGAAAAGGAACACTGCTCTCATTTCTAACCATGCTTTGACAAATGACAAACAAAGTCTACACTTTACAATGAAACACTCGTTTGGTTCTCACGAAAGCATTTCTTGAAATTCATACACTTTCAAAAGAATGTGATTATATTTCAAAGTAAAGCTTTCACAGAGAAAAGGCACACTCTTCTCACTTCTAGCTAACTGTGACATATCTCTAACAACATATTCTGTTTTCAGAGAAACAAATGTGCGTTTCTCACAAAAGCATTTCATGGAATTAAAACATTTTCAAAAAACGTGATTATCTTTCAAAGTAAATGTTCTACAGAGAAAAAGAACACTGCTCTCATTTCTAACTTTGCTTTGACATATCGCAAAAACATCTACTCCTTAAAATGAAATACTCCTGTGGTTCTCACTAAAGCATTTCTTGAAATTCATATACATTCAAAAGAACGTGATTATCTTTCAAAGTAAAGCTTCTACAGAGAAAAGGAACACTGTTCTCATTTCTAGTAAAGCTTCTACTGGGAAAAGGCACACTGTTCTAGCTTCTAACAATACATTGACATATCCCAAACAACGTCTACTTTTTACAGTGAAACACTCGTGTGGTTCTCACAAAAGCATTTCTTGAAATTTATACACTTTCAAAAGAACGTGATTATCTTTCAAAATAATGCTTCTACAGAGAAAAGGAACACTGCTTTCATTTTTACACATGCTTTGACATATCTCATTGAAACGTCTACTCTTTACTGTGAAACACTCTTGTGGTTCTCACGAAAGCGTTTCATAAAATTCATACAATTTCAAAAGAACATGATTATCTTTCAAAGTAAAGCTTCTGCAGAGAAAAGGAACACTGTTCTCATTTCCAGTAAAGCTCTACAGAGAAAATGATCGCTGTTCTCGCTTCCAACAATACATTGACATATCCCAAACAACGTCTGCTATTTAGAGTGAAACACTCATGTGGTTTTCACAAAAGCATTACTTGAAATTCATAAACTTTCCAATGAACGTGATTATCTTTCAAAGTAAAGCTTCCATAGAAAAAAGGAACACTGCTCTCTTTTCTAACCATGCTTTGACATATCAGAAACAACGTCTACTCTTTACAGTGAAACACTCGTGTGGTTCTCACAAAAGCATTTCTTGAAATTCATACACTTCCAAAAGAACATGATTATCTTTCAAATAAAGCTTCTACAAAGAAAACGCACACTGTTCTCCCTTCTAGCAATACTGTGACGTATCTCTGATAACTGATTCTCTTTTCAGAGAAACACATGTGCGTTTCTCACAAAAGCATTTAATGGAATTAAAACACTTTCAAAAGAACGTGATTTCTTTCAAAGTAAAGCTTCTAGAGAAAAGGAACACTGCTCTGATATCTAATAATGCTTTGACATATCGCAAACAACGTCTACTCTTTACAATGAAGCACTCGTGCCTTTCTTGAAATTCATATACATTCAAAAGAACGTGATTATCTTTCAAACTAAAGCTTCTACGGAGAAAAGGAAAACTGTTCTCATTTCTAGTAAAGCTGCTACAGAGGAAAGGCACACTATTCTCCCTTCTAGCAATACTGTGACATATCTCTAACAACTGATTCTCTTTTCTGAGAACACATGTGCGTTTCTCACAAAAGCATTTCATGGAATTAAAACACTTTCAAACAACGTGATTATCTCTCAAAGTAAAGCTTCTACAGAGAAAACGAACACTCTTCTCATTTCTAGTGAAGCTCTACAGAGAAAAGGATCACTGTTCTCGCTTCCAACAATACATTGACATATCCCAAACAATGTCTACTATTTAGAGTGAAACACTTATATGGTTCTCACAAAAGCATTTCTTGAAATTCGTAAACTTTCCAAAGAATGTGATTATCTTTCAAAGTAAAGCTTCTATAGAAAAAAGGACCACTGCTCTCTTTTCTAACCATGCTTTGACATATCACAAACAACGTCTACTCTTTACAGTGCAACACTCGTTTATTTCTCACCAAATCATTTCTTGAAATTCACACACTTTCAAAAGAACATGATTATCTTTCAAATAAAGCTTCTACAGAGAAAAGGCACACTGTTCTCCCTTCTAGCAATGCTGTGACATATCTCTGATAACTGATTCTCTTTTCAGAGAAACACATGTGTGTTTCTCATAAAAGTATTTCATGGAATTAAAACACTTTCAAAAGAACGTGATTATCTTTCAAAATAAAGCTTCTACAGAGAAAAGGATCAATGTTCTCGCTTCCAACAATAAATTGACATATCGCAAACAACGTCTACTTTTCACAGTGAAACACTCGTGTGGTTCTCACAAAAGCATTTCTTGAAATTCATACACTCTCAAAAGAACTTTATTATCTATCAAAGATAAGCTTCTACAGAGAAAAGACACACTTTTCTCAAGTCTAAAAATACCGTGACATATCTCTAAAAACTAAATGTCGTTTAAGAGAAACACATGTGCGTTTCTCACAAAAGCATTTCATGTTATTAAAACACTTTCAAATGAACGTCATTATCTTTCAAAGTAAAGCTTTTACAGAGAAAAGCCACACTGTTCTCACTTCTAACAATATTGTGTCATATCTGTAACAACAGATTCTCTTTTAAGAGAAACACATGTGCGTTTCTCATAAAAGTATTTCATGGAATTAAAACACTTTAAAAGAACGTGATTATCTTTCAAAGAAAAGCTTCTACAGAGAAAAGGCACACTGTTTTCGCTTCTAACAATACATTGACATATCCCAAACAATGTCTACTCTTTACAGTGAAGCATTCGAGTGGTTCTCACGAAAGCATTTCTTGAAATTCATATACTTTCAAAAGAACGTGATTATCTTTCAAAATAAAGCTTCTACAGAGAAAAGGAACACTGCTTTCATTTTTAAACATGCTTTGACATATCCCATCAAACGTCTACTCTTTACTGTGAAACACTCGTGTGGTTCTCACGAAAGCGTTTCATGAAATTCATACAATTTCAAAAGAATGTGATTATCTTTCAAAGTAAAGCTTCTACAGAGAAAAGGAACAGTGTTCTCATTTCCAGTAAAGCTCTACAGAGAAAAGGATCACTGTTCTCGTTTCTAACAATACATTGATATATCCCAAACAACGTCTACTATTTAGAGTGAAACACTCATGTGGTTTTCACAAAAGCATTACTTGAAGTTCGTAAACTTTCCAAAGAACGTGATTATCTTTCAAAGTAAAGCTTCCATAGAAAAAAGGAACACTGCTCTCTTTTCTAACCATGCTTTGACATATCAGAAACAACGTCTACTCTTTACAGTGAAACACTCGTGTGGTTCTCACAAAAGCATTTCTTGAAATTCATACACTTCCAAAAGTACATGATTATCTTTCAAAGTAAAGCTTCTACAAAGAAAACGCACACTGTTCTCCCTTCTAGCAATACTGTGACATATCTCTGATAACTGATTCTCTTTTCAGAGAAACACATATGCGATTCTCACAAAAACATTTAATGGAATTAAAACACTTTCAAAAGAACGTGATTTCTTTCAAAGTAAAGCTTCTACAGAGAAAAGGAACACTGATCTGATATCTAATCATGCTTTGACATATCGCAAACAACGTCTACTCTTTACAATGAAACACTCGTGCATTTCTTGAAATTCATATACATTCAAAAGAATGTGATTATCTTTCAAAGTAAAGCTTCTACGGAGAAAAGTCACACTGTTCTCCCTTGTAGCAATACTGTGTCCTATCTCTTTTTTCTAATTGAGAAAAAAAACGTTTCACCCTCCTCCCTGCCTCCCATTTCCCTCCCCCTCCTTCCACCCTTCTCCCTGTCCCCCCACACCTCTCCCCCTCTCTCTCCAGTCCAAGGAGCAGTCAGGATTCTCTGCCCTGTGGAAAGTCCAAGGTGCTCCCCCCTCCGACCATGTCTAGGAAGGTGAACATCCAAACTGGCTAGGCTCCCACAAAGCCAGAACTTGAAGTAGGATCAAAACCCAGGGCCATTGTCCTTGGCTTCTCATCAGCCCCCATTGTTCGCCATGATCAGAGAGTCCGGTTTTATCCTATGCTTCTTCCGTCTCATTCCATCTGGCCTTGGTGAGCTCCCAATAGATCAGCCCCACTGTCTCAGTGGGTGGGTGCACCCCTCGTGGTCCTGACTTCCTTGCTCATGTTCTCCCTCCTTCTGCTCCTCAATGGGAACTTGGGAGCTCAGTCCGGTGCTCCAGTGTGGGTCTCTGTGACTATCTCCATCCATCCCCAGATGAAGGTTCTATGGTGCTATGCAAGATATTCGTCAGCATTGCTATAAGATAGGGTCATTTCAGGTTCCCTATCCTCAGCTGCACAAGGAACTAACTGGGGACCTCGCCTTGGGCTCCTGGGAGCCACTCTAGGTTCAAGACTCTTGCCAACCCTAAGGTGGCTCCCTTAACTAAGAATTGTGCTTCCGTGCTCCCCTATCCAACCTTCCTTCATCCCAATCATCCTGTTTCCCCAAGTTTCCCTCATCCTCTCCTTCTCACTTTTCTCTCCCCATCCCCCGATAATCCCGTCCCACCCCACCCCCAAGATCCCAAATTTTCTACCCGGCAATTTTGTCTACTTCCCATAGCCAAGAGGATAATTATACGTTTTTCCTTGAGTTCGCCTTCTTATTTAGCTTCTTTAGGATCACCAATTATATACTCCGTGACCATTATTTATGGCTAGAAACCAATTATGAGTGAGTACATCCCATGTTCATCTTTTTGGGCCTGGATTACCTCACTCAGGATAGTGTTTTCTATTTCCATCCATTTGCATGCAAAATTCGAGAAGTCATTGTTTTTTACCGCAGCGTAGTATTCTAATGTGTATATATTCCACACTTTCTTCATCCATTCTTCCATTGAAAGGCATCTAGGTTTTTTCCAGGTTCTGGCTATTACAAATAATACTGCTATGAACATAGTTGAACAAATGCTTTTGTCATGTGATAGGGCATCTCTTGGGTATATTCCCAAGAGTGGTATTGCTGGGTCCAGGGGTAGGTTGATCCCGAATTTCCTGAGAAACCGAAACACTGATTTCCAAAGTGGTTGCACAAGATTACATTCCCACCAGCAATGGATGAGGGTACCCCTTCCTCCACATCCTCTCCAGCAAAGGCTATCATTGGTGTTTTTGATTTTAGCCATTCTGACAGGTGTAAGATGATATCTCAAAGTTGTTTTGATTTGCATCTCCCTAATCGCTAAGGAGGTTGAGCATGACCTTAAGTGTCTTTTGGCCATTTGAACTTCTTCTGTTGAGAATTCTCTGTTCAGTTCAGTGCCCCATTTTTTAATTGGGTTAATTAGCATTTTGAAGTCTAGTTTCTTGAATTCTCTATAAATTTTGGAGATCAGACCTTTGTCTGTTGCAGGGTTGGTGAAGATTAGGGATACAAAGGTCATACCTAAATATAATAAAAGCTATATACAGCAAGCCGACAGCTAACATCAAATTAAATGGAGAGAAACTCAAAGCCATCCCACTTAACTCAGGAACACGACAAGGCTGTCCACTCTCGCCATATCTCTTCAAGATAGTGCTTTACGTTCTAGCAATAGCAATAAGACAACGTAAGGGGATCAAGGGGATTCGAATTGGAAAAGAAGAAGTTAAACTTTCGTTATTTGCAGATGATATGATAGTGTACATAAGCGACCCCCAAAACTCCACCAAAGAACTCCTACAGCTGATAAACACCTTTAGTAATGTAGCAGGATACAAAATAAACTCCAAAAAATCAGTCGCCCTCTTATACACAAAGGATATGGAAGCAGAGAGGGAAATCAGAGAAGCTTCACCTTTCACGATAGCCACAAACAGGATAAAATATCTTGGGGTAACTCTAACCAAGGAAGTGAAAGACTTATATGACAAGAACTTTAAGGCATTGAAGAAAGAAATTGAAGAGAATAGCAGAAAATGGAAGGACGTCCCTTGCTCTTGGATTGGGAGGATCAACATAGTAAAAATGGCAATTCTACCAAAGGCAATTTGTAGATTCAATGCAATCCCCATCAAGATCCCAGCAAAATTCTTCACAGATCTTGAAAGAACAATAATCAACTTTATATGGAAAAACAAAAAACCCAGGATAGCCAAAACAATCCTATACAATAAAGGATATTCTGCAGGCATTACCATCCCTGACTTCAAACTCTATTACAGAGCTAAAGTAATGAAAACAGTGTGGTACTGGCATAAAAACAGAGAAGTTGATCAATGGAATCGCATAGAAGACCCAAATTTTAACCCACAAACCTATGATCACCTCATTTTCGATAAAGGAGCTAAAAGTATACAATGGAGGAAAGAAAGCATCTTCAACAAATGGTGCTGGCACAACTGGATATCAACCGGTAGAAGAAGGAAAATAGACCCATATCTATCACCTTGCACAAAACTCAAGTCCAAATGGATCAAAGACCTCAATATCAGCCCGAACACACTGAACCTGATAGAAGAGAAAGTGGGAAGCACCCTTCAACAAATGGGCACAGGAGATCGCTTTCTATGTATAACCCCAACAGCACAGAAATTAAGGGCAGCATTGAATAAATGGGACCTACTAAAACTGAGAAGCTTCTGTAAAGAAAAAGAAACTGTAACTAAGACAAAAAGGCAACCTACTGACTGGCAGAAGATCTTCACCAACCCTGCAACTGACCTATCTCTAATAACTGATTCTCTTTTCAGAGAAACACATGTGCGTTTCTCACAAAAGCATTCAATGGAATTAAAACACTTTCAAAAGAACGTGATTGTCTTTCAAAGTAAAGCTTCTTCAGAGAAAAGGAACACTGTTCTCTTTTATAATCATGCTTTGACATATGACAAACAACGTCTACTCTTTAAAATGAAACACTCGTTTGGTTCTCACGAATGCCTTTCTTGAAATTCATACACTTTCAAAAGAATGTGATTATCTTTCAAGGTAAAGCTTCTACAGAGAAAAGGCACACTGTTCCACTTCTATCAATACTATGACATATTTCTAACAACTGATGCTCTTTTCAGAGAAACACATGTGCGTTTCTCACAAAAGCATTTCTTTTTTTTTTTTTCATTTAAACACTGCCTGGCCCGTTACCTGTAGTCTCTTATTGGCTAGCTCTTACATATCGATCTAACCCATTTCTAATATCCCTGTAACACCATGAGGTGCGCTTACCAGGGAGGATCTTAACCTGCGTCTGGCTGGAGTCATGGCGACTCCTTGACTCAGCTTCTTTCTCCCCCAATCCTGTTCTGTTTACTCCACCCACCTAAGGGTTGGCCTATCAAATGGGCCTAGGCAGTTTCTTTATTACTTAACCAATGAAAGCAACAGATAAGATACAAGACCCACCTCCATCATTTCCCCTTTTTCTGTTTAAACAAAAAAGAAAGGCTTTAACTTTAACAGTAAAATTACATATAACAAAACAGTTATCAAGTAAGAATTACAGATACAATATTTATATCTATTTTATCTCTTATCATAACTAAGGAAAACTATAACTATTTATTCTTCAACTCCATCAAAGACTCCAGAAGGATATAATAATACCTAAGTAAACAGGAAGTCCAAAACTCTAGAAATGACAGAGACATCTCGCTGCCTGGACAGTCACCCAAAGTTCCTCTGTACCGTTGGGGCATCCATCTTCGGCCTACAGGCCCATAGTATCCAGCAGACATTTTCATCAAGCAGGAAATTCCAAAGACAGTTCAGTCACTTTCTGTTGTGTCCTGCAGAATGTCTTGTAGACTCTTTCATGAATCAGGAACCCCGAAAGATCATCTCACCTTTAGGCAAGTTCAGCAGTCCTCTCTCTGCGGGTTTTCTGTGTCCAGTTTATGCAACAGTCCAGGCAAGAGCAGTTTCTTGCCCAAATGGCTATCAAACTCCATAAGGATCCTCTTCGATGCCCATCTTCCTCTCGAAGTAGATTGGTGCTGCCAGGAGCAGATGTGTCTCATTGTCATGAAAAGTCCTAAGTTATTAAAACATTTAAATGCCATATTCTGCAGTCTTTGAAAGATATGAAGAATGCCTATCTAACTAAAATATATCTCTATATATCTAGAAAATCTAACTAACATGACTACAAGCTTGACTATTATCCATTAACAACCTATATTTCCTAATTATACATTACATTTTAAAATGAACCACGCAATCACAATATCTTAATCAAGATTAGAAATACATATACATATAACAAAATTGACCTTAAAATCCATACCAATGCAAATTATTCATATCTATATCATATCCCCCTTTAAATGTAAAAGTATATTTATAAACAATATTTGGGAACATGGGCGCAGTTTTTTCTCTCCAAACTGCTTCCTGCTGAATGGGGGCGCTGTTAATCATATCTTTCATGGGGTAACCTGTGTGCCAGGTTTATCTCAGTTGGCAGTTGAGTGAAGTTTCTTGAAATTCATACACTTTCAAAAGAACGTGATCATCTTTCAAAGTAAAGCTTCTACAGAGAAAAGGAACAGATATGTCGAAGTATTGTAAGAAGTGAAAGCAATGTTCCTTTTTTTTTGTAGAAACTTTACTTTGAGGAATAATCACGTTCATTTGAAAGTGTTTTAATTCCATGAAATGCTTTTGAGAGAAACACACATTTGTTCCTCTGAAAAGAGAATCTGTTGCTACACATATGTCACAGTATTGTTAAAAGTGAGAACAGTGTGCCTTTTCTGTGTAGAAGCTTTACTTCGAAAGATAATCACGTTCTTTGAAAGTGTTTTAATTCCATGAAATGCTTTTGTAAGAAATGCACATGTGTTTCTCTGAAAATGATTTTGTTGTTAGACATATGTGACAGGATTGTTACAAGTGAGAACAGTGTGGCTTTTCTCTCTAGAAGATTTTCTTTGAAAAATAATCACGTGGTTTTGAAAGTTTTTTAATTCCATGAAATACTTTAGTGAGAAACGCACCTGTGTTTCACTGAAAAGAGAATCAGTTGTTAGAGATATGTCACAGTATTTCTAGAAGTGAGAAATGTGTGCCTTTTCTCTGTAGAAGGTTTACTTTGAAAGATAATCTCGTTCTTTTGATAGTGTATGAATTTCGAGAAATGCTTTCGTGAGAACCACAAGAGTGTTTCACTGTAAAGAGTAGAAGTTGTTTTGGATATGTCAATGTATTGTTAGAAGCGAGAACTGTGTGCCTTTTCTCTGTAGAAGCTATTCTTTGAAAGATAATCACGTTCTTTTGAAAGTGTTTTAATTCCAGGTAATGCTATTGTGAGAAACGCACGTGTGTATCTCTGAAAAGAGAATCATTTGTTAGAGATATGTCACAGTATTGCCAGAAGTAAGAACAGTGTGTTTTTTCCTGTAGAAGTTTTACTTTGAAAAATAATCACGTTCTTTTGAAAGTGTATGAATTTCATGAAATGCTTTCGTGAGAACCACACGAGAGTTTCATCGTAAAGAGTAGACATTGATTGGGATGTGTCAATGTATTGTAAGAAGCGAGAACAGTGTGCCTTTTCTCTGTAGAATCTTTTCTTTGAAAGATAATCACATTTTTTGAAAGTGTTTAATTCCAAGAAAGGCTTTTGTGAGAAAAGCACATGTGTTTCTCTGAAAAGAGAATCAGTTGTTAGAGATATGTCACAGTATTGTAAGAAGTGAAAGCAATGTTACTTTTCTCTGTAGAATCTTTAGTTTGAGGAATAATCACGTTCATGAGAAAGTGTTTTAATTCCATGAAACGCTTTTGAGAGAAACGCACATGTGTTCCTCTGAAAAGATTATCTGTTGCTACAGATAAGTCACAGTATTGCTAGAAGTGAGAACAGTATGCCTTTTGTCTATAGAAGCTTTACTTTGAATGATAATCATGTTCTTTTGAAAGTGTGAATTTCAAGAAATGCTTTCGTGAGAACCAAACGAGTGTTTCATTGTAAAGAGTAGACGTTGTTTCTCATATGTCAAAGCGTGGTTAGAAATGAGAACGGTGTACCTTTTCTCTGTAGAAGCTTTACTTTGAATGATAATTACGTTGTTTTGAAAGTGTTTTAATTCCGTGAAATGCTTTTGTGAGAAACGCACATGTGTTTCTGTGAAAAGAAAATTAGTGATTAGAGATATGTCACAGTATTGCTAGAAGAGAGAACAGTGTGCCTTTTCTCTGTAGAAGCTTTACTTTGAAAGATAATCACGTTCTTTTGAAAGTGTTTTAATTCCATTAAATGCGTTTGTGAGAAATGCACATGTGTTTCTCTGAAAAGGGAATCAGTTATTAGAGATATGTCACTGTTTTGCTAGAAGGGAGAGCAGTGTTCCTTTTCTCTGTAGTAGCTTTTCTTTGAAAGATAATTACGTTCTTTTGAAAGTGTTTCAATTCCATGAAATGCTTTGTGAGAAACGCACATGTGTTTCTCTGAAAAGAGAATCAGTCACAGTATTGCTAGAAGGGAGAACAGTGTGCCTTTTCTCTGTAGAAGCTTTACTTTGAAAGATAATCACGTTCTTTTGAAAGTATATGAATTACAAGAAATGCTTTTGTGAGAACCACACAAGTCTTTAATTCTAAAGAGAAGACATTTGGGATATGTCAATGTATTGTTGGAAGTGAGAACAGTGATCCTATTCTCTGTAGAAGGATTACTATAAATGTAAACAGTGTTCCTTTTCTGTGTAGAGGCTTTACTTTGAAAGATAATCACGTTCTTTTGAAAGTGTTTTAGTTCCATAAATGCTTCTATGAGAAACGCACATGTGTTTCTCTGAAAAGAGAATCTGTTGTTACAGATATGTCACAGTATTGTTAGAAGTGAGAACAGTGTGCCTTTTCTCTGTAGAACCTTTAATTTGAAAGATAATCACGTTCTTTTGAAAGTGTTTTAAATTTATAAAATGCTTTTGTGAGAAACACATGTGTGTTTCTCTGAAAAGAGAATCAGTTGTTAGAGATATGTCATAGTATTGCTAGAAGTGAGAACAGAGTGCCATTTCTCTGTAAAAGCTTTGCTTTGAAAGATAATCATGTTCTTTTGAAAGTTTATGAATTTCAAGAAATGCTTTAGTGAGAACCACACGAGTGTTTCACTGTAAAGAGTAGAGGTTGTTTGTGATATGTCAAAGCATGATTAGAAAAGAGAGCAGTGTTCCTTTTCTCTGAAGAAGCTTTACTTTGAAAGATAATTACGTTCTTTTGAAAGTGTTTTAATTCGATGAAATTCTTTTGTGAGAAAGCACATGTGTTTCTCTGAAAAGAGAATCAGTTGTTACAGATATAACACAGTATTGTTAGAAGTGAGAAAAGTGTTCCTTTTCTCTGTAAAAGCTTTACTTAGAAAGATAATCACGTTCTTTTGAAATGGTATGAATTTCAAGAATTGCTTTCGTGAGAACCAAACGAGTGTTTCATTGTAAAGAGTAGATGTTGTTTCTCATATGTCAAAACATGGGTAGAAATGAGAACAGTGTTCATTTTCTCTGTAGCACCTTTACTTTGAAAGATAATCAAGTTCTTTTGAAAGTGTTTTAATTCCATGAAATGCTTTTTTGCGAAACGCACATGTTTTTCTCAGAAAAGAGAATGAGATATGTTACAGTATTGCTAAAAGGGAGAACAGTGTGCCTTTTCTCTGTAGAAGCTTTACTTTGAAAGAAAATCACGTTCTTTTTAAATAAGTGTATGAATTTCAAGAAATGCTTTTGTGAGAAAAGCACATGTGTTTCTCTGAAAAGAGAATCAGTTGTTAGAGATATGTCACAGTATTGTTAGAAGTGAGAACAGTGTGCCTTTTCTCTGTAGAACCTTTAATTTGAAAGATAATCACGTTCTTTGAAAGTGTTTTTGTGCTTTTATGAGAAACGCACATGTGTTTCTCTGAAAAGAGAATCTGTAGTTACAGATATGTCACAGTATTGTTAGAAATGAGAACAGCGTGCCTTTTCTCTGTAGAACCTTTAATTTGAAAGATAATCATGTTCTTTTGAAAGTGTTTTAATTTTATAAAATACTTTTGTGAGAAACACATGTGTGTTTCTCTGAAAAGAGAATCAGTTGTTAGGGATATGCCACAGTATTGCTGGAAGTGAGAACAGTATGCCTTTTCTATGTAGAAGCTTTACCTTCTAAGATAATTACGTTCTTTTGAAAGTGTATGAATTTCAAGAAATACTTTCGTGAGATCCAAATGAGTGTTTCAGTGTAAAGAGTAGACATTGTTTGTCATATTTCAAAGCATGGTTAGAAAAGAGAACAGTGTTCCTTTTCTCTGTAGAAGCTTTACTTTGAAAGATAATTACGTTCTTTTGGAAGTGTTTTAATTCCATGAAATGCTTTTGTGAGAAACGCACATGTGTATCTCTGAAAAGAGAATCAGTTTTTACAGATATAACACTGTATTGTTAGAAGTGAGAAAAGTGTGCCTTTCTTCTGTATATGCTTTACTTAGAAAGATAATCACGTGGTTTTGAAAGGGTATGAATTTCAAGAAATGCTTTCATGAGAACCAAACGAGTGTTTCACTGTAAAGAGTAGAGGTTGTTTGTGATATGTCAAAGCATGATTAGAAAAGAGAGCAGTGTTCCTTTTTCTATAGAAGCTTTACTTTGAAAGATAATAACGTTCTTTTGAAAGGATATGAATTTCAAGAAATGTTTTCTTGAGAACCAAACGAGTGTTTCATTGTAAAGAGTAGACATTGTTTGTCATATGTCAAAACATGGTTAGAAATGAGAACAGTGTTCGTTTTCTCTGTAGCATCTTTACTTTGAAAGATAATCATGTTCTTTTGAAAGTGTTTTAAATCCATGAAATGCTTTTGTGAGAAACGCACATGTTTTTCTCAGAAAAGAAAAAGAGTTACTAGAGATATGTTACAGTATTGCTAGAAGGGAGAATAGTGTGCCTTTTCTCTGTAGAAGCTTTACGTTGAAAGATAATCACGTTCTTTTGAAAGTGTATGAATTTCAACAAATGCTTTTGTGAGAAACGCACATGTGTTTCCCTGAAAAGAGAATCAGTTGTTAGAGATATGTCTTAGTATTGCTAGAAGTGAGAACTGTGTTCCTTTTTTCTGTAAAAGATTTGCTTTGAAAGATAATCATGTTCTTTTGAAAGTGTATAAATTTCAAGAAATGATTTCGTGAGAACCACACGAGTGTTTCACTGTAAAGAGTAGAGGTTGTTTGTGATATGTCAAAGCATGATTAGAAAAGAGAGCAGTGTTCCTTATTTCTATAGAAACTTTACTTTGAAAGATAAAAACGTTCTTTTGAAAGTTTATGAATTTCAAGAAATGCTTTTGTGAGAACCACAAGAGTGTTTCACTCTAAAGAGTAGACGTTGTTTTGGATATGTCAATGTATTGTAGGAAGCGAGAACAGTGATCCTATTCTCTGTAGAAGCTTTACTAGAAATGATAACAGTGTTCATTTTCTCTGTTGAAGGTTTACTTTGAAAGATAATCACGTTCTTTTGAAAGTGCATGAATTTCAAAAAATGCTTACGTGAGGACCAAACGAGTGTTTCATTGTAAAAAGTAGACATTGTTTGTCATATGTCAAAGCATGGTTAGAAATGAGAACAGTGTACCTTTTCTCTGTAGAAGCTTTACGTTGAAAGATAATCACTTTCTTTTGAAAGTGTTTTAATTCCATGGAATGCTTTTGTGAGAAACGAACATGTGTTTCTCTGAAAACAGAATCTGTTGTTAGAGATATGTCACAGTATTGCTAGAAGTGAGAACAGTGTGCCTTTTCTCTTTAGAAGCATTACTTTTAAAGATAATCACATTGTTTTGAAATTGTATGAAGTTCATGAAACTCTTTCATGAGAACCACACCAGTGTTTCACTGTAAAGCGTAGACGTTGTTAGGGATATGTCAATGTATTGTTAGAAGCGAAAACAGTGTGCCTTTTCTCTGTAAAAGCTTTTCTTTGAAAGATAATCACATTCTTTTGACAGTGTTTTAATTCCATGAAATGCATTTATGAGAAACGCACATGTGTTTCTCTGAAAAGAGAATCTGTTGTTACAGATATGACACAATATTGTTAGAAGGGAGAACAGTGTGGCTTTTCTCTGTAGAAGCTTTAATCACGTTCTTTTGAAAGTGTATGAATTTCAAGAAATGCTTTTGTGAGAACCACACGACTGTTTCACTGTAAAGAGCAGACGTTGTTTGTGACATGTCAAAGCATGGTTGGAAAAGAGAAAACTGTTCCTTTTTTCTATAGAAGCTTTCCTTTGAAAGATAATCACGTTCTTTTAAAAGTGTATGAATTTCAAGAAATGCTTTTGTGAGAACCACATGACTGTTTCACTGTAAAGAGTAGACGTTGTTTGTATATGTCAATGTATTGTTAGAAGCAAGAACAGTGTGCCTTGTCCCTGTGTAAGCTTTACTAGAAATGAGAATAGTGTTCCTTTTCTCTGTAGAAGCTTGACTATGAAAGATAATCATGTTCTTTTGAATGTATATGAATTTCAAGAAATGCTTTCGTGAGAATCACACGAGTGTTTCAGTATAAAAAGTAGAGGTTGTTTGTGATGTGTCAAAGCATGATTAGAAAAGAGAGCAGTGTTCCTTTTTTCTATAGGAGTTTTCTTTGAAAGATAATAATGTTATTTGGAAAGTTTTTGAATTTCAAGAAATGCTTTTGTGAGAACCCCAAGAGTGTTTCACTCTAAAGAGTAGATGTTGTTTGGGATATGTCAATGTATTGTTGGAACCGAGAACAGTGATCCTATTCTCTGTAGAAGCTATACTAGAAATGAGAACAGTGTTCCTTTTCTCTGTAGAAGCTTTACTTTGAAAGATAATCACGTTCTTTTGAAAGTGTTTTTATTCCTTAAATGCATTTATGAGAAACGCACATGTGTTTCTCTGAAAAGAGAATTTGTTGTTACAGATATGACACAATATTGTTAGAAGTGAGAACAGTGTGGCTTTTCTCTGTAGAAGCTTTACTTTGAAAGATAATGGCGTTCATTTGAAAGTGTTTTAATAACATGAAATGCTTTTGTGAGAAACTCACATGTGTTTCTCTTAAAAGAGATTTAGTTTTTAGAGATATGTCACAGTATTGTTAGAAGTGAGAACAGTGTGCCTTGTCTCTCTAGAAGCTTTACTTTGAATGATAATCAAGTTCTTTTGAAAGTGTATGAATTTCAAGAAATGCTTTTGTGAGAACCACACTAGTGTTTCAATGTAAAGAGTAGACGTAGGATGGGATATGTCAAAGCATCGTTAAAAATGAGAGCAGTGTTCCTTTTTTCTATAGAAGCTTTATTTTAAAAGATAATCACGTTCTTTTTAAAGTGTATGAATTTCAAGAAATGCTTTTGTTAGAAACGCACATGTATTTCTCTGAAAAGAGAATCAGTTATTAGAGATATTTCATAGTACTGCTAGAAGTGAGAACAGTGTGCCTTTTCTCTGTAGAAGCTTTACTTTGAAAGATAATCACGTTCTTTTGAAAGTGTTTTAATTCCATGAAATGTTTTTTGAAAAACGCACATGTGTTTCTCTGAAAAGAGAATCTGATTTTATAGATATGTCACCGTATTGTTAGAAGTGAGAACAGTGTGGCTTTTCTCTCTAGAAGCTTTACTTTGAAAGATAATCACGTTCTTTTGAAAGTGTTTTAATTCCATGAAATGGTTTCGTGAGAACCAGACGAGTGTTTCATTGTAAAGAGTAGACGTTATTTGTCATATGTCAAAGCATGGTTAGAAATGAAAACAGTGTACTTTTTTCTGTAGAAGCTTTACTTTGAAAGATAATAACGTTCTATTGAAAGTGTTTTACTTCCATGAAATGCTTTTGTGTAAAACGCACATGTGTTTCTCTGAAAAGAGAATCAGTTGTTAGAGATATGTCACAGTATTGCTGGAAGTGAGAACAGTTTGCCTTTTCTCTGTAGAAGCTTTAATTTGCAAGATAATCACGTTCTTTTGAAAGTGTTTTAATTTTATGAAATGCTTTTGTGAGAAACGCATGTGTGTTTCTCTGAAAAGGGAATCAGTTGTGAGAAATATACCACTGTATTGCTGGAAGTGAGAACAGTGTGACTTTTCTCTGTAGAAGCTTTATTTTGAAAGATAATCAAGTTCCTTTGAAAGTGTATGAATTTGAAGAAATGCTTTCGTGAGAACCACACGAGTGTTTCACTGTAAAGACTAGACGTTGTTAGGGATATGTCAGTGTATTGTAAGGAGTTAGAACAGTGTGGCTTTCTCTGTAGAAGCTTTACTTTGAAAGATAATCATGTTCTTTTCAAAGTGTTTTAATTCCATGAAATACTTTTGTGAGAAACGCACATGTGTTTTCCTGAAAAGAGATTCAGTTGTTAGAGATATCTCACAGTATTGCTGGAGGTGAGAACAGTGTGCCTTTTCTCTGTAGAAGCATTACTATGAAAGCTGATCACTTTCTTTTGAAATTGTATGAATTTCATGAAACGCTTTCGTTAGAACCACACCAGTGTTTCACTGTAAAGAGTAGACGTTGGATGGGATATGTCAAAGCATGGTTAAAAATGAGAGCAGTGTTCCTTTTTTCTATAGAAGCTTTATTTTGAAAGATAATTACGTTCTTTGAAAGTATATGAATTTCAAGAAATGCTTTCTTTAAAACCACATGAGTGTTTCACTGTAAAACATAGACGTTGTTTGGGATATGTCAATGTATTGTTAGAAGCGAAAACAGTGTGCCTTTTCTCTGTAAAAGGTTTTCTTTGAAAGATAATCACATTCTTTTGAAAGTGTTTTAAGTCCATGAAATGCATTTATGAGAAACGCACATGTATTTCTCTGAAAAGAGAATCTGTTGTTACAGATATGACACAATATTGTTAGAAGTGAGAACAGTGTGGCTTTTCTCTGTAGAAGCTTTACTTTGAAAGATAATGACGTTCATTTGAAAGTGTTTTAATAACATGAAATGCTTTTGTGAGAAACGCACATGTGTTTCTCTTAAAAGAGATTTAGTTTTTAGAGATATGTCACAGTATTGTTAGACGTGAGAACAGTGTGGCTTTTCTATGTAGAAGGTTTACTTTGATAGATAATCACGTTCTTTTAAAAGTGTATGAATTTCAAGAAATGCTTTTGTGAGAACCACACGAGTGTGTCAATGTAAAGAGTAGACATTGTTTGTGACATGTCAAAGCATGGTTAGAAAAGAGAAAACTGTTCGTTTTTCTGTAGAAGCTTTACTTTGAAATATAATCACGTTCTTTTGAAAGTGTATGAATTTCAAGAAATGCTTTTGAGAGAACCACACGAGTGTATCACTGTAAAGAGTAGACGCTGTTTGTCATATGTCAAAGCATGGTTAGAAATGAGAACAGTGTACCTTTTCTCTGTAGAAGCTTTACTAGAAATGAGTACAGTGTTACTTTTCTCTGTAGAAGCTTTACTTTGAAAGATAATCACCTTCTTTCAATGTATATGAATTTCAAGTAATGCTTTAGTGAGAACCACCAGAGTGTTTCATTGTAAAGAGTAGACATTGTTTGCAATATGGCAAAGCATGGTTAGAAATGAGAGCAGTGTTCCTTTTCTCCGTAGAACCTTTACTTTGAAAGATAATCACGTTCTTTTGAAAATGTATGAATTTCAAGAAATGCTTTTGTGAGAACCAAACTAGTGTTTCACTGTAAAGAGTAGACGTAGGATGGGATATGTCAACGCATCGTTAAAAATGACAGCAGCGTTCCTTTTTTCTATAGAAGCTTTATTTTAAAAGAACAGTGTACCTTTTCTCTGTAGAAGCTTTATTTTGAAAGATAATCACGTTCTTTTGAAAGTGTTTTAATTCCATGAAGTGCTTTTGTGAGAACCGCACATGT
>JABTXL010020435.1:0-21630 GCA_025134845.1 Neodon shergylaensis
CTCCTATTTTGTTGAATGAACATACTACCAAACTGTCTGCTAAACACATACTCTTACACTCACAGATTAGTGCATCTTTTAGCCCCTACGAGAGACACTTCCTTTTGCATAAAAAGTGGTTAATACAGAGACTCACCATTTGTCTAAGTATAGAGAATAAGGGGCTGTGGGGTCCACAGTCCTAAATAGGACATCTAGATAACACCATTCCCCACAAGGATCTGGTACCATTGTAGAAAAGAGGGCAGAGAGTTTATAAGAGCCAGAGGTTGGAGAAGATTGCTGTGAGATAATGTTCTCTAGTTATGCAAAGGGTATTGCACACATGAGTTCACTGCATCTGTGATTGACTACATAAAAACTGTGTAAGGTCAAGTCAGCAAAATTCCAACATGGATAAGGAAGGAAGTCATGATGCTCTGTCCTAGCCAAGGTGCTATTAGCAGCTGATGGCTGCTAGGAGATGGGAGAGTCAGTTTTCTTTAGGGATGTGCCCTGGTATGATGCCTGTGCCCAAGTGGATGTACCAGAAGTACCAGGTAGATGTTAGACTTCGTTAGAAAATGCCAGCAAGAAGTTAGGATGGAGATGATGTTGAGTAGGGGTCTGAGAAAAGTTGGAGGAGTGTGGGGGATGTGTCTCATCAAAATACATTACATACATGCATGAAATTCTCAAATCATAAATTAAAATTCTATTTTAAAATACCATCCTGGTAGGGAAAAAAAGAATCCAGCCAATAAATACAAGATGAATATGAGAGGTTTCACTTCATCTTTTAAAGCTAGGATATGTCTACATCCTCGGGAGGTCCCTCTATCTATATCAAAATGCACCCATGGTGTACAAAACCCCACAAAGTTGAAACTCAGAGAATTATAGCCTTTTGAGGAGGAGTCTTTTTGTGTGGCTGGAGAGATTGGCTCAGTGGTTAAGAGTACTTGCTGGGCAACCATGAGAACCTGAACTCATATCCATCATCTGGCTAAGAACCTAGTCGTGGCTGGATACCTGTAGCTGCAGTGCTGTAGGAAATGGAGACCAGGGGATCTCTGGACTCCCAGGCTTCCAGACCACAAGAAGCACAGGTTCCATGTTCAGAGACCCCGACTCAAATGAATAAGATAGGTGGTGGGCGTGATAGTGGAGGACATTAGATGGCTTCCACAGCTCTCTGTGCACAGGCAGAGACACATGCACATGTGCACATCTTATATGTTATACATACTTTACACGCATACATCACACATAGGCATACATAAAAAATAATGATAATTGTCTTTAATTTTTAAAGCTTTAAAACACTACTAAGATTGATTTTTATGGGTATCAGTGTTTGCCTGTACGTACGTGTGTGCACCACATGAGTGGCTGGTTTCCACAAAGGTCAGAAGAGAGCCCTGAACCCTCTGAAACTGGATTAAAGATGATCGTGAATCACCATTTGGGTGCTGAGAACGAAATCTGAATCTTCTACAAGAGCAGCACATGCTTTTAAGCACTGAGCCATCTCTCCAGGCCCAGTTTGTTGTTTGTTTGTTTTTTTTAATGTTTCCAGAGTCTACACCAGCGGGTAGCATTAAATGAAATTAAAAACTAGAAAATAAATGAACAAAATGTTCGTTGAAATACAATACAATTCTCCCTTAACCTCTGAAAGGCATAAATTCTACTGAAGTTTCTTTCTCGGGACAGGAAAAGAATGTTGGGAACGCTATCTCCCACCTTGCACATGTAATGATAACACCGTGAATATGATGACTTGCTTATCCAAACAAAAAGTTCACAATTTTTGTCTCATTTAAACCATACAGTATTGTCCCTGGGCATTCTGAAATACTGTAAGGAACACAAGATGCCTGACACTGTGGGCCTCTTAGGATATAGAAGAAAGATAGCCGTTTTTAGCTGATGACATATTAGAGAAGTCATAACTGGTTCTTCCTTCAGGCCTGGAATTTGGTTTAAAGTGAAGATAGATTATTTCTTAAGCTTTTCTCTCTCTTTCAGCTTGAATGTCTAATATCTGTTTTAAAAAAAACCACATTCAAATGTCACCGGCCAAGCACTGCCCTCCCCATCTCAGGAGACTCCATATTTTCAGATAAGCACATTAGAAAGCAGTGGTGTTAAGAAGATGGGAGTTGCACATCAAAGGAGGAAAAGGGTAACATATTGAGCTGCGAAGTCCTAATTTCTGAGAGTGTGACTCAAGAGCTGCTTCCTATGAACACCACGCGATCTGAGGTCTTATCAAGTTATTATCCTACCATTAGAAAAGCATGTAAAATATCACAGGAACAGATGTGGACAAATCAGAGAGCTCCCTGCTATATTAATCGCAATTTTCTTTCAAGAAGACTTCATGGTTATTATTTCATTTTGCTTTTCTTATTTGAAATACTTCACAGAGCTATCATTTATCATTGGCCGATTCAAAGACAAAAGTTGGGAAATTAATGGATTTCCTTTCATGCCCATCTCTTTTCTTGACATCTGATTTTCTGCTCTGCAAAATTCAAACTCATCATATGCTTCCCTGCCCTTAGACGATGTCTTAGTTTTAACTAAGCACATCTTTGCAAACAATTTGCCTTCACATAGATTCTGCTATTCAGCTAGCATCTTTTATTCTTCCACAAAATGGTATTTTAGAGCACAAAGTAGAGAAACATAATAAGGTGGAATAAAGTATTCCTGCACTCAGCCAGAAGTGGACTTGTAAAAAATGGATAAATGACTGTTACTGCAATTTCGTCTTTCTACTGGTTACAATGAGAAAGGCTACAATATGGTTAGCTAACCCAGATCCATTCAAGTAACCACGGAAAGGAAGGACAGAAGATAGTTTATCACCCACGCAGTAAGAGATGTGACACCACCTATTACTATTAATTTGAGCATATTGAGACAAATCATCCATTCAACAGAATGAGGACACACGGCAGAAATAAGACCTTGTGGCATATGCCTTGCAGATAGACAAGAATATCATAGACAGAAATCATGATGGCCCGACATGCAGTGGCTGGGTGTCATGCTATAACTAAAGAAAACACTGAGCAGCCTAGGCGAGAAAATAATTTCTTCCAGATGGGCAGGGTGAACTGGAAGCTGCTATAGCTTAGATGTAAAGTGTGTACTATAAACTTCATGAGTTGAAGACTATATCACCAGTGGCTGGATCCAATCATTGAGAGGTCATTGGATCTGGGGGCTGTTTATTCTTTGTCGCTTCTCTATGGAGGGCTGGGTCTGTTGATCCACTCATTTATATATAAACAGAATTTGTGATTCTCCATGTCCGGCTCTGGTATCTGTGGTCTAGATGAGATCGGCCAAAAATGTTGATAATTTATTATATGAAAGATCCTCCAGACAGAGTTAAATTAAAAGAGACAGAGAGCAATCAGCGGTTTCCCAGTGGGGAAAAGAGATTGAGGGTTAAAGGCAAACAACATAATCCTTCAGATTTTCTCAGTGTGTTTGTGTGCCCTTGCTGGCTGCTTCTCACAGTAGAAATAAAAGCCTTCTGCATGAATACACAAGAGAACTATCTTCCCCGGGAACACAGAACCTGTACTGCCGAGCAGGATCCTGTTGGAACACTGGTCGTCTCTTACATGAATTGACTGGGGATTACTGGGGAGTCTTGGTCAGAATATTCTGTCCTCTGTGTCAGGACTTAGCCTGTACCTGGCTTTTAGCATTTGTTCATTCATAATACACATCATCAATGCATGAATGATGTCTATTCACCTGAAAAATCAAACAGAACTCACCAGAGATTTCTTTTCACACTACTGTAGCTGTAAACATGACAAAAGAATATGGCCAGTATGTCTTAAAGTAAATACCCATATGATGCAGAATTTCAAAAAACAGTATCTATTATAATAAAATGAAAAAATGATTTGCATCTCCCTAATCGCTAAGGAGGTTGAGCATGACCTTAAGTGTCTTTTGGCCATTTGAACTTCTGTTGAGAATTCTCTGTTCAGTTCAGTGCCCCATTTTTTAATTGGGTTAATTAGCATTTTGAAGTCTAGTTTCTTGAGTTCTCTATAAATTTTGGAGATCAGACCTTTGTCTGTTGCAGTGTTGGTGAAGATCTTCTCCCAGTCAGTAGGTTGCCTTTTTGTCTTAGTGACAGTGTCCTTTGCTTTACAGAAGCTTCTCAGTTTTAGTAGGTCCCATTTATTCAATGCTGCCCTTAATGTCTGTGCTGCTGGGGTTATACATAGAAAGCGATCTCCTGTGCCCATTTGTTGTAGGGTGCTTCCCACTTTCTCTTCTATCAGGTTCAGTGTGTTCTGACTAATATTGAGGTCTTTGATCCATTTGGACTTGAGTTTTGTGCAAGGTGATAGATATGGGTCTATTTTCATTCTTCTACAGGTTGATATCCAGTTGTGCCAGCACCATTTGTTGAAGATGCTTTCTTTCCTCCATTGTATACTTTTAGCTCCTTTATCGAAAATGAGGTGATCATAGGTTTGTGGGTTAAAATTTGGGTCTTCTATGCGATTCCATTGATCAACTTCTCTGTTTTTATGCCAGTACCACACTGTTTTCATTACTGTAGCTCTGTAATAGAGTTTGAAGTCAGGGATGGTAATGCCTCCAGAAGATCCTTTATTGTATAGGATTGTTTTGGCTATCCTGGGTTTTTTGTTTTTCCATATAAAGTTGATTATTGTCCTTTCAAGATCTGTGAAGAATTTTGCTGGGATCTTGATGGGGATTGCATTGAATCTATAAATTGCCTTTGGTAGAATTGCCATTTTTACTATGTTGATCCTCCCAATCCAAGAGCAAGGGACGTCCTTCCATTTTCTAGTATCCTCTTCAATTTCTTTCTTCAATGCCTTAAAGTTCTTGTCATATAGATCTTTCACTTCCTTGGTTAGAGTTACCCCAAGAACCCGAAATGACCCTATCCTATAGCAATGCTGACGAATATCTTGCATATCACCATAGAACCTTCATCTGGGGATGGATGGAGATAGTCACAGAGACCCACACTGGAGCACCGGACTGAGCTCCCAAGTTCCCATCGAGGAGTGGAAGGAGGGAGAGCATGAGCGAGGAAGTCAGGACCACGAGGGGTGCACCCAACCACTGAGACAGTGTGGCTGATCTATTGGGAGCTCACCAAGGCCAGATGGAATGAGACGGAAGAAGCATGGGATAAAACCGGACTCTCTGATCATGGCGAACAATGGGGGCTGATGAGAAGCCAAGGACAATGGCCCTGGGTTTTGATCCTACTTCAAGTTCTGGCTTTGTGGGAGCCTAGCCAGTTTGGATGTTCACCTTCCTAGACATGGACGAAGGGGGGAGCACCTTGGACTTTCCACAGGGCAGGGAACCCTGACTGCTCCTTGGACTGGAGAGGGAGGGGGAGAGGAGTGGGGGGAGGGGGAGAAGGGTGGAAGGAGGGGGAGGGAAATGGGAGGCGGGGAGGCGGGGGAAACGTTTTTTTTTTTCTCAATAAAAAATTAATTAAAAAAAAAAAAAAAAAAAGATTACTGAGGAGGACCCACCTCTCCCTGGTACTATGAAGGTATTGGGAATTGTTAAAACACTGTTGACCGCTGTTGCAATTATGAACAATGTTATATAAGCCTTTATTATAAAAAAAAAATAAAATAAAAAATAAAAAAAAAAATGAAAAAATGTAATTTGATGACTATGAGCATGTGTTTATGTTCATATTCACAAGCAGTGGCAAATATTGTCTTCCTGACATCTATTGACTGCAAGAAAAGCTCCAAATTCTTTCATTGGCATTCAGCTTCCACTTTGCCTCTTTTGACGCCTATTTTCTAAATTAATACATTATAAAATCTAGGAAACCATTTCCTCATTTCTTTACCATTCATATACAAATATTCACTAAGACCAAACCACTTAACAGGTATAGTTATTTTTTTTTTGCACTGGAGCACACAAGTAAAACAGAGAAAAATATTGCTTTCACAGAACTTAAACTCTTGTGAAATCAAGAGTAGACAGATATTGAGGAACACATTTGACAAATACTCAAATGATGTCATAGAACCGAAGTATTGTGGGAAAAGCCAGACTGCAGCACTGAGATGAAGGAGGGGTAGCTGTTTGCAATGGCTTCAGCTTAAGCCTTTGGCTATCAGTAAAGCCCGTTATAGTTGACCCATCCTGCAGAGATCACTGCAGCCCATGAGTCTCTGGACCACCACCTTGCATTCCAGATCATCCAATCAGCTTTACTTCCCCTTTGTTTGATGTTGGAGAATAAATCCTAAACAGAAAGGCTGGGAGGAGAAGGGCAGGAAGCTGGGCTTTCTCTCTTTTACATAATTTTGGGGTGGTTTTATACTTTTTAAAAAGGGTTTGACTCAGTTCTAACATTCACATTTTTAAAGGTAAAATACCAAGATGTTTTATATGCGTGTTCTTTTCCACATATAATTTTTCCATAAATATACCTTTCACTTGTATTTTTTCCTTCCCCAACTAATCACACATCAATATATAATATGTTCTAATTTAGATTAGTTGATTTAGTGGCAAAAGTACCTTCCACCTTATCACTAAAATGCTTTTCAACAACACATAAGCTTTCTCAGACAGAAGCCAGCCTTCCCTCATCCATAAATATTTCATGCCCCGGATAAACCTCCCCAGTCTCAGAGGAAGGAGAGGATTCTAAACTAATGTAAAATCAAATGCTCATAGTTCTCCAGTCCTATCAAGAACATGAAGTAAACAAATGTTTTGTCTAGAAAGCATCGATTGTCTCTGTTAGTTTTCTCCAGGAAAGCCTGCCTCAGTAAGGCTTCTATGTCATATGCAGGTCCTATAAGCAGAAAATCATGCCCAGTCATTGGTCACTCAAAAGTCTGAAAAGGGAAAGACTGAAAAAAAAAAGACTTGTGTGAACCAGTGACTCTCATTATTGTGCGTGGGACTCACTTGGGCAGCTTCTGTTTTAGAAAAGGAGAGAGGGACTGGTTGGATCTGAAAGTTCCACACGGTCCTGCGTGAAGCCAGTTCTGTTTGTCTGTGGGCCAGTTCAAGCAGAGACCAGAAGAAACTCACTGTGTTATGGATTGTGTGGAAATAGGATGGAAATATGACAGATGACTCTTGTCAACTTTGTACTGCTAAATTATTGATTGCAGTCGTTTTTCTCCCCAAGTAAAATGTTTTCCTTCAGTCTTTCTTATCATGGGAATTTCAATGGACAGAACTATTATATATTATAATTAATCTGTTATAAGCCAGAGTTAAGTAAAAGACTTTCTTATAGTGTAAGATTAATCCTAGCAGTAACTCTGAATTGGCACATACTATCCTTGTCTTGGACCACTTTTAAAGACGAAGTTTCGCCGGGCGATGGTGGCGCACGCCTTTAATCCCAGCACTCGGGAGGCAGAGGCAGGCGGATCTCTGTGAGTTCGAGGCCAGCATGGTCTACAAGAGCTAGTGCCAGGACAGCCTCCAAAGCTACAGAGAAACCCTGTCTCGAAAAACCAAAAAAAAAAAAAAAAGACGAAGTTTCATTGATTTAAACAACAGGAGAGCTGTTAGGACTAGGGAAGGAAGATGTATTGTTTCTGAAGACCTTCTAAGTCTTATCAAATTTCTTCTGTAATTTAACACATGTATCATTTCCAAGAGGCTGTTATAAAAATGGTACCTGCATGCAGGGCCCTGGCCTCCATGCTATGTGCAGATGAGACAAGGCAGGAGAGTTCAATAAATCAGGCAGACTGGGGTGAGTGATGGACCTGCCTCTCACACCGGGACGAATGTGTGCAAACAAAACAATAAATACCCAGTGCTGTCAAAGAGAGACTGTCGTCGCTGAGCACAACCCAAAAGCTGTCAGCACAGCACAACAGAGTTGAGAAACCCCGAAGTCCAAACACCAAGGTACACAACTAAATAAACATTAAAATTAAGTATATTGAAAACAGAAAGCCAAGGCTTACAGGAACAAAGTGGCTATAGAGTGCATCTATTTTGGAGCAAGCTGGCATCACCCCAGGCTTTCTTTGCTCCTGTGAGGAGAGCCTGATTTATTACACAGATGAGACTGACAGCAGATTGGGGCATTATTGATCTCACATGAACCCGTATTTCAAAAACTCAGCCTTGCCTGTCCAACTCATGTAATCTAAGAATGCAGATTCATAGATGAGGCAGGTTGGACAAGATGAGGCTGATGGCCCTGCTTAGCAGTTCATACTCCCAGTCAGCACTGATGGTGAAGGCCCTGAATGACCAGCTGTCACCCCACCGCTGCCAGCACATCTGAGCTTCCAAACTATGGAAAATAAAACAAAATAAGACTGACTTCCTGTGTACTGAGAGGGGAAAAAAATCCCAGGCCATGAAGATAAAATCTTTAACAAAATGAAACTGGACCTTAATGTTTGGCAAGCCCCTTGCCTAACACACACACACAACACTGTTTGATTTTGTGTGTCACTATAACAAAGAGTAACAATGACTAAGGGACTGATATTAATTCTAGATTCTACTCTAAGTAATCTAAACGCTCCTTAATTAGCAGGAAGAGTTTTCAAATTCAGACTTCATCATACATTGCATCTAAATGATTTCTTCTATCCTAGTCACCTACCTCTTTGGAAAGGTCGAGGAAAAGAAATAATTTTGAAGGTAAATCATGAGGCTCCAATCCCAGTTGTTCCTAATGTCATCAGATAGGTTTTCCTGAGAGGACATGCACGAAGTCAGCTGGGCAGCGCCAGCCTCCATCTCTTGGACAACACAGATCTCCTTCATCACTAATGGGCTTTCTGCCTTACTGGCCACACTTTCTCTCCAAACCTCGTTTGTTGGCAAGGCTTCCTTCTCCTTCCACCCTCCAGTCTCCAAAGAACCTTTGGTAGATAAAGAGCCCCCAAAGCTCCCATGGTTTTCTTTCTCTTTTTGTTGATTTTTCCTATATTTTATCTTCTCTCTTTGCTTTGAAAATAAAATGACAGCAAATGTTTTCTTGTTTTTTTTTTTCCAATAGACTCCAGTACTGAGGGAGATTTAACTCATCTCCAACATAGTGTGAAGCATAAAGCTATTTCTACTCAACCTCACCCAACCTCAGATAAAGAGAATTCATTGAATCGATCTACCAATGCCCTGTGAAATAGAAATAAACTCAATGATTTGCCCTAACCTGATGCATTCCCTTGAGATGCTGCAAAGGTGAGTAGACTAGTATATGAAAACATAAGCAAAACAACGCTTCAAAAACCAAGCAATGATGCCTAAGCTAAGTAATAGACATGATAGCTATTCTTCGTAACTGGTTTCAAAACCAGATACCTAGTCTTTATTAAAAGTTTTCATCGCAGCATCCAGAAGGCTGATGTAAGAGATTAAAACTTTCAAGGTCATCCTGGAATACATAGAGAATTACAGGTCAGCCTGAGATACAGTGAGACCCTGTCCTAGTAAAGGTTGCTATTTCTATGATGAAATGCCATGGCCAAAAGCAAATTGGAGGGAAAGGGTTTATTTGGCTTATACTTCCACATCGTAATCCATTACTGAAGGAAATCAGGACAGGAACTCAAGCAGAGCAGGAACCTGGAGACAGGAGCTGATGCAGACACTATTGAGAGGTGCAGCTTACTGGCTTGCTCTCATGGTTTGTTCAGCCTGCTTTCTTATAGAACCCAGGACCACCAGCCCAAGGATGGCACCAACCCACAATGGGTGGGCTGTCCTCCATCAATCACTAATTAAGAAAGTACCCTGAACATGGATCTGATGGGGACATTTTTTACTTAAGATTTTCTCTTTACAGTTGACTCTAGCCTATGACAAGATGACATAAAACTAGACAGCACAAATAGCATCTCAAAAAATAATTCTTAAAAGCAATAATAATGTTCATTAATAAGCAAATGTTTACATTTACTATGGTTAAATGTCAAAATTAGAATGTTTTCTACTTGTTACCTACTTGACTCATGAAGAATTAATATTTAAAAGAGGCACTTCATTACTTACAAAAAATATTTAATATGTCAAATAAAAGTTCTACCTCAAAAGTGGATTATTTTCACCAAACTTGAATTTGCAGTATTAAATATTAACTCCTATGGATGAATGTTTATTTGAGAAGAGTGAACATATGGACACAGTTCTTAGATCAAACACTGTATATCAAGTATCAGCATTAGTACCTGGAAACTATCCAAACATGTTCCCATTATCTCTTCTAGCAGCAAAAAACATTCAACAAAGACACCACAGATGAAAGACCTTGGGGTTAATAACTAACAGGCATTCCAAAGGAGAAAAATGAAAAATAAAAAATTGTCTTGGGAGGTTACTTATTTATGGCAAGACAAACTCCAAACAATGGAATAAGATCTAATGGTGAAGAGTAAAGCTATTCAATGCTATATCTATTTTATAATTTAAGTATAGAAAAATGCCCTTCAAAACACTGACTCAAACTCCAGAATTAGTAAAGAAAATGCAGGGGTCCAAGAAAATGTTAAGAAAGACCCAAGACTCAAAGAATATACAAGAACAAAGAGTGTTTATTTGCCAACATATACCAACATATATCGTTCACCTGTACAAAATGGCGATGACCCTGAGAGGAACATGCAGGCTCCTTTTATGCATAGCTAAGGCAATTGTAGGAACAGTTAGGTTATCTCAAACATAATTGGCCAAGCAAGCAGCAATTACATTAGTATACTTTTGATTGGATGAGGTTTTAGTTATTCCATCTTTGGGCATATTGGGGCAAGTCTGGGCTTGTTTCAAGGGGTTACAAAAACTGTCTTTTCAACAAAAGGAGCTCAACGGGATTCAAATTGGAAAGGAAGAAATCAAACAAATGATATGATAGTATATATAAGTGACCCCACAAACTCTACCAGGGAACTCCTACAGCTGATAAATACTTTCAGTAATGTGGCAGGATACAAGATTAAAAGAATCAGTAGACCTCCTATACAAAATGATAAGGAAGCAGAGAAAAAAATCAGAGAAACATCACCTTTCACAATAGCCACAAATAACATAAAATATCTTGGGGTAACACTAACCAAAGAAGTGAAAGAACTGTTTGATAAGAACTTTAAGTCTTTGAAGAAAGAAATTGAAGAAGATACCAGAAAATGGAAAGATCTCCCATGCTCATGGATGGGTAAGATCAACATAATAAAAATGACAATCCTGAATCCAGAGCCAACATGGCGGTGCCCATCAGCGTCCACCTGTTCGTCCGTGGAGACAACTTGTAGTCTAGATTCAACATAGTCTGAATTTCAACAAAGTTGAAAATAGAAAGACAACAGGCCGAGCGGAGCGGAGGCCCAGGCGGCAGCACAGCGTCGCGGAGGCCCAGGGCAGCCCAGCGGCGCGGAGGCCCAGGGGCAGCCCAGCGGCGCGGAGGCCCAGGGGCAGACCAGCGGCGCGGAGGCCCAGGCGGCAGCCCAGCGGCGCGGAGGCCCAGGGGCAGCCCAGCGGCGCGGAGGCCCAGGCGGCAGCCCAGCGGCGCGGAGGCCCAGGCGGCAGCCCAGCGGCGCGGAGGCCCAGGCGGCAGACCAGCGGCGCGGAGGCCCAGGCGGCAGACAAGCGCGGGCAGCGGCAGACAGCGGGACCGGAGCACAACACCGAGAGCAGATCGCCCCACTACAATTAAAGCAAAGAGGTAGGCCTTTGGTTGACGAGATCCCTAGCAAGGAAGGAGCCGGGTCCTGTTCCTGAAGACCCTTCCAAGGGGCAAGAGCGAACTTGGCCCCTGGCAGGAGCCAGGAAACAGAGCTACAGTATTTTGTAAGAGGAGCCCCTGGTCAACAGGGAAACCTGAACCGGTTTTGAAAGACCCATTAGATAGTTTCAATAGGAGGAGATGGGCAGGCGCCAAGGCAAGAATTCATCCAATAATCTGAAAAACAACATGAAAACACCAGAACCCAATGATCTTACAACAGATGGACTTGAACATCCTAATACGGAAGAAGGGGAAAGAATTGACTTTATGAAAGCAATAGAGGCCATTAAACAACATGTGAAAAATGCCCTTATAGAAATGGATCAGAAGTATAACCAAAAGTTTGAAGAAATGAGTAAATACGTACATGATACCCTGGGAAACCAAGAAAAAACGATCAAACAGGTAATGGAAACAGTTCAAGAATTGAAAACTGAAAGGGAAGCAAGGAAGAAAACACAAACTGAGCACCAGCTGGATATGGAAAATCCAGGTCAACGAGCAGAGCCTACAGAAACAAGCATAATCAATAGAATACAAGAAATAGAAGAAAGAATCTCAGATTCTGAGGACACCATAGAGAAAATAAACGCACTGATCAAAGAAAACAGCAAAGCCAACAAATTCTCATCACAAAACATGCAGGAAATATGGGACACAATAAAAAGACCAAACATAAGAATAATTGGAATAGAAGAAGGAGAAGAGTCACAGCTCAAAGGCCCAGAAAATATCTTTAACAAAATTATGGAAGAAAACTTTCCCAACATAAAGAAAGATATTCCTTTGAATATTCAAGAAGCATACAGAACACCAAACAGACTGGACCAAAGAAAAACATCCCCTCGCCATATAATAATCAAAACACAGAATATACAGGTTAAAGAAAGAATATTAAGAGCTGCGAAGGAAAAAGGCCAGTTAACTTATAAAGGTAAACCAATCAGACTTACACCTGACTTCTCTATGGAAACCATGAAAGCCAGAAGGTCCTGGATAGAGGTACTGCAGAAGCTAAGAGACCATGGATGCAAACCCAAACTACTATACCCAGCCAAGCTATCGTTCACTATCAATGGAGAAAACAAGACATTCCAGGATAAGAACAAATTTAAACAATACGTAGCCACAAATCCAGCCCTACAGAAGGTAATAGAAGGAAATTCGCAACCCAAGGAATCCAACATTGCCAACACTGCCTACAACAACTCAGGCATCTAGCAACCCTTCACCAGCACAACTCAAAGAAGGGAGACACACAAACTCTAATACCAAAAACAATAAGAATAACGGGAGTAAACAACCACTGGTCATTAATATCACTTAATATTAATGGGCTCAATTCACCTATAAAAAGGCACAGGCTAAGAGATTGGATACGAAAACAGGATCCAACATTCTGCTGTTTGCAAGAAACACATCTCAACCACAAAGACAAGCATCTACTCAGAATAAAGGGTTGGGAAAAGGTCTTTCAAGCAAATGGTCCTAAGAAAAAAGCAGGTGTGGCCATATTAATTTCTAACAAAACTGACTTCAAACTAAAATCAATCAGAAGAGATCGAGAGGGACACTTTATACTTATAACAGGAACAATTCATCAGGATGACGTATCAATCCTGAATATCTACGCCCCTAATACAAAAGCACCCACTTATCTAAAAGAAATATTACTAGAACTGAAGGCAGACATTAAACCACACACACTAGTAGTAGGAGACTTCAATACACCTCTCTCTCCAATGGACAGGTCAATCAGACAGAAACCTAATAGAGAATTAAGAGAATTATTGGAGGTAATGAAGCAATTGGACTTAACAGACATCTATAGATCATTCCACCCAAATAGGAAAGAATATACCTTCTTCTCTGCAGCTCATGGAACCTTCTCGAAAATTGACCACATACTCGGAAACAAAGGAAACCTCCACAGATACAAAAAAATATCAGTGTCCACCTGTGTCTTATCAGATCACCACGGATTAAAGTTAGAATGCAACAACACTACCCCCAGAAAGCCTACAAACTCATGGAAACTGAACAGTCAACTACTGAACCACACCTGGATCAAGGAAGAAATTAAGAAAGAAATTAAAGTCTTCCTTGAATTTAATGAAAATAAAGAGACAACATACTCAAACCTATGGGACACGATGAAAGCAGTGCTAAGAGGAAAGTTCATAGCACTAAGTGCACACTTAAAGAAAACGGAGAAAGCATACATAGGGGACTTAACAGCACACCTGAAAGCTTTAGAAAAAGAAGAAGCAGATGTGCCCAGGAGGAGTAGAAGACTGGAAATAATCAAACTGAGGGTGGAAATCAACAAAATAGAAACACAGAAAACAGTCCAAAAAATCAATGAAACAAAAAGTTGGTTCTTGGAGAAAATCAACAAGATCGACAAGCCCCTATCCAAACTAATTAAACAACAGAGAGAGAACACGCAAATAAATAAGATCAGAAATGAAAAGGGGGACATAACCACAGACACAGAGGAAATTCAGAGAATCATTAGATCCTACTACAAAAGCCTGTATGCCACAAAACTGGAAAATACAAAAGAAATGGACATTTTTTTAGATAAGTACCAAATACCAAAGCTAAACCAAGACCAGGTGAACAATCTAAACAGACCGGTTAGTCGTGAAGAACTAGAAGCTGTTATCAAAAATCTCCCCTCCAAAAAAAGCCCAGGACCAGATGGCTTCAATGCAGAGTTCCACCAGAACTTCCAAGAAGAGCTAATACCCATACTCCTTAATGTATTTCACAATATAGAAACAGAAAAGTCATTGCCAAATTCCTTTTATGAAGCTACAGTTACCCTGATACCAAAACCACATAAAGACCCAACCAAGAAAGAGAATTACAGGCCTATCTCACTCATGAATATTGACGCAAAAATTCTCAATAAAATACTGGCAAACCGAATTCAAGAACACATTAGAAATATTATCCATTATGATCAAGTAGGCTTCATCCCAGAGATGCAGGGCTGGTTCAACATACGCAAATCTATCAATGTAATCCACCATATAAATAAACTGAAAGAAAAAAACCATATGATCATTTCATTAGATGCTGAAAAAGCATTCGACAAAATTCAACACCCCTTTATGATAAAGGTATTGGAGAGGCTAGGGATACAAGGGTCATACCTAAATATAATAAAAGCTATTTACAGCAAGCCGACAGCTAACATTAAATTAAACGGAGAAAAACTCAAAGCCATCCCACTAAAATCAGGAACACGACAAGGATGTCCACTCTCTCCATACCTCTTCAATATAGTGCTTGAAGTTCTAGCAATAGCAATAAGACAACATAAGGGGATCAAGGGGATCCGTATTGGAAAGGAAGAAGTTAAGCTGTCGTTATTTGCAGATGATATGATAGTATACATAAGTGACCCCAAAAACTCTAGCAAAGAACTCCTACAGCTGATAAACACCTTTAGTAATGTGGCAGGATACAAGATCAACTCCAAAAAATCAGTTGCCTTCATATACACTAAGGATAAAGAAACCAAGAGGGAAATCAGAGAAGCATCACCTTTCACGATAGCCACAAAGAGCATAAAATATCTTGGGGTAAACCTGACCAAGGAAGTGAAAGATATATTTAACAAGAACTTTAAGTCTTTGAAGAAAGAAATAGAAGAGGACACCAGAAAATGGAAGGACCTCCCTTGCTCTTGGATTGGGAGGATCAACATAGTAAAAATGGCAATTCTACCAAAAGCAATTTATAGATTCAATGCAATCCCCATCAAAATCCCATCAAAATTCTTCACAGATCTGGAGAAGACAATAATCAACTTTATATGGAAAAACAAAAAACCCAGGATAGCCAGAACAATCTTATACAATAAAGGAACGTCTGGAGGCATTACCATCCCTGACTTCAAACTGTATTACAGAGCTACAGTATTGAAAACAGCTTGGTATTGGCATAAAAACAGAGAAGTCGACCAGTGGAATTGAATAGAAGACCCTGACGTTAACCCACAAACCTATGAGCACCTAATTTTTGATAAAGGAGCTAAAAGTATACAATGGAAAAAAGAGAGCATCTTCAACAAATTGTGCTGGCAAAACTGGATGTCAATCTGTAGAAGAATGAAAATAGATCCATATCTATCACCATGCACAAAACTCAAGTCCAAGTGGATTAAAGACCTCAATATCAGCCCGAACACACTGAACCTGATAGAAGAGAAAGTGGGAAGTACTCTACAGCATGTGGGCACAGGAGACCACTTCCTACGTATAACCCCAGCAGCACAGACAGTAAGTGCCTCATTGAATAAATGGGACCTCCTGAGACTGAGAAGCTTCTGTAAAGCAAAGGACACTGTCGCTAAGACAGAAAGGCAACCCACTGACTGGGAGAAAATCATCACCAACCCCACAACGGACAAAGGTCTGATCTCCAAAATATATAAAGAACTCAAGAAACTAGACCGTAAAAGGCTAATCAACCCAATCAGAAAATGGGGCACTGAGCTGAACAGAGATCTCTCAACAGAAGAAGTTCAAATGGCCAAAAGACACCAAAGGTCATGCTCAACTTCCTTGGCGATCAGGGAAATGCAAATCAAGACAACTTTAAGATATCATCTTACACCTGTCAGAATGGCTAAAATCAAAAACACCAATGATAGCCTTTGCTGGAGAGGTTGTGGAGAAAGGGGTACACTCATCCATTGCTGGTGGGAATGCAAACTTGTGCAACCACTCTGGAAAGCAGTGTGGAGGTTTCTCAGGAAATTCGGGATCAACCTACCCCTGGACCCAGCAATACCACTCTTGGGAATATACCCAAGAGAGGCCTTATCGTACAACAAAAGTATATGCTCAACTATGTTCATAGCAGCATTGTTTGTAATAGCCAGAACCTGGAAACAACCTAGATGCCCTTCAATTGAAGAATGGATGAAGAAAGTATGGAATATATACATATTGGAGTATTACTCCGCAGTAAAAAACAAGGACTTCTTGAAGTTTGCAGGCAAATGAATGGAAATAGAAAACACTATCCTGAGTGAGGTAAGCCAGACCCAAAAAGAGGAACATGGGATGTACTCACTCATATTTGGTTTCTAGCCATAAATAAAGGACATTGAGCCTATAACTCAGGTTCTAAGAGAAGCTAAATAAGAAGGAGAACCCAAAGAAAAACATATAGGCATCCTCCTGAATATTAACCTTCATCAGGCGATGAAAGGAGACAGAGTCAGAGACAGAGACCCTCATTGGAGCACCGGACTGAAATCTCAAGGTCCAAATCAGGAGCAGAAGGAGAGAGAGCACGAGCAAGGAACTCAGGACCGCGAGAGGTACACCCACACAATAAGACAATGGGGATGTTCTATTGGGAACTCACCAAGGCCAGCTGGCCTGGGTCTGAAAAAGCCTGGGATAAAACCGGTCTTGCTGAACATAGTGGACAAGGAGGACTACTGAGACCTCAAGAACAATGGCAATGGGTTTTTGTTCCTACTGCACCTATTGGCTTTGTGGGAGCCTAGGCAGTTTGGATGATCACCTTACTAGACCTGGATGGAGGTGGGTGGACCTCGGACTTACCACAGGGCAGGCAACCCTGACTGCTCTTTGGGCATACGAGGGACGGGGGACTTGATTGGGGGAGGGGGAGGGAAAGGGGAGGCGGAGGTGGGGAAGAGACAGAAATCTTTAATAAAAATAAAAAAAAAGGTTAATCCAAAAAAAAAATGACAATCCTACCAAAAGCAATTTATATATTCAATGCAATCCCCACCAAAATCCCAAATATTATTCATAGACCTTGAAAAAACAATAATTAATTTCATATGGAAAAACAAAAAACCCAGGATAGCTAAAACAATCCTCTACAATAAAGGAACTTCCAGAGGCATCACCATCCCTATACATCAAGCTCTATTACAGAGTTACAGTAATGAAAACAGCTTGGTATTGGCATAAAAACAGAGGAGTTGACCAATGGAATCAAATTGAAGACCTGGATATTAATCCGCACACCTATGAACAACTGATTTTTGACAAGGAATCTAAAGTTATACAATGAAAAGAAGAAAGTATCTTTAACAAATGGTGCTATCACATCATATATAATGGATGTCCACATGTCCACATGTAGAAGAATGAAAATAGACCCATATCTATCCCCATGCACAAAACTCAAGTCCAAATGGATTAAAGACCTCAATATAAATCCGACCACACTGAACGTGATAGAAGAGAAAGTGGGAAGTAGCCTTCAATGTATGGGCATAGGAGACCACTTCCTAAATATAACCCCGGTAGCACAGACACTGAGAGCAACAATAAATAAATGGGACCTCCTGAAACTGGGAAGCTTCTGTAAATCAAAGGACACAGTCAATAAGACAAAAAGGCAGCCTACCGAATGGGAAAAGAACTTCACCAACCCCACATCAGACAGAAGGTTGATCTCCAAAATATATAAAGAATTCAAGAAGTTAGACATCAAAATTCTAAATAACCTAATTTAAAAATGGGATACAAAACTAAATAGAAAATTCTCAACAGAAGGATCTCAAATGGCCGAAAGACATTTAAGGAAATGTTCAACATCCTTAGCCATCAGGGAAAGGCAAATCAAATCAACTCTGAGATATCATCAGAATGACTAAGGTAAAAAACACCAATGATAGCTTATGCTGGAGAGGATGTAGAGTAAGGGGAACACTTAGCCATTGCTGGTGGGAGTGCAAATTTGTACAACAACTTTGGAAATCAGTATAGCAGTTTCTCAGAAAACTAGGAACCAACCTAACTCAGGATCCAGCAACACCACTCTTGGGCATATACCCAAAATATACTTAATCATACTACAAACTATGTTCAACTATGTTCATAGCACCATTATTTGTAATAGCCAGAACCTGACAACAACCTAGATGCCCCTCAACCAAAGAATGAAAAAAGAAAATGTGACACATTTACACATTAGAGTACTACTCAGTAGGAAAGAAAAAAAAAACAATTATATCTTGAAATTTGCATCCAAATGGGTGGACCTAGAAAACACTATCCTGAGTGAAGTAACCCAGACGCCCCTAAAAAATGAATATGGTATGTACTATAAGTGGATACTAGCTATAAATAAAGGATATTGAGCCTATAGTTCATGATCCTAGAAAAGCTAAGTAACAAGGTGAACCTTAAGAAAAACATACATAGACCCACCTGGAAAGTTGAAATAGACAAGATCACCTGACTAAATTGGGAGCACAGGAGTGGGGAGAAGTGGGAGGGTAGAAGGGAATGAGAAGGGGAGAAGGGGAGGGGCAAGGAGAACTTGAGGGAATGTGATGGTTGAGGTGGAGGAAGAACAGAGATGAGAGCAAGGAAAGAGATATCTTGATTGAGCGAGCCATTGTGTGGGGTTAACAAGAAACCTGGCTCTAGAGAAATTCCCAGGAATTCACAAAGATGACCCCAGCTAAGAACCTAAGCAATAAAGGACAGGGTGCCCAAACTGACCTGGCCCTGTAGTCAGACTGATTGATATCTTAAATGTTACCATAGAGTCTTCATCCAGCAACTGATTCAGGCAGAGGCAGAGACCTGTATTGGAACACTGGACTGTGCTCCCAAAGTCCGGTTGAAGAGTGGGAGGAGTGAGAATATGAACAAAGAGGTCAAGACCATGATGGGGACACCCATTGAAACAGTCTACTTGAGCTAATGGGAGCTCACCAACACCATCCGGACTGGGAAAGAAACAGCATAGGTACAAACTAGTCCCTCTGAATGTGGGTGACAGGTGTATGGCTGGGGCAGACTGCGGGGCCACTGGCAGTGGCACCAGGGTTTATCCCTACTGCTTGTACTGGCTTTTTGGGAACCTATTCTCTTTGGATGGATACCTTGCTCAGCCTAGATATAGTAGGGAGGGCCTTGGACCTCCCCCAAAGCAATGTGCCTTACCCTCTCTGAGGAGTGGATGGGGGTGTGTGTGGAGGGAATGAGAGGAGGGGAGGAAGTGGGAACTTGGATAGGTATATATAACGAAAAAAGACACTTTGTTTTCTTTTAAAAAAATAAAAGGAAAAAGACACTATCTTTTTTAGGTGCTGTCTTATGATACTGTGGGGACTGGCTCAGGCCTCATATGTGCTACCCTCCTCATCTCTGTTGTGAGGGTGTTGACTAATGGCCCTTTGTTGGGGGAAAAAAACTGGTTTGCTCTTAAAAGCCTGAAACTTAGATCCGGTTGTAAAATGGGGGAAGTTTAGACCTCTCAGAAATAACATTTTATCATTTCAGATGTTCACATAGTTTTGAAGGTTGAACTCACTTGTGTAGATAAGAATACCCTTAAGCAAATGCAAATGACAGAAGCCAAGGCAGAAACTTGAGCAGGAACTTGAAGGCAGGAAGTGAAGCTGAGACCTCAGAGGAATGCTGCTCACTGACTTTCTTCCTCTTGCCCACTCAGGCACCCTTCCTATATAGCCTAGGTTTACCTGTCCAGAGAAGCACACCCCACAGTGGACTGGGATCTCCCACCCCAATCAGCAACCAAGGGCCAGTCTGATGGAGGTCTAGTTGAAGAGCAGAAGGAGGGAGAAGATGAGCAAGGAAGTCTGGATCGCGAGGGGTTGGTCCACCCACTGAGACAGTGTGCCTGATCTAATGTGAGCTCACCAAATCCAGTTGGACTGGGACTGAAAGAGCATGTGATCAAACCGGACTCTCTGAATGTGACTGAAATGGGGGCTGACTGGGAACCCATTGATAAAGACACTGGGACTTGTTTCTACTGTACTTACTGGCTTTTTGGGACCCTAGTCTATTTGTAGGCCAAGCTTCCTAGGCCTGGATGTAGGGGGGAGGGCCTTGGACTTCCCATAGGGCAGGGTTCCCTGCCCTCTCTTAAGGAGGAAGAGAGAGGGAGGAGGGTGAGTGGGGGAGTGGAAGGGGAATGGGAGGAGGGGAGGAAGTATAAATTTTTGGATGGAAAAATAAAATTAAAATAAATAAAAATAAAAAGTAACATTGCCCCCTAAATCTACCTAGTCACATTGATAGTGACCAATGAATCTAACCCTTTCCAGACTGAGAGCCATTAGAAAATTTAATGAATAATGAGGTCTCTGGGGAAAGATCTTACCCAGCGACTAGCCCCAGCCCTTCCTGGTACCCATATGCAGGTTAGGAAATCCTGGTTACAGTCAGAAGACTCTGCACAGGCAGCAGGCCTTAGCACCTGAGTTTGATTCCCCCAAACCTATAATCAAAACCGAGAGCTAATGATGGAAAGACTGGGATTGCCCTGTGAGGAAATGAAAGGCAAAGATAGAACCATTAGCCAAAGCCTGCAGGCCGGGGGCAGTGCCACCTATACCCGGAAGTGAGAAGGAGAGAACAGGCTCCTTCAGGTTGTCCTCTGTTATCCACGTGTACATCATGGTGAGAGAGAGGGGGAGAGAGGAAGAGAGGGAGAAAGGTGGGGAGGGAGAGACAGAGGTGGGGAGGGAGAGGAAGAGAGGAATACATTCATTAATGAATTAAAAAACAGAAATCCTCTCACAGGTGGTGCCCTGTTGGGCAGAGAAAGGTCCAACTGGAAGCATGGCACCGTTCTGAGAGATTCACGGGTTCCCAGTCAGAGAAAGCACAACCTGAGATGAGCCTGAACAAACTCCATCGGTTACATCCACACACACAAATCCCATTCTCATTTGAGAAGATTTTAGCTTCACAGTTCCCTTAAAAATACTTTCACTGTTCTTAAGGTCTCAGTAGTCCTCATTGTCCGCTATGTTCGGTGAGACCAGTTTTAACCCAGGCTTATTCAGACCCAGGCCAGCTGGCCTTGGTGAGTTCCCGATAGAACATTCC
>JABTXL010020436.1:0-26440 GCA_025134845.1 Neodon shergylaensis
GAACTGCATTGGCACCTGGGGTGGTGGTGCGACAGTTGCAAGGCCTCCACTGAAGGACATAGGCAGCGTGACAGACACTGGGGCCAGTGTGTAGGTGGGAATTCCATTCACCTGCTTCCCAGTCGGAATGAGCTGTCTGAGAATAGAGCCTGAAGTGAGGCCTTGCAACTGTCGCACCACCACCCCAGGTGCCAATGCAGTTCTTGCCCTCAAGCTCGGGCACACAGATGGCTAGCTCCCTGCCCAGCCTGCCCTCCCCACAGGTGCTTGTGAGCCCTGCCCCTAGTGTGCTTGTTCAGGCTACCTCACCTGTAGCAGATGCAAATCAGGCATTCAGACAGGCCAAGCAGTGGAAAACATGCCAGGTTCACATGGAAGTGGCTCACAAGCAGAGTGAGTCTCAGCTCTGCCGGGTTTGCAATGAGCTCTTTCCTGCTAATATCTACCAGGTGCACATGGAAATGGCTCACAATCAGAGTGAGTCCAAGTCTGGTGAGAAACTTGAACCTGAAAAGCTTGCTGCATGTGCCCCGTTTCTGAAGTGGATGAGAGAGAAGACGGTGCGCTGCCTCTCCTGTAAGTGCCTGGTCTCGCAGGAGGAGCTGATGCACCATTTGCTCATGCATGGCTTGGGATGCCTGTTTTGTCCGTGCACTTTCCATGATGTCCGGGGCCTTGTGGAGCACAGCAGGACTAAGCACCTGGGCAAGAAGAGACTGTCTTTGGATTATAGTAACAGAGGTTTCCAGCTGGACCTGGATGCCAATGGGAACTTGCTCTTCCCCCATCTTGATTTCATCACCATACTGCCACGAGAAAAGCTTGGAGAGCGAGAGGTATACCTGGCTATCCTTGCTGGAATACACTCCAAGTCACTGGTACCTGTGTATGTTAAGGTGAGGCTTCAGCCCGAGGTTTCACCAAAGTTGCCTAGCAAACAGAAGCTGACCTGCCCCTTCTGTTTTGGCACATTTGTGACTGCTGATGCCTATGAGCTCCATCTGAAGGAGAGGCACCATGTCATGCCCACAGTCCATACAATGCTCAGGTCTCCAGCCTTTAAGTGCATCCACTGCTGTGGGGTCTACACTGGAAATATGACCTTAGGAGCCATTGCTGTCCATTTGCTCCGTTGTAGAAGTGCTCCCAAGGACAGCAGCTCAGACCTGCAGGGCCAGCCAGGTTTTATTGAGAGCAGTGAACTGCTGTTGGGTAATGGGAAGTGATCCCTGACTCCACCTTTGCTGTACAGAGAAAGCTGCCAGAAGGGCACCTGGGGGCGGAAGACCAGAGGGGTGGGGACAAGCCCCAGCTCACTCTAGACAGCGATGCAGTCCTAGGTCCAGAGAGAGGACTGAGTGCTGTGCCTTTGAAGAGACAGAAGAATGAGAGCAGGACAGAGGGGTCAGGGGCCAGTGATGACTCTCTGCAGGTGTTAGCATTGGATCCTACCAAGTATGGAGGCCGCTCCTATGAGGACAAAAAACAGTTTCTTAGAGATTATTTCCACAAGAGGCCATATCCGAGTAGAAAAGAAGTGGAACTATTGACTTCACTCTTATGGGTGTGGAAAATCGACGTGGCTTCGTTTTTTGGGAAAAAGAAGGTATATTTGCATGAAAGCAATAAAAACTCATAAGCCCTCTGTACTTCTAGGTTTTGATATGTCTGAACTAAAGAATGTCAAACATAGTCTGAACTTCGAGTGTGAATCACAGGATCTGTAGAAGACTAGGTCTGAAGTTTGGCTGACTTTGGATGCCTCCCCCCCCACCAGCTTTATTCTCAGTGTTTGAGGCTCTTCAAGGGGTTCCAGGTGCTCAGAAAGCCCAAGAAGGAAGCACACCCTTCCACAGTAGGACTGCTCCCTGCAGTTTGGTTTGCAACTGTTTCAGTTTCTCCGGTCATGTATATGTAAATTAAATCTTTGGTAATCCATGCACGCCTTGTTTTCCCAGAAGTGTCAGTGTCAATAGTAACAGCCTGGAATCTACAATACTTATTTTTTTCATTTTAGGAAATTTCTGCTTGTTTGAGAATACTTGATTAATAGAAATAAAAGCATTGCCCAGCCTTAGTCTACAGACAGCAGCTAACGTCCATGTTGAGAGGAGTGAGTGCTCTGGTGTCTGTGGTCCCTAAGGACATACTTTTAAGCATTAACTTCTGCTGATTCTGTGAATGCTGTTTGCTTAAGAGTACAAATTGAACTACAACTTTTTAGGTTTTCCCTGACAGGTATTTTTTTAAATACCATAATTCATGAAACAAATGTTTCCATTTATTAAAAATATCCTGAGCCTGGGGTCTGGTGTGTAGTGAATCATCAAGTGTTGCTTTATAAATAAAGTTTCTGTAGGAACAGAAATGCTATACGGTGCAAATTGTCCTTTGCTGTGGCAAGTCATTGCTCCATTCAAAGGTAAGACGAGTCTTTAGTGCCTTAGGATAACTGAAAACGCTGAGAATGCAGCCTCCCTGGGGACTGCTGGTTAGCTGGTAGGAAGGAAGGACCACGACACATGGGATTCCTGCTCTTGCATTTAGACACAACTTGGGGTGGAGTACAGGTTTCAGGCATAAGGTGACAGGCAGACCAGGAGCTCTGTCTTCAGTTAGAATGGCTCGGGGTAGAAGCATTAAGAGATGGAGGGAGAAACAGGCTTTCCTCTGGCCCAGGTGTTCAGATGGATGGGATGGTGGACTGATGAACCTCCACAGTCCTGTGGATGCCAAATTTTCTTTCTCACATGATATGAAATAATGTAAAGCACGAGAAGTGGTAATGAGGACCAGCCAGCTCTGGTCAGAATCATCCCTCTGATGCCCAGCAAACAGGGATGATGGCCTCTGGGAAGCACTGCAGTGTTGCTATGTAGAGTTTTAAAAATAGAATACTTGCATGTAATTGCTCTGTTGTGCATTTCAAGGCAGTTGTCTGTGATTATTTGTGTACTCTGTTGTAAATTCAGAGCTTGTTGAACTTTATTTTTTTATTATTTCCAGAGTGCCTATTTTTAATTAAAATTTGTTAAACCATGGGAAAAAAAAGAAATGAACTGGTTGGTGGAGGAGGCACAAGGCTGTAACCCCAGAACTCCACAAGAAGGCAGGCAGGTCTCTATGTGTTCAAGGCCAGACAGCTAGCAATGCTACACAGAGAAACTCTGATTCGAGAAAAAAATTCAAAAAAATTTTTGAGAAGCTGCTTTTGAGCTTCTGCTGGTGAGTATTTATTTATCTGACATATGTGGATGGTGGAAAAGGGATTTCTAAAAGAAATGATCTGTGTCCTGAAGAGGCTGCAGGATCTGAGAATGAATTCCGATGGCTGCCAGCAGCAGTGAACTGGGCTGTGGCTTCAGGTCCCTGGAGGAGGAGGGTAGCTAGCATTGACCTTGCCAATAGGCCTCAGTCAAGTGTTAAGGTCAGGGCCTGAAGTTCCTCAAAAGGGAATGAATGGAGACCCTTGCTTACCTAAATGCCTGACTTTGAGGAAAGGACTTGTGGGAAGCAGGCAGCACTTGAAACTAAGGTTTCTTGTCTCTCAGAAAGCTCCCTCTCAATAGGGAAGATCATGATGAACATCTTACTCTTTCCCCAAAATAACTTCCTACCTACCATTCTGATGGATCATTCTGTACTGATTTCTAACCCTAACAGAACTCTTTTTTTAATTAATTTATTTATTTATTAAAGATTTCTGCCTCCTCCCCGCTACCGCCTCCCATTTCCCTCTCCCTCCCCCAATCAACTCCCCCTCCCTCATCAGCCCAAAGAGCAATCAGGGTTCCCTGCCCCGTGGGAAGTCCAAGGACCTCCTACCTCCTTCCAGGTCTAGTTAGGTGAGCATCCAAACTGCCTAGGCTCCCACAAACCCAGGACGTGCTGTAGGATCAAAACCCAGTGCCATTGTTCTTGAGCCTAAAAGAACTCTTCCACTGTAAATAAATAAAGCAAATATGTGAATAGATGAATGAAGGAACTGATGAACAAACCAACAAACAAACAATGAAAAAGTCCGGAGTTGTTTATTGACTTTTGTTTTCATAATGAAAACTTTTGACATGTGACCTAGAAAGTGTCTGGAGTATAACTTTATACTCAACACCCCCCCTCCGCCCCCCCATCTCTGTCTCTCTCTCCTCTCTCTCTCTCTCTCTCTTTCTCTCTGTCTCTCTCTCACACACAGAAACACTTGAATAAATTTAAAATTAAACTAAATATACAATAAAAGGAAGCAAACACCTTTACTGTTATCATCCCGTCACTTAGAAGGCAGAGTGAGCTCTGTGAACTCTGAAAGTCATGGAGAATAGCACGAGTTACTGCTGCATTTTGTCAAGTTTTTCTCATAAGATTTTCATCTTTTATGATCATGTGAGAGTCTAGCTTTTTTTAAAATTTGATAGATGGCCACATGTTCCTTCTAGTTCTACTGGCTGTACAACTTTGACAATGGAAGCAGGTTGGATTTCATCAAAGAAATTTTCTGCCTTTTTTATTTCACCTTTGATTGCTATTAAGTGCCATCTAGTTGGTTCATGGTGTTTCATGAGCACTTTTCTAACTCTTTGTTTTTTATGTCTTGTCTTGTTTTGTTTTTTGAGGCAGGGTTTCTCTATGTAACATCCCTGGAACTTGCTTGATAAATGAGGCAGGCCTTGAATTCACTGATATCCTCCTGCCTCAGCATCCCAAGTGCTAGGATTACAAGTATTATACCACCACTGCTTGGCTTTTTCTAAATTTTTTTTTTTGTGGTGGTGGTGGTGGTTGTTCTTTTGGAGAACTACAGTTCCCAGAATTCCCCCGGACTACGGATGCCGCGATATTTCTCCCAGATGCCTGTGGCGGTTAGGGATTAATCCAGACAAATTGTAATAAATATATACAACTTTAATGGAAAAATCAAACTCACGAATCCAAGGTTCCCGCGCAGCACAGGAAACAGGAAGAAGCAGGGAGCTCGCAGCTCCTGCGCTCCCAATTTATCAGTAAACATTCGCCCAAGCCAAGCCCACCCAAAATGGGTGGGGCCTATCCCTACATCTCCCCTTTTTTTCTAAATAAGACAGAACTAAACCAAATACAACTATAAACAATAATAACAAATAATAAATATAACGAACAATATTGAGAACAAAAGTTTTACCAGACATTCTATCTCAAGGAGTCTAAATAATGTAGAGAGTAATTACAATTATATAATCTTCAACTCCGTCAAAGATCTGAGAAGGGAATAAATACTACTTAACAAATGAGAGATATCCAAAATGTGCCATAAATGACAAAGACAACTGACTACCTGGGCAATCACCCAAATTCTCGTTCACAATGTTGAGTCAACCAACTTTGGCTAAGGCCTAACATAACTGACATACCATTATCAAATGCAAGGAACTTTCTTAGAATTATCCTACCCTGTCTTGGCAAGATAAGACAATCCTGTTTCATATCTTTGTCAGTAGATGAGGTATGGGCTTTTCTTAACCCAAAGGCCAGTTCTGCCAAGAAGACAAGCCCCCAGTGGAGTGTCTTTGGTGCTCAACGTTCTCTCGGGAGTAGAGTGGCATTGCCAGTAGTAATTGTGTCTCGTTGGCACAGAATTCTAGGTTAGATTAAAGGCCATTTTCTACAGCTCTTTAAAGAGGCTGAAGATTATACTATCTATACTAAATATAATCTCTCTGTAACTAGAAGACCTGATTAACCTGAGAATAAACCTGACAAACATATAATTCTCAATACCTATCTAACTTGAAGACTAAGAGAATAAACAACTGTGCAATATATGAAGACAATGATCTTCATCTGTAAACAATGTCATTACATATCAAATGTAAACAATATTATTACATAAATAGTATCAGAGGTAGACATGTACATTGTGATATGGTAGATGTATCAATACAATATAAGCATACTCTTATACAAAAATAGAGGTAGGAACACTCACATACAATATTCAATATATCAATATACAGGAAACAGTACCAATACAATTTTCCAAAAACAGTAACACACAAATACCAATCATCCTATCAAACCAGTTAATCCCCTTTTTTTTTGAACATACCCCTAATTCCATAAAACATCTTCCCATCCCCTCAACCCCAAACCAACCACTAAAAGATGTCCCTAACCCTGAGGGCAACTCTGTTGGGAGAGGGGATGTCGTCCTCTAAGATTGCTTCAAGCTGACATGGGGGTGACGTTCTTCTTAGGGGCTCCTGCGAAAGCAAATGATGGTAAAATTCCCAAATTAACCTTTGACCTAAGAAAATTGTAACTAGTCTCTGTGCATTTTGAGAAGATCTGGCCAGAGTGTTGTCAAAAATGTGCACCATTCGAAATTGTCTCGTGCAGTTGGTACCAAAAAACAAGTCTAATATTAGCACTTAAAAAGGAAAAAAAATAATAATCATGGCATCATAAAAACCAGATTGAGTTGATGTTGTGGAGCCCCATCTTCATCCTGAAAACTTCAAAGATTACTGTAGGAAAATTTGTTGCTTGTTATGGGAAATTTAAACATTAACTACAAGGACACATACTGACATATAAAGAAAGACACAGATATGAGGAAAAGCAAAGAAAGTTCATCAAGTATACAATTATTCTTATTCAGTCCCATTTCATGGCTCCTGATCTGAGACAGAAACTCTGAGATATCTCTTATCAACAGGCTTGGAATTGAAGAGGGACTGAGCCATAGTCCAACTCCAAAACCAGCTCTACATATTTATAAAGAAGTGTTCAATAAAACATATAGATATATATATATAAAAAATCAATACTTACTGATCCTTAGTGGGTTGTAACTATTTTCCATCCATCAATAATTAAATATTCAGGGTCTCTTAAATTCTTTGAAGATCAGTATTTTCCTGTGGAGATAAGAAAAGAACCCTGCCCCCAACCTATTTGTATTCCTTACCATCAGTATGCTCGCCATCCTTGTGAATGAATCGTTATTTATCTTTTCCAAATGGCTTCTCTTCTTCATACCGAACCTTTATTAATTTTGACGGTATCCACAATTTTTCCTCACCTGTGGAGATAAGAGCAAAACCCCTTCCCCAATGCAGCACATCTCCTGGCTTCCATTGTGAGGTCAGCACATCCTTGAAATAAACTGGTTGATTTAGTTCAGTAGACTTTTCCATTATCCAATGTCTTTCTGCAGCCGTTGTTCCCTTCTCATTAGCGTTAAGAAAATTCAAGGTTAACAAAGCATTATGTAACCTATTTCTGGGGGTGTTTTCCACCACTTTCTGTTTGTTCAACATATCCTTTATAGTCCTATTTGATCTTTCTATGACTGCTTGACCTGTAGGATTGTATGGTATACCTATAACATGCTTGATATTGTAATAGTCAAAAAACCGTTTCATTTTCCTAGAGACATAAGCAGGACCATTATCTGTCTTTATTTGTGTAGGTATACCCATGATAGCCATGACTTCTAATAAATGAGTGATTACTGAATCAGCTTTTTCTGAGCTTAAAGCAGTTGCCCACTAAAAGCCTGAATAAGTGTCAATGGTGAGATGAACATATTTCAATTTGCCAAAATCATCAAAGTGGAACACATCCATCTGTCAGATTTCATTCCTATGGGTGCCTTTTGGATTAGCCCCTGCAGGCAGTGGCGTTTGGTTATAGAAAAAGCAAGTAGGGCATTTCTTTACAATCTCCTTAGCTTGTTGCCATGTAATAGAAAACTCTTTCTTCAAACCTTTGCTATTAACATGATGTTTTTTATGAAATTCAGAGGCTTGTAGCACACTACCAATCAATAATTGATCAATATCTGCATTACCTTGTGCTAGAGGACCTGGCAGACCCGTAAGGGATTGGATGTGTGTTATGTACATAGGGCAAAGCCTGTTCCTGATCAAGTCTTGAACCTGGATAAACAATGAGGTTAGTTCTGTTTCATCAGGTATAAATTCAGCAGTTTCAATATGTAAAATAACTCTTTCTGCGTATTGGCAATCAGTAACTATATTAATAGGTTCTTTAAAATCCCTTAGCACCATAAGAATGGCATATAATTCTGCCTTCTGGACAGAATCATAAGGACTTTGTTCCACCTTACCCAAGTCTTCTGATTTGTAACCTGCCTTCCCTGTTTTATTGGCATCAGTATAGAATGTACGGGCTCCAGTTATTGGAGCATCACGGACGATTCGAGGAAGGATCCAAGAAGTTCTCTTTATGAAGTTAAGCCTCTTGCTTTTTGGATAGTTGTTATTAATGTCTCCCAAAAAATTAGCACAAGCTCTTTGCCATGGTTCATTATCTTCCCATAGTTTCTTTAGTTCATCAGCAGTGAAAGGCACTATAATTTCTGCTGGGTCTATGCCTGCTAGATGACGAAGTCTCAGCTTGCCTTTTATAATTAACTCAGAGACTTTTTCCACATAAGTTTTCAGTTTCTTACTTGGTTTATGTGGTAAAAAGATCCATTCCAAGATAATATCATCTCTCTGCATTAAAATTCCTGTAGGAGAAATTTTTGATGGTAATATGACGAGAATACAATCGAGCTCTGGATTCACCCTGTCCACAGGTGCCTGTTGTAATTTTTCCTCAATCATTGTCAGTTCCTTTTCTGCTTCAGCTGTTAATTCTTGGGGACTGTTTAAATCTTTATCACCTTCCAAGGTTTTTTTCAAATGAATTATTAGATCAGGTGTTATCCCAATAGTTGGTCATAGACTGGAAATGGCTCCTAACAGTCCTTGAAAGTCATTAAGAGTCCGTAGGAGATCTCTCCTAATTTGTGCGTTTTGTGTCTTAATTTTTTGCAAACCTATTTTATAACCTAAATAATTAACAGAATCTCCCTTCTGTATCTTTTCAGGAGCTATTTGCAATCCCCATTTAGGTAAAAGTATCTTTATTTCTTCAAACAGCCTGTTCAAGGTATCCATGTTTGGATCGCATAACAAGAAGTTGTCCATGTAATGGTATATTATAGATTTGGGAAATTTCTTGCGTATTATTTGCAATGGTTGGTTCACAAAATATTGGCACAAGGAGGGGCTATTTAACATACCCTGGGGGAGGACGGCCCAGTGGTACCTCCTGGAAGGTTGAGAATTGTTGTAAGTAGGCACCGTGAAGGCAAATTTTTCTCTATCTTCTTTTTGTAAAGGTATAGTGAAAAAACAATCCTTTAAATCAATAACTATAAGAGGCCATCCTTTTGGTAATAAAGAGAGCAAAGGGATTCCAGATTGCAGAGGGCCCATAGGTTGAATAACCTTGTTGATAGCTCTGAGATCTGTCACCATTCTCCATTTACCTGATTTTTTCTTAACCACAAATACAGGAGAATTCCAAGGGCTGGTAGATTCTTCTATATGTCCAGCATCTAATTGCTCTTGTACCAGCTGTTCTAAAGCCTGTAACTTTTCCTCAGCTAGAGGCCATTGCTTTGTCCATATTGGTTTCTCAGTCAACCATTTTAGAGGCAAGGCTGTTGGTATTTCTGAAGGGACTTCAATTGCTTGTTTTTGTATGGCCCGAATGGCCGGTTTTCTCCGTTTGTAATATCTTTTATTATTTTCAGAAATATAGGCTCTAGAAGTAGCAGGAATGTTAATTTCGGTATTCCATTGTTGTAATAGGTCACGACCCCATAAATTCATTGCAATATTGGCTACATATGGCCTTAATTTTCCTATTTGTCCCTCAGGCCCTATACATTCAACCCATCTCGTGCTCTGTCTTACTCGAGATAGGGTTCCAATTCCCAGCAGCTGAACATTTACATTCTGAAGAGGCCAATAAGGATGCCAATATTCTGGGGTAATAATACTTACATCAGCACCTGTGTCCAGCAGGCCAGTAATAAAAATACCATTTACACACACTCTCAGCTTAGGTCTTTGATCATTTATAGAAGTTTGCCAAAACACACGTAACTCATCTTTCTGATCATTATTGTTTGTAACAGTAGGCATGGGGTTTTCTAATTGTCCTGACGAGGCACGTTCTCTGCAGAAACTGGAAATGACTGAACCATGTTTGCCATGGGGGCCTGTGAGGCTCCCCCTCTCACGTTTCCCATCTGTATCAGGTTGCCTTGTCTATCCCTTGTAGATCTGCATTCGTTCGTCCAGTGTCTGCCCTTTCCACATCTTCTACATAAACCTGAAGGCTGAGTCCTCCTATTTCTGTTATTTCTAGAAGATGCATTATTATTATTTCTGAAAATCCGTTGTTTACAATTCCTTTTCATATGACCCATTTCATAATACCACAATTAAAACATTTGGTATTCTGGTGTCTCCTTTTACCATTGGAAATTGCTTCTTCTACCCATGCTTCAGTGCCATAATCAAATGTATCAACATCCAGTGTATGTAAGACCCATTCTTCTAAGGGTGCTGATCTGAACCTTAAAGGCCCCAAAATCTTTTTGCATTCCACATTTGCATTTTCATAAGCCAAAGTCTCAATCAAAATGTGTCTTGCGTCTGGGTCAGGTATCCCTATTTGCACAGCCTTAGTAAGTCTTTGTAAAAAATCACTAAAGGGTTCTCTCTGACCTTGTTTAATGGTGACAAATGATTCCATTTTCTGTCCTGGGTCTTGTACCCTGTCCCAAGCCCTTAAGGCTGCTGTAGTGCACAGGAAGAGTATGTTTTCATCCAAATTAGCTTGTTCTTGAGGGTCAGAAAAGAGTCCTTCACCTAGAATTTTATCTTTGGAAATGTCACTTCCCTTCACCTTTTCCTGCTGTTCTAAACGTCTAGCCTCTTGCCTGAATAAGCATTTCCATTTTAATTGCAGCCCGCTCTCTAGTACCGCAGAACTCAGCTGGAGCCAATCCGAAGGAGTTGCTCTGCTTGTCGAGGCCCAAGATTTTAGCATCTCTTTAACAAAAGAGGCATGCATCCCAAAAGTCATGACAGCCTGTTTAATTTCCTTGAGATCATTCATACGGACAGGCTCCCATGTATCTTCCTTGATGACCCTAGGGTTTTTGGAACCAATCACCTTCTCTGTTGTTATTACTGGAAAGGTAGGTAAAGCTGTAGGTAGAGCTTTGTAGAGATTGTCCTGGAGGGATTTACCCACAGGTGTAGTTAAAGTTTGCCTGTCTACCATTTGTTCTTCTTCATCAGAATTTAGAAATTCCTCAATCTTTTCAATTCCATTCACCATTGCCTTCTGCAATGTCTGTATCTCCTGTCCAGAATTATGTTCTAAAGCCTTCATTGAGGATTCTAAAGTATGAAGTTTGTCCATTAGAGATAAGTTCTCATCTTTGGACATAATTTTTATGGCATAAACCGTGCCTTCTTGTATTGACAATCTTTCTGCCAGTCTGTCATAAGCTTTAGACAAAATTCGATTGTCACATTCAACAGTTTTGATTTTCTCAGTTAATGTTTCAATCCCTTCAGAAAGTGACTGCTGGAATTTACGATTCAAGTCAGCTGACCCTTCTTCCATATTAATGAATTTCTCCTTAATATCAGCCACTAATGTTCCAGTTCCTACATAAAGGGATTCGAGTTTACAATTCAAATCAGCTGTTCCCTCTTCCATAGCAATGAATTTCTCTGTAACATCAGCCTGAAACTTTTCTAAATTTTGCTCTGTCAACAGAGTCTTGTTAAAGAAAGATCTGTTCTCTTCCTGTAGAACTTTAAGCTGATTCTTGAGAAGATCATTGTCATCCTTAATAGTTATTAGACATTCAACCTCTGCCTTAAGAATCCTGGATTCGTCTCCAATTGTTTTTAGCCGTTCAACTTCTGCCTTAAGAATCCTGGATTCGTCTCTTAAAGACTCCATCATACTTTTGTTGTCAAACCCCCTAAAACCAAGGAAAACTACTAATCCCAGAAATATCCATAGATGTGGGATGCTAGACACCTCTTGTAAGATCTCCCACATGGCACACTCAAAAAGACTGTTAAAGTCCTTTAATAGTAATATTCTCAGACATTTTATTTATAAGAAAAAAAAATTTTTACCTGCAATGACTGGTTCCTGCCAGTGGTGGCGGAAGAGTCCACTTGAGTCCACGTGGAGAACCGGTCTGAAAGAACTCAAAACCAAAATTTATTGTTCTGCCTGAGGAGTTATAGTGAGTGCGGAAGGGATCACTTTGAATCAGACCAAATCTGCCGCTGTGGCGGTTTGTGTTGCAAAACCGCAGGTATTTAAGCTTCCTAAGCTTCCGTGTTCCACTCCAAACACCAAGGCAGAGAGGGAGGGGCTAACCCCTCTAGCACGGTGAGCGGGCGGGCGGGCGAGCGGAACAAAGAGCCGCGCGGCACCTGCGGGGCGGCTCTGGGCACGGCGGACGTGGCGGCCTCGGTGCTGCCCAGCCCGGGCCTGGTGGCGCTAGGGTGGGCGGACGAGCGGGTGGGCCGGCGCGGGGGAGCCGGAGACTTGCTATGAGCTTGGCAGCCACCCGCTTGAGTTTAAACGCTTCCTGAGCTCCGGTAGTCTTGCTAGCAAAGGCTGATAAAGATCGAGCTCCCCGTGCAGGGCGGGGGCTATTCTGCCCAACGTTGGACGCCAAGTGTGGCGGTTAGGGATTAATCCAGACAAATTGTAATAAATATATACAACTTTAATGGAAAAATCAAACTCACGAATCCAAGGTTCCCGCGCAGCACAGGAAACAGGAAGAAGCAGGGAGCTCGCAGCTCCTGCACTCCCAATTTATCAGTAAACATTCACCCGAGCCAAGCCCGCCCAAAATAGGTGGGGCCTATCCCTACAGATGCCCCCGTGTTCACCGTTAAAACCGAGAGTTGCCTCAAGCCGCACTCTCTCTCTCTCTCTCTCCCTCTTTCTTCCCTTCCACCCTCTTGTGTCAGCACACCTGCACCTTACCTGTTGCCCCTCCCCCATTAAAGTGCACCCACGTGGGAGCCACTCCGCCGTGCGTGTTTCGTCTGTCTCGTGTTCGTCTCTACCCTCCACACACACCCGCTTTAAAAAGAATAATATTGGTGCTGTCTGACTCGGAGACCTCTTTGTGCCGCGGCTCTCCACCTGAGGCCTAGGCTCTGGGCCTTTGGCGCCACCCACAGCTCGGGGCCTCCCCCCGGGCACAAAGTCAGGACCGAGATCTACAACCGCCTCCGCCTGCTTACCACGGCCATCTCCGACTGACACCAACTAATTCGTGAGTTCCCCATTGGCTCCCCCTTTCCCATCACGCCTAGAGATCAGCCGGCCAGCCCTCTTTGGCGTGTCCTGGGTTAGGTGTTGCCTACTTCCTCTTCCCTCTCCCGGCCTTTTGCCCTCGGCTAAATTTTGGTTCTGCCCGCACCTGGGAGTTTGGCGCTCCCAGCTCTATCTCTTTCTGCTTTCTTTCTGACCTTTTTCCTGTCCCTTTCACGTACGGGCTTGCTAACGGGGCAAGCACCTTTCGGCTGCATGGGCAGCCCCAAAAGGCTTAATCGTCTCCTCCCAGCCGGGTGTATCCCGCCGGTAGCTGGGCTCGGGTCGATTTCGCCCATAACAGAGCCTTCCAGTCACTGGGACGCCTGTGACCGGAACTGCTCTGTTCGTGGCACCTCCGTGTGCCTCCTGCGGGTAGTTTCATGGTTTAGCCATGGACGCTAGGCCTTCCAAAACAATTCCCGCTAGTTCCCCTCTCGGTCAGCTCCTGGAATCTCTGAAGCCTCATGCTCTGATTCCCTCCATCAAATTATCCACATTGACGCATCTGGTTCCTCGCCCAGCTCCTCCGATTCAGCTTCACCTCATTTTTCCCGCAGCAGAAAACAGCGCAAACAGCTAAAAGTTTCCTTCCGCCACAGGCAGCCGGAAGTGTCTTCGGACTCCTCCGCAGCCCCTCTCCGCCCTACCCCACCTCCTCGATCTTCCTAAGCCCCCTCAGGCTTTAACCCCGCCTGCCAGCTCGTGCAGACCTTCACCCCGCCCCTCCACCGCAGTCATTAATCACCAATCTTCCGTTGTTATTCACTTAAAACACTCTCACCTATTCACCTGTCACATCTCAGACCATTCATCTCCACGGCTCAAGATAATAAATTCCTAACTAACCATCCAGCTGTCATTACAGATCATCAAATACGAAGTCAAGGGCTCAGGCGGTAAGCAGATTCTTAACAGAGTTCCTTGACATAACAGGACAGTCACTGACTGCAGCGGTGACCCCCGAGATGTTAAGGAATGTACGGTTAAAATCTATTTCTTTTTAGACACTTTCTTTAAGCTCCAGGACACCAGCCCACCCCACCTAAGCAGATAAAACACAAGCGGATCGTTAACGGAATAAGTATCATTTAATTTTTTATCATTCTTAACCCCAGACCTCCTAAAACTCCTCCTAAAACTCCCCCACCCCCAAATTCCCCCTCTAATCTTCCAGACCTCCTCCCAAACCTCCTCTCTCCCCTTAATTTCTTTCTCCACTAATGCAACTTTTGCATTCCAGCATCTTAACGATGACCCAGCTACTCAGGAGAAGCCGGACAGATGTGATTTCTTCAATCAACCATCTCAGAACGCCAGCGGACAGGACATACAAATGTGATTCCTTCAATCAGCCATCTCAGAATGCCAGTAGACAGGACGTGACCAACAGAACATCGTCAAAATAATCGGACACTCCCTGGACCCCTCGATGCCCAAAGCCAGCAGGAAGCAGTCATGAGAGACCAGGCTACGCCCCCATTCCCTACCCTTTAAGACCCCCCAATTTTTTTTAATACAACCAAAAGGGTGAAATGTTGTTCTTTTGGAGAACTACAGTTCCCAGAATTCCCCTGGACTACGGATGCCGCGACATTTCTCCCAGATGCCCCACGTTCACTGTTAAAACCGAGAGTTGCCTCAAGCCGCTCTCTCTCTCTCTCTCTCTCCCTCTTACTCCCCTTCCACCCTCTTGTGTCAGCATACCTGCACCTTACCTGTTGCCCCTCCCCCATTAAAGTGCACCCACGTGGGAGCCACTCCGCCATGCGTGTTTCATCTGTCTCGTGTTCGTCTCTACCCTCCACACACACCCGCTTTAAAAAGAATAATAGTGGTGGTATTTTGTTTCCTTGTTTTTCTAGCCAGGGTTTCTCTGTAGCTTTGGAGCCTGTGCTGGAACTAGCTCTTTTTTTGTTGTTTTGTTTTGTTTTGTTTTGTTTTGTTTTTCAAGACATGGTTTTTCTGTAGCTTGGAGCCTGTCCTGGAAATAGACCTTGTACACCAGGCTGGTCTCGAACTCACAGAGATATGCCTGCCTCAGCTCCCAAGTCCTGGGATTAAAGGCGCCAGGCTAAATTTTTTCATAATTCTTGAATGGGGTAACTACCAAAGGCATTTCTTTCTACCTGGTTTGTGTTTGATTGCTTGCTGTTTTGAGTTTTTAGATCATCTGTTCCCTGGGCCCTAGGCTCCACACCTGTCCCCTGAAGACACCTGGTAGGAGAGAGACTCAGACTAGTAAGATTCAAGGTCACCACCCCTTGCTAAGGTCTTGAACTCCTGCTTGAACCATTAAAGGGTGAGGCTACAACTTGACTGGTCTGCTTAGATATGCTTTGTGTGTGTGTGTGTGTGTGTGTGTGTGTGTGTGTGTTTATTGAGAAAGTGTTTCCCTGCCTAACAGTCCTAGCTGTACTGGAACTAGCTCTTGTAGACCAGGCAGGCCTTGAACTCACAGGGATTCACCTGCCTTTGCCAACCAAGTGTTGGGTATCACCACCACACCTGACCTAGATAGATATGCATATTTGTTGCCTTCTTGCTGAAGTTGGGAAACATTACCTTCTTGTTGAAGTTGGGAAATTTTTGGGTTTCTTAGCAAAAAATAAAAAAAACCTTTATTTCTCTTCTTGTTTTATTTCACATTTTAACTTGATTTTTGTGGGGGGGGGACAGGACCTGTCTTTTTATTTGTGCCTCAGACAAACTATTTCACTACATGGAAGAAGACTTTCTTCTGAACACTGCTGCTGCAATTACAAATCAAGAAGGAAAACTAAACGTAAAATAAATAATCTGGGATTAACAAAGAAAAAAGGGGGAAAAGCAGCATTTTCTTTATTTCTTTGTTTTTGTTTTCTTCTTTTATTGTTTTTTGAGGCACAGTTTCTCTGTGTAATAGCCATAGCCATTCTGGAACACACTTTATAGACCAGGCTGTCTTCTTGGTAACATTCTGGATTTTTTTCCTTATTTTCTATCTGTAAATCAACATTTCTTCTTTTTCTCTCTTTTGTTTAATTTATGTGTTTTGTTTGTTTGTTTGTTTGTTTTGTTTTTCTCTGTTCTTGAAACTAGCTCTCCTAGACCAGGCTGGCATCAAGTTCCCAGAGATTCACTTGCATCTGCCAGATATGGAGCCAGTCCCCTCTAATGCTTTCATCTTGGTCTTATGGGCTCCATGCTCTCAGTACTGCATGAAAAACTCCAGTGTGCAGCCCTTGTCTGTCACGCCAGCAGCACTCAGGAACTGGAAATACAAGGATCAGGAGATCATCTTCAGCAGCACAGCAAATGTGAACCATCCTGGTGGGAAACTGACCCTCTAAAAGAAATCAATAAAATTACACTTTTACTTTTTATGTCTGAAGTAAAAACATTCAAAACAAATCACTATGTCAATATTATTCCTGGAAATGATATCCAATTGGGAATTTTTTTTCAAATTTTTTTTTATTGAGAAAAAGAAAAGAAAAAAAGTTTCCGCCTCCTCCCGGCCTCCCATTTCCCTCCCCCTCGCCTCACCCTTGTCCCCCTCCCCCCCCCCGCTCCTCTCCCCCTCCCTCTCCAGTCCAAAGAGCAGTCAGGGTTCCCTGTCCTGTGGAAAGTCCAAGGCCCTCCCCCCTCTGTCCATGTCTAGGAAGGTGAACATCCAAGGTGGCTAGGCTCCCACAAAGCCCGAACTTGAAGTAGGATCAAAACCCTGGGCCATTGTCCTTGGCTTCTCATCAGCCCCCATTGTTCGCCATGTTCAGAGAGTCTGGTTTTATCCCATGCTTCTTCCGTCACAGTCCAGCTGGCCTTGGTGAGCTCCCAATAGATCAGTCACACTGTCTCAGTGGTTGGGTGCACCCCTCGTGGTCCTGACTTCCTTGCTCATGTTCTCCCTCCTTCCGCTCCTCATTGGGAACTTGGGAGCTCAGTCCGGTGCTCCAGTGTGGGTCTCTGTGACTATCTCCATCCATCACCAGCTGAAGGTTCTATGGTGATATGCAAGATATTCGTCAGCATTGCTGTAGGATAGGGTCATTTCAGGTTCCCTATCCTCAGCTGCCCAAGGAACTAACTGGGGACCTCGCCGTGGGCACCTGGGAGCCACTCTAGGTTCAAGTCTCTTGCCAACCCTAAGGTGGCTCCCTTAACTAAGAATTGAGCTTCCGTGCTCCCCGATCCAACCTTCCTTTATCCCAATCATCCTGTTTCCCCAAGTTTCCCTCATCCTCCCCTTCTCACTTTTCTCTCCCCATCCCCCGATACTCCCATCCCACCCCACCCCCAAGGTCCCAAATTTTCTCCCCTCAATTTTGTCTACTTCCCGTATCCAAGAGGATAGTTATATGTTTTTCTTTGGGTTCACCTTCTTATTTAGCTTCTTTAGGTTCACCACTATATACTCCGTGACCGTTATTTATGGCTAGAAACCAATTATGAGTGAGTACATCCCATGTTCCTCTCTTTGGGTCTGGGATACCTCACTCAGGATAGTGTTTTCTATTTCCATCCATTTGCATGCAAAATTCGAGAAGTCATTTTTTTTTTTACCGCAGCACAGTACTCTAATGTGTATATATTCCACACTTTCTTCATCCATTCTTCCATTGAAGGGCATCTAGGTTGTTTCCAGGTTCTGGCTATTACAAATAATACTGCTATGAACATAGTTGAACAAATGCTTTTGTCATGTGATAGGGCATCTCTTGGGTATATTCCCAAGAGTGGTATTGCTGGGTCCAGGGGTAGGTTGATCCCGAATTTCCTGAGAAACCGAAACACTGATTTCCAAAGTGGTTGCACGAGATTGCATTCCCACCAGCAATGGATGAGGGTACCCCTTCCACCACAGCCTCTCCAGCAAAGGCTATCATTTGTGTTTTTGATTTTAGCCATTCTGACAGGTGTAAGATGATATCTCAAAGTTGATTTGATTTGCATCTCCCTAATCGCTAAGGAGGTTGAGCATGACCTTAAGTGTCTTTTGGCCATTTGAACTTCTTCTGTTGAGAATTCTCTGTTCAGTTCAGTGCCCCATTTTTTAATTGGGTTAATTAGCATTTTGAAGTCTAGTTTCTTGAGTTCTCTATAAATTTTGGAGATCAGACCTTTGTCTGTTGCGGGGTTGGTGAAGATCTTCTCCCAGTCAGTGGGTTGCCTTTTTGTCTTAGTGACAGTGTCCTTTGCTTTACAGAAGCTTCTCAGTTTTAGTAGGTCCCATTTATTCAATGTTGCCCTTAATGTCTGTGCTGCTGGGGTGATGGAGGTGGGTCTTGTATCTTATCTGTTGCTTTCATTGGTTAACTAATAAAGAAACTGCCTAGGCCCATTTGATAGGCCAACCCTTAGATGGGTGGAGTAAACAGAACAGGATTGGGGGAGAAAGAAGCTGGGTCAGGAGTCGCCATGATTCTCCCACTCCAGCCAGACGCAGGTTAAGATCCTCTCTGGTAAGCGTACCTCGTGGGCTACACAGAATATTAGAAATGGGTTAGATTAAGATGTAAGAGATAGCCAATAAGAGGCTAAAGCTAATGGGCCAAGCAGTATTTAAATGAATACCGTTTCTGTGTAATTATTTCGGGTACAAAGCTAGCCATGCGGGCGGCCGGGTGCTGGGGACACAGCCCCGCCGCCCCTGTTACTACAGAGTGGCGCCCAGACGTGATGGGCTAAATCCACTTAAAAACCTGAGAAGGCTTAAAAATAAGGGAGAGAGAGTTTAACACAGATTTTTGTTGTTTGTGGGTTGTGTACCGCAAACAAATTGCCCTGACTCAGCAACAGGAAAAAACTGGCTGTTTTAAAATGCCGGCTTTCTGGGCTGTGCCGCCATTGCGATCTCTGTCTGGCTCCGGCGGGAGACAGAGCTTTTAAATAGAGCATTTGAAATAAAGCTCTAAGGCTTGCTTGGCGCCAATGTGGACTTGCTATGTGCCTGGAACTGTGCTCAGCTCAGGGGCACCAAAAGGCTCTGAGGCAGGAGCGCTGCTCCACACTGAACTGTGCTGACCTCAGGCAGGAACTACCGTAATTACCATAATAACAGCGCACAGTTAAGGTTTAGGCTGGGGAGGACACAGGCAGTACCGTATTACTTGTACATGGTGCAACTTAAGTTTTTAAGAAGTGCTTAACATTTTAAGAAATGCTGCTGGATAGTAAAAAAATTACAGATTCACAATAAAACAGATTCAGACAGACCACTAAATGGGTCACAATGTTGGATGAATGTACGTAGGCTTGAGAGAGAGAAAAAAAAATATAGAGAATAAAGTTAATGCCTTTAAAAAAAAAAGGGTAAAGTCTTTAAAGAGACAGAGTACAGATAGTTATAGATTAAAAGAAATAAAGAAAAATAAGCCACGTAAAAATGGAAAATTCACAGAGAGTCTGGATTCTTTGTATTATTGTGTTTTCTTTAAATTTTTTGACTGTGAAGGAGCTAAGTACAGAGAGACATTTCATTACATGGGCTGCCAAGCTAAACCAGAACGGATATCATGAGGGTATGATTTCAGAATTTGGGTCTAAGGATATGATACTTTGGAAAGGGTCTTCTTTTGTTTTCACAGAGGATGAGACCCTTTGGATTTCTTCTATTCCGATTTGGTATGATAGACCTCGCCCTCCTGAAAGGTTGCTATGAACATCTTCAAAAAATTTACTTCACTCAACTGCCAACTGAGATGAACCTGGCACACAGGTTACCCCATGAAAGATATGATTAACAGCGCCCCCATTCAGCAGGAAGCAGTTTGGAGAGAAAAAACTGCGCCCATGTTCCCAAATATTGTTTATAAATATGCTTTTACATTTAAAGGGGGATATTATATAGATATGAATAATTTGCATTGGTATGGATTTTAAGGTCAATTTTGTTATATGTATATGTATTTCTGATCTTGATTAAGATATTGTGATTGCATGGTTCATTTTAAAATGTAATGTATATTAGGAAATATAGGTTGTTAATGGATAATCATCAATAATAGTCAAGCTTGTAGTCATGTTAGATTTTCTAGATATATAGAGATATATTTTAGTTAGATAGACATTCTTCATATCTTTCAAAGACTGCAGAATATGGCATTTAAATGTTTTAATAACTTAGGGCTTTTTATGACTATGAGACACGTCTGCTCCTGGCAGCACCAATCTACTTCGAGAGGAAGATGGGCATCGAAGAGGATCCTTATGGAGTTTGATAGCCATTTGGGCAAGAAACTGCTCTTGCCTGGACTGATGCATAAACTGGACACAAAGAACCTGCAGAAAGAGGACTGCTGAACTTGCCAAAAGGTGAGATGGTCTTTCGGGGTTCCTGATTCATGAAAGAGTCTACAAGACATTCTGCAGGACACAGCAGACAGTGACTGAACTGCCTTTGAAATTTCCTGCTTTATGGAAATGTCTCTGGATACCATGGGCCTGTAGGCCGAAGATGAATGCCCCAACGGTACAGAGGAACTTTGGATGACTGTCCAGGCAGCGAGATGTCTCTGTCATTTCTAGAGTTTTGGATTTCTTGTTTGCTTAAGTAATATTATTTCCTTCTGGAGTCTTTGATGGAGTTGAAGAATGGTTAGTAATAGTTATAATTTTCCTTAGTTATGATAAGAGATAAAATAGATATAAATATTGTAACTATAATTCTTACTTGATAACTATTTTGTTATATATAATTTTACTGTTAAAGTTAAAGCCTTTCTTTTTTGTTTAAACAGAAAAAGGGGAAATGATGGAGGTGGGTCTTGTATCTTATCTGTTGCTTTCATTGGTTAACTAATAAAGAAACTGCCTAGGCCCATTTGATAGGCCAACCCTTAGATGGGTGGAGTAAACAGAACAGGATTGGGGGAGAAAGAAGCTGGGTCAGGAGTTGCCATGATTCTCCCACTCCAGCCAGACGCAGGTTAAGATCCTCTCTGGTAAGCGTACCTCGTGGGCTACACAGAATATTAGAAATGGGTTAGATTAAGATGTAAGAGATAGCCAATAAGAGGCTAAAGCTAATGGGCCAAGCAGTATTTAAATGAATACCGTTTCTGTGTAATTATTTCGGGTACAAAGCTAGCCATGCGGGCGGCCGGGTGCTGGGGACACAGCCCCGCCGCCCCTGTTACTACACTGGGGTTATGCTTAGAAAGCGATCTCCTGTGCCCATTTCTTGTAGGGTGCTTCCCACTTTCTCTTCTATCAGGTTCAGTGTGCTCGGACTAATATTGAGGTCCTTGATCCATTTGGACTTGAGTTTTGTGCAAGGTGATAGATATGGGTCTATTTTCATTCTTCTACAGGTTGATATCCAGTTGTGCCAGCACCATTTGTTGAAGATGCTTTCTTTCCTCCATTGTATACTTTTAGCTCCTTTATCGAAAATGAGGTGATCATAGGTTTGTGGGTTAAAATTTGGGTCTTCTATTCGATTCCATTGATCGACTTCTCTGTTTTTATGCCAGTACCACACTGTTTTCATTACTGTAGCTCTGTAATAGAGTTTGAAGTCGGGGATGGTAATGCCACCAGAAGATCCTTTATTGTATAGGATTGTTTTGGCTATCCTGGGTTTTTTGTTTTTCCATATAAAGTTGATTATTGTCCTTTCAAGATCTGTGAAGAATTTTGCTGGGATCTTGATGGGGATTGCATTGAATCTATAAATTGCCTTTGGTAGGATTGCCATTTTTACTATGTTGATCCTCCCAATCCAAGAGCAAGGGACGTCCTTCCATTTTCTGGTATTCTCTTCAATTTCTTTCTTCAATGCCTTAAAGTTCTTGTCAAATAGGTCTTTTACTACCTTGGTTAGAGTTACCCCAAGATATTTTATGCTGTTTGTGGCTATCGTGAAAGGTGAAGTTTCTCTGATTTCCCTCTCTGCTTCCATATCCTTCGTATATAAGAGGGCGACTGATTTTTTGGAGTTGATCTTGTATCCTGCCACATTACTAAAGGTGTTTATCAGCTGTAGGAGTTCTTTGGTGGAGTTTTGGGGGTCGCTTATGTACACTATCATATCATCTGCAAATAACAAAAGTTTAACTTCTTCTTTTCCAATTCGAATCCCCTTGATCCCCTTATGTTGTCTTATTGCTATTGCTAGAACTTCAAGCACTATATTGAAGAGATATGACGAGAGTGGACAGCCTTGTCGTGTTCCTGAGTTTAGTGGGATGGCTTTGAGTTTCTCTCCATTTAATTTGATGTTAGCTGTCGGCTTGCTGTATATAGCTTTTATTATATTTAGGTATGACCCTTGTATCCCTACTCTCTCCAAGACTTTTATCATAAAGAGATGTTGAATTTTGTCAAATGCTTTTTCAGCATCTAATGAAATGATCATATGGTTTTTTTCTTTCAGTTTATTTATATGATGAATTACATTGATAGATTTTCGTATGTTGAACCAGCCCTGCATCTCTGGGATAAAGCCTACTTGATCATAATGGATAATTTTTCTAATGTGTTCTTGGATTCGGTTTGCCAGTATTTTGTTGAGGATTTTTGCGTCAATGTTCATGAGTGAGATTGGCTTGTAATTCTCTTTCTTAGTAGAGTCTTTGTGTGGTTTTGGTATCAGAGTAACTGTAGCTTCATAAAAGGAGTTTGGTAATGACTCTTCTGTTTCTATATTGTGAAATACATTAAGGAGTATAGGTATTAGGTCTTCTTGGAAGTTCTGGTAGAATTCCGCATTGAACCCATCTGGACCTGGGCTCTTTTTGGTAGGGAGGTTTTTGATAACAAATTCTATTTCTTCACGACTAACAGGTCTATTTAGATTGTTCAGCTGGTCCTGGTTTAACTTTGGTATATGGTATTTATCTAAAAAAGTGTCCATTTCTTTTACATTTTCCAGTTTTGTGGCATACAGGCTTTTGTAGTAAGATCTAATGATTCTCTGAATTTCCTCTGTGTCTGTGGTTATGTCCCCCTTTTCATTTCTGATCTTATTAATTTGCATATTCTCTCTCTGCCGTTTAATTAGTTTGGATAGAGGTTTATCAATCTTGTTGATTTTCTCCAGGAACCAGCTTTTTGTTTCATTGATTCTTTGGATTGTTTTCTGCGTTTCTATTTTGTTGATTTCAGCCCTCAGTTTGATTATTTCCAGTCTTCTACTCCTCCTAGGTAAGTCTGCTTCTTTTTTTTCTAGGGCTTTCAGGTGGGCTGTTAAGTCTCCAATGTGTGCTTTCTCTGTTTTCTTTAAGTGGGCACTTAATGCTATGAACTTTCCTCTTAGGACTGCTTTCATTGTGTCCCATAAGTTTGAATATGTTGTTTCTTTATTTTCATTGAATTCCAGGAAGACTTTAATTTCTTTCTTTATTTCTTCCTTAATCCAGGTGTGGTTCAGTAGTTGACTGTTCAGTTTCCATGCATTTGTAGGCTTTCTGGAAGTAGCCTTGTTGTTGAATTCTAACTTTAGTCCATGGTGATCTGATAAGACACAGGTGGTTACTAATATTTTTTTGTAATTGTGGATGTTTGCTTTGTTACCGACTATGTGGTCAATTTTCGAGAAGGTTCCATGAGCTGCAGAGAAGAAGGTATATTCTTTCCTATTTGGGTGGAATGTTCTATAGATGTCTGTTAAGTCCATTTGCTTCATTACCTCCATTAATTCTCTTGTTTCTCTGTTAGGTTTCTGTCTGATTGACCTGTCCATTGGTGAGAGAGGAGTGTTGAAGTCTCCTACTATTAGTGTGTGTGGTTTGATGGCTGCCTTGAGTTTTAGCAATGTTTCTTTTATGTACGTGGGTGCTTTTATATTAGGGGCATAGATATTCAGGATTGAGACTTCATCCTGATGAATTGTTCCTGTTATGAGTATAAAATGTCCCTCTCCGTCTCTTCTGATTGATTTAAGTTTGAAGTCCACTTTGTTAGAGATTAGTATGGCCACACCTGCTTGTTTCTTAGGTCCATTTGCTTGATAAGCCTTTTCCCAGCCCTTTACTCTGAGTAGGTGCCTGTCTTTGTGGTTGAGGTGTGTTTCTTGTAAACAGCAGAATGTTGGATCCTGTTTTCTTATCCAATCTTTTAGCCTGTGCCTTTTTATAGGTGAGTTGAGTCCATTGATATTAAGTGATATTAATGACCAGTGGTTGTTAACTCCAGTCATTTTTTTAGTCGTAGAGTTTGTGTGTTTCCCTACCTTGAGTTGTGTTGGTGAAAGGTCTCTAGATGTCTGAGTTATTGTGGTCATTGCTGGACTCCTTGGTTAGTGCTTTTCCTTCTATTACTTTCTGTAAGGCTGGATTTGTGGCTACGTATTGTTTAAATTTGTTTTTATCCTGGAAAGTTTTATTTTCTCCATTTATAGTGAACGAAAGCTTGGCTGGGTATAGTAGTCTGGGCTTGCATCCATAATTTCTTAGTTTCTGCCATACATCTATCCAGGACCTTCTGGCTTTCATGGTTTCCATGGAGAAGTCAGGTGTAAGTCTGATAGGTTTACCTTTATAAGTAACTTGGCCTTTTTCCTTTGCAGCTCTTAATATTCTTTCTTTATTCTGTATGCTTAGTGTTTTGATTATTATATGGCGAGGGGATTTTTTTTTTGATCCAGCCTATTTGGTGTTCTGTATGCTTCTTGAACCTTCATAGGTATATCTTTCTTTAGGTTGGGAAAGTTTTCTTCTATAATTTTATTAAATATATTTTCTGGACCGTTGAGCTGCACTTCTTCCCCTTCTTCCACACCTATTATTCTTGGGTTTGGTCTTTTTATTGTGTCCCAGATTTCCTGAATGTTTTGTGATGAAAGTTTGTTGGACTTGCTGTTTTCTTTGATCAGTGTGTTTATTTTCTCTATGGTATCTTCAGAATCTGAGATTCTTTCTTCTATCTCTTGTATTCTGTTGGTTATGCTTGTTTCTGTAGTCTCTGTTTGTTTACTTAAATTTTCCATGCCCAGCCGAACCTCTGTTTGTGTTTTCTTCTTTGCCTCCAATTCAGTTTTCAAGTCTTGAACTGTTTCCATTATCTGTTTGATTGTTTTTCCTTGGTTTTCTAGGGTGTCATTCACTGATTTATTCAATTCTTCAAACTTTCTGTTATATTTCTCATCCATTTCTATAAGGGTGTTCTTTACATGCTGTTTAAGGGCATCAATCACTTTCATAAAGTCGATTTTTTCTACTTCTTCTTGGTTAAGGTGTTCATGTCCTCCTGTTGTGAGGTCGCTGGTTTCTGCTGGATTCATGTTGCTTTTCAGATTGTTGGGTGAATTCTTGCATTGGCGCCTGCCCATCTCTTCCTCCGAATGCTCCCCTATGGATCTTCTTTTACAGGATCAGGTCTTCTTGCCTACTGATGTCTCTTCCCAGTGATGGCTCTCCCCAGTGATAGCTCTCCTGGTGCCGAGATCAGATCTCCGTGCCCAATGATGGCTCTCCCTAATGCTGGCTCTCCTGGCGCCAAGATCAGGTCACCGTGCCCAGTGTTGGCTGTCCTGTCGCTGAGATCAGGTCTCCGTGCTGGTTGGGTAGCTCGAAAACAGAGCGCCTACCTTCTTTGGTGCAGGCAGGCTATTGAAACAAAGGAACTCCCGCCCACCTGGGTGCCCTGAGGTTTTGGTCCCAGCGCCCAGACAGGCTCAGCTGGGAGATGTTGTGTGTTCACAGAGGGCAAAGGGGCCGAAGAAGGGAGGGTTCTGGATGCAAGCTGGGTGGGATAGGAAGCCCAATTGGGAATTTTTAAAATTATTCCACAGCTGTTTGAATTTTCTCTGACTCAGTACTTAGTCTGAGAAGGGGGAATGAGTTTGTAAAAACAAAACAACAGAAAGAGAACCCCAAGCAAGCAAGTGGTGGCCATGGTGAAATGTCTTTGAAAGGAGACTTAGATGGCAGGGAACTGCCCTTGCCAACTCCCTGCCTTCCTCTCTCAGTCCCTTGGTCCCTCCCTCTCACGCTGCCATAATTGTGACAGCCCCTTGTCACACATAGTCCTTTTGCTGCTCAGTCAGACACACTCTTTGTTTTATTTTTTTAATTTTTGAATTATGGGTGAAGTCAATTATTTGAACTCTTAGATATATTGTTATTATCATTATTATTATTATTATTATTTGGGTTTTCTTTTTTTGACATAGGGATTCCCTGTGTAGTGTATCTTTTTATGCCCTGGAACTCACTTTGTAGACAAGATGGGCTTTGGACTCAAAGAGATCCAGCTGCCTCTGTCTCTGCCTCTGCCTCTGCCTCTGCCTCTGCCTCTGCCTCTGCCTCTG
>JABTXL010020444.1:6811-17946 GCA_025134845.1 Neodon shergylaensis
GGGTAAGGGGTCTCTCCTGAGGGAAGACTCTCCTCGGGGGTCTTTCAAACAGCCCACCTGAAACCTTTAGAAAAAAAGGAAGCAGACTCACCTAGGAGGAGTAGAAGACTGGAAATAATCAAACTGAGGGCTGAAATCAACAAAATAGAAACACAGAAAACAATCCAAAGAATCAATGAAACAAAAAGCTGGTTCCTGGAGAAAATCAACAAGATTGATAAACCCCTATCCAAACTAATCAAACGGCAGATAGAGAATTTGCAAATTAATAAGATCAGAAGTGAAAAGGGGGACATAACCACAGACACAGAGGAAATTCAGAGAATCATTAGATCCTACTACAAAAGCATGTATGCCACAAAACTAGAAAATTTAAAAGAAATGGACACTTTTTTAGATAAATACCATATACCAAAGTTAAACCAGGAACAGGTGAACAATCTGAATGGACCTGTTAGTCGCGAAGAATTAGAAGTGGTTATCAAACACCTCCCTACCAAAAAAAGCCCAGGTTTCAATGCGGAATTTTACCAGAACTTCCAAGAAGACCTAATACCTATACTCCTTAGTGTATTTAACAACATAGAAACAGAAGAGTCATTTCCAAATTCCTTTTATGAAGCTACAGTTACCCTGATACCAAAACCACACAAAGACTCAACCAAGAAAGAGAATTATAGGCCAATCTCACTCATGAACATCGATGCAAAAATCCTCAACAAAATACTGGCAAACTGAATCCAAGAACACATTAGAAAAATTATCCATTATGATCAAGTAGGCTTCATCCCAGAGATGCAGGGCTGGTTCAACATACGAAAATCTATTAATGTAATCCATCATATAAATAAACTGAAAGAAAAAAAACCATACGATCGTTTCATTAGATGCTGAAAAAGCATTTGACAAAATTAACATCCCTTTATGATAAAAGTCTTGGAGAGATTAGGGATACAAGGATCATACCTAAATATAATAAAAGCTATTTACAGCAAGCCGACAGCTAACATCAAATTAAATGGAGAGAAACTCAAAGCCATCCCACTAAAATCAGGAACACAACAAGGCTGTCCACTCTCTCCATACCTCTTCAATATTGTGCTTGAAGTTTTAGCAATAGCAATAAGACAACATAAGGGGATCAAGGGGATTCGAATTGGAAAGGAAGAAGTTAAACTTTTGTTATTTGCAGATGATATGATAGTGTACATAAGCTACCCCAAAAACTCCACCAAAGAACTCCTACAGCTGATAAACACCTTTAGTAATGTGGCAGGATACAAGATCAACTCCAAAAAATCAGTCGCCCTCTTATACACAAATGATATGGAAGCTGAGAGGGAAATCAGAGAATCATCACCTTTCACGATAGCCACAAACAGCATAAAATATCTTGGGGTAACACTGACCAAGGAAGTGAAAGATCTATTTGACAAGAATTTTAAGGCATTGAAGAAAGAAATTGAAGAGGATACCAGAAAATGAAAGGATCTCCCTTGCTCTTGGATTGGGAGGATCAACATAGTAAAAATGGCAATTCTACCAAAGGCTATTTATAGATTCAATGCAATCCCCATCAAGATCCCAGCAAAATTCTTCACAGATCTTGAGAGGACAATAATAAACTTTATATGGAAAAACAAAAAACCCAGGATAGCCAAAACTATCCTATACAATAAAGGAACTTCTGGAGGCATTACAATCCCTGACTTCAAACTCTATTGCAGAGCTACAGTAATGAAAACAGCATGGTACTGGCATAAAAACAGAGAATTCGACCAATGGAATCATATAGAAGACCCAAATTTTAGCCCACAAACCTATGAACACCTCATTTTCGATAAAGGAGCTAAAAGTATACAATGGAATAAAGAAAGCATCTTCAACAAATGGTGCTGGCACAACTGGATGTCAACCTGTAGAAAAATGAAAATAGACCCATATCTATCACCAAGCACAAAACTCAAGTCCAAATGGATCAAAGACCTCACTATCGGTCCGAACACACTGAACCTGATAAAAGAGAAAGCGGGAAGTACCCTACAACAGATGGGCACAGGAGATTGCTTCCTAAGTATAACCCCAGCAGCACAGACATTAAGGGCAATATTGAATAAATGGGACCTACTGAAACTGAGAAGCTTCTGTAAAGCAAAGGACACTGTCACTAAGAAAAAAGGCAACCTACTGACTGGGAGAAGATCTTCACCAACCCTGCAACAGACAAAGGTCTGATCTCCAAAATATATAAAGTACTCAAGAAACTAGACTTTAAAATGCTAATTAACCCAATTAAAAAATGGGGCACTGAACTGAACTGAGAATTCTTAACAGAAGAAGTTCAAATGGCCAAAAGATACTTAAGGTCATGCTCAACCTCCTTAGCAATCAGCGAAATGCAAATCAAATCAACTTTGAGATATCATCTTACACCTGTCAGAATGGCTAAAATCAAAAACACCAATGATAGCCTTTGCTGGAGAGGTTGTGGAGAAAGGGGTACCCTCATCCATTGCTGGTGGGAATGCAAACTTGTTCAACTACTTTGGAAATCAGTGTGGTGGTTTCTCAGGAATTTTGGGATCAACCCTCCCCCTGGACCCAGCAATACCACTCTTGGGAATATACCCAAGAGATGCCCTATCATATGACAAAAGCATTTGTTCAACTATGTTCATAGCAGCATTATTTGTAATAGCCAGAACCTGGAAACAACCTAGATGTCCTTCAATGGGAAGAATGGATGAAGAAAGTGTGGAATATATACACATTAGAGTACTACTCTGCCATTAAAAACAATGACTTCTCGAATTTTGCATGTAAATGGATGGAAATAGAAAACACTATCCTGAGTGAGGTAACCCAGACCCAAAAAGAGGATCATGGGATGTACTCACTCATAATTGGTTTCTAGCCATAAATATAAGTCACTGAGTCTATAATTTGTGATCCTAAAGAAGCTAAATAAGAAGGTGAACCCAAAGAAAAACATAAAGTTATTATCCCTGCTATGGGAAATAGACAAGATTGCTGGGCAAAAAATTGGGACCTTGGGGGTGGGGTGGGATAGGGGTAAGGGGAGATGGGGAGAGAAATGTGAGAAGGGGAGAATGGGGGGAACTTGGGGAAACGGGATGATTGGGGATAAAACAAGGTTGGATAGAGGAGCAGGGAATCACATAACTTAATTAAGGGAACCACCTTAGGGTTGGTAAGAGACTTGAACCTAGAGTGGCTCCCAGGTGCCCAGGGCAATGTCCCCAGTTAGTTCCTTGGGCAGCTGAGGATAGGGAGCCTGAAATGACCCTATCCTATAGCCATACTGATGATTATCATGCATATCACCATAGAACCTTCATCTAGCAATGGATGGAGATAGAGACAGAGACCCACACTGGAGCATCGGACTAAGCTCCAAAAGTCCCAATGAGAAGCAGAAAAGAGGGAGAACATGAGCATGGAAGTCAGGACCACAAGGGGTGCACCCAACCACCGAGACAGTGGGGCTGATCTACTGGGAGCTAACCAAGGCCAGCTGGACTGTGACTGAAAAAGCATGGGATAAAACCGGACTCTCTGAACATGGCGGACAATGAGGGCTGATGAGAAGCCAAGGACAATGGCATGGGGTTTTGTTCCTACTTCATGTTCTGGCTTTGTGGGAGTCTAGCCAGTTTGGATGTTCACCTTCCTAGACCTGGATGGAGGGGAGAAGACCCTGGACTTTCCACAGGGCAGGGAACCCTGACTGCTCTTCAGACTGGAGAGGGAGGCAGAGAGGAGTGGGGGGAGGGGGAGAGGGGTGGGAGGAGGGGGAGGGAAATGGGAGGCTGGGAGGAAGCAGGGATTTTTTTTCAATAAAAAAAGAAAAAAAAGAAAAGAAAACAACCTCTATCAAGCCTTTCAAGGAGGCACTACAGTTTGGCACCGTAAGTGTGTGAAGTGAACAGCTGCATTTCCATCCTGTTAGAAAAACAGTTTATGAGAAAAGTTCTCTTATGTTGATGCAGGTGGCCTTGGTCTGCTGCTGTCCAGGGCAATGACCTTGCTTTCCTGTATATTAGACTTTCAAAATTCCTTTAAAAATGATTGTACCACCTCACAGTTTTAAAATTATGCATGTGAGTCTTGTAGTTGACTATGTATTGCAGTTACAGGGAAAGGATTTGCATATGGATTGTTTCTTCAGACCACAATAGGGGGAAGAGTTTATTGAAGCTGGTGGAGACACAGTGCAGAAAAGGAGAGGCTAGACTGAGGGTGAAAACTTTCCCCCTTCATAATGAGTTGAGATTAGCTATGTGGATTCAGGTCATCAATTGTAGATGCTCTATGAATGTCCTGATTGACCATTGTTTGCAGTCCACAAACCAGCGCCAAAAGGAATCTGGGAAAGGAAGTGACCTTATCTTTAAACCTAATTGCTATATTTACAGTAGTTCATCTACAATAGAAGATGAGGGTAAAATGTTGTGGCCCTACTTAACAGGACTTTTCTCTATTAAGACATTGATCTTTAGAGAAAATACATGAAAAATTTTTACTGTATTTTTTACAAATCCCTTGTCTCTGGAGTACATGACCATAAAGTCTGTCCCAAGATTTCAAAATAGTTTTGAGATGACAACTACATCATATTGACATTCTCCTTGCTGCCTCCAAGCCCTAAGATCCCTGGATTGTTTTCTAATTCCTGGTCTGTTCTTCTTTAACAACAGTTACAAAGTAACCACAGTTACACAGTAACAATAGTTACTTTATGAATGTGACTTGTTTGTCTGCAGGATTTCCCATCTCTGAGGTAATGGATGGCTGCACTAGAAAGTGAGTGTGTAATTGAATGTGCACACAAAGGATCCTGTGACGTGGGAGTGTCATATATCAATCTGTTGATTTCATTGGTTAAGTAATAAAGGAACTGCTTGGCCCTTATAGGTTAAAACATAGGTGGGAGGAATAAACAGAATAGCATACTGGGAGGAAGAGGAAGTGAGCTCACATTCAACAGCTCTTCTCTCTGGGGCACATGCGATGAAGCTCCGACCCAGCATGGACGTAGGCTAGAATCTTCCCGGTAAGCGCACCTTGGGGTGCTTACACAGAATATAAGAAATGGGCTAGTCCAGGTGCGAGAGTTAGTCGAGAAGAGGCTGGATATAATGGCCAAGCAGTATTTAAATGAATACAGTTTGTGTGTTGTTCTTTCAGGCATAAGCTAGCCGAGCAGGCGGCTGGGGTGCTGGGGACACAGCCCCGGCCGCCCCTATTTCAACAATCCTGTACTTTGGATGTGCTCTAGGAGAGTGGGAAAATGTGTACTAAATACAAACTGTCTAAACTGGGGCCGTGTCTGCTGGGCTGGGAGGGCAGAACTGGAAGGACTGTGCTGTCTGAGTCATTTGATCTCTGATCCTCCTATAGAGGAGCTGCTAATATTGTGAGTCCCAGATAGGTGGCAGACAGTTTGTGAGTTCTTTTCCTTATTCTCTTCTGTCTCTGCTGTAGGGAGTGGTAATGAAGACCATAAGCAATCCTGTAATGAGTGGGGGTGGTGTTCAGAGCAGGTCTGTTGAAATGTCATTTCTGCTGAGACTTGGAACTACCATGAGCTAGACTGAAGTTATGTTGGTCCATGTGGTTCATGCTAGCAGTAGCCCTTGTTCTCTGAGCCTCTTTGTGTATAGAAATACTGCAGCCCTGGAATGGAAGGAAATGATGCTGGTTATATCTCTGTCCAGAGTACACACATGGGCACTGATTTTATTCTACAGTGGGGAGAGAGAGTAGAAAACTGAAGGTTTAGTTTCTAGAAGTTCTGAATATTGCATTCTAATTTCAGGTTTGTGTTATAAAGATTACAAATTGTTTAGGACATGGTAGAGCAATAGTAGAGTAGAGTGCTTTTAACGTGGTGTTACCACTAGCTGCAATGCTGTGATCCAGTGAAGCTTAGTTCCAGGGGACAAAGGAGTTTCTGATCTGCAGAGATTTCTCAGGTGTGTATTGTGTTGGGTAGGTAGATAGAGCATAATCCACATCTTGGACCATAATCCATGTAGCAGAAAATAAATTTTAAATCATGTTTTCTTTTTTTAATAAACAACTTTCTTTATAATACATTATTTTAAAATATCCGATCCTCTGTAAATGAGTTTGAAAAAAACAATATCCAGCTCCCACCTCCTTATTCCCACTTTCTCCTATTCCCTCCAAATAAAAGGGAAAATTGTAAAGTAGAAAAAAAATACAAGAACACCTGAAAAACAAAAACACTGCAAAACTTCCCAAAACACAGTAGTGTATTTCCCCAGGGGTAAGTGGTATTTACACTGAATTCACCAGGAGTGAGATCTTTCTGCTACAGAAACCTGCAAAGAACGACACTCAAGGCAGAAAAATTAACAAAAAAGGAAACAAAATAGTTCACCTAACAAACTGGAGGGGCAGGGGCCCAGAGGAAATGAGGGTAAGGTGTATCTTGCCCTGGTAAATCAGGAGTAGGCAGGGACTGCAAAAGGCAGGGAGAAGAGGGAAGAAAGGAAACTGAACAGATTGGTGCCCTTTTAGAGGTCTGGGTATAAAAAGAAGCCCTCCTACCACCCGTGCCGACCTACCCTTGAGCAGGCCCAAAGAGGGTGAAGTAGAACAGGGAAACAGAGAACAGGTTGCATATTCATCCATGGTGAATCTCCAGAGGGAATATGTCACCCCTGCCCCACTCCCTTGGACTCCCCTACTACCCAGAACAGGTCCCTTCTCAGTTAGTTATGGGATTTTCCCCCTTCACAGTATATCTTTTTCTTATTTCTTTTTTCCATGATTTTTACTGAGCCTACATTTTTCTCTGCTCCCCTTCATGACTCTCCCCTCCCCTCTTCAACCCTCCTCCAAGGTACCCATGCTCCAATTTACTCAGGAGATCTTGTCATTTTATACTTTCTACTTCCCATGTCGATTATATCTATGTAAGTCTCTTTTAGTGTCTACATTGATATCTAAATTCCTTGGGATTGTGGTTTGTAGGCTGGCTTTCTTTGCATTATGTTTAAAAACCACCCATAAGTGAGTACATGTGATAATTGTCTTTCTGTGTCTGGGTTATCTCACTCAAAATAATGTTTTCTAGTCCCACACATTTTCCTGCAAAATTCAAGTTGTCGTTAATTTTTTCTGCTGTATAGTACTCCATTGTGTAAATGTACCACATTTTTCTTATTGATTCTTCAGTTGAGAGGCCTTTAGGTTGTTTCCAGATTCTGGCTATGACAAACAAACCTGCAACAAACATAGTAGCACATGTCCTTGTGTCATGATTGAGCATCCTTTAGATATATACCTAAAATTGGTATTATTGGGTCTTGAGGAATGTTATGTCCTAATTTTCTGAGAAATTGCCACATTGACATCCAAAGGGGTTGTACCAGCTTGCATTCCCACCAGCAATGCAGAAGTGTTCCCTTTCCCCCACAACCTCTCCAGTATAAGCTGTTAACAGTGTTTTTGATCTTGGCCATTCTTACATGTTTAAGATGGAATCTCAGAGTTGTTGTGATTTGCATTTCTCTGATGACTAAGGATGTTGAATATTTCCTTAAGTGTCTTCAGCCAGTTTAGATTCCTCTGTTGAGAGTTCTCTGTTTAGGTCTGTACTCCATTTTTTATTGGATTATTTGTTCTTTTGATGACCAGTTTCTTGAGTTCTTTCTGTATTTTGGAGATCAGACCTATGTCTGATGTGGGATTAGTGAAGATCTTTTCCCATTCTGTAGGCTGTTGTTTTGTCTTGTTGACCATGTCCTTTCCATTATAGAAGTTTTTCAGTTTCAGAAGGTCCCATTTATTAATTGTTTTTCTCAGTGTCCGTGCTGCTGGGGTTATATTTAGGAAGTGGTCTCCTGTGCCAACGCATCAAGTGTAGTTCCCACTTTCTTTTCTTTAAGATTCAGTATGGCTGGCTTTATGTTGAGGTCTTTGATCCATTTGGACTTGAATTATGTCCATGGTGACAGATTTGGGCCTATTTTTATTCTTCTACATGTTGATATCCAGTTATGCAAGCACCACTTGTTAATTATGCTTTCTTGTTTTCATTTGATATTTTTGCTTCTTTATCAAATATCAGGTGTTTAAAATGTCTGTATTGATATCCAGGTCTTCTATTATGTTCCATTGGTCCTCTTTTCTGTTCTTATTCCAGTACCAAGCTGTTTTCAGTACTATAGCTCTGTAGTAGAGTTTGAAGTCAGGGATTGTGATGCCTCCAGATGTTCTTTTATTGCCCAGGTTTGTTTTGGCTATCCATGTTTTTTTTGCTTTTCCAAATGAAGTTGAATACCATTCTTTTGTGGTCTTTGAAGAATTTTGCTGGAATTTTGCTACGCAGTATATCTATTTTTAAAAAATATTTTTCCCATCAAGGTCATGTTCTGTTTTTCTTTCTTTTAATTTTTCCCTTCTTTCCTCTTTTTTACTCTCTCTCCTTCTAATACTTTTTTTAGTAAGGGGAATACCATGACGCTGCTCTAGCCCACATCCTGTAGACGTGGTCCCAGAGCCTGCTGTTAAAACCACTGTAGATTCAAAAAAGAGAGCTGTTGTAATTGTTAATCTGGGCAGGGTATTGGGCATGTGGGTAACCTGTCTTTTGTGCCGAAGTATCAACTTAATTTGTCTCCCTCTAAACAGGGAATCATCTAAAGCCAGGGAAGTCCTCACTGACTCTTTGTCTAAGAATTCTATATATGCAAACCCTTTGACAAGGCCACTGAATTTTTCACAGACTTTAGTAACACGGTTGACTGAACCACAGCCAGGAAAGTGAGCTTCCAGCTCTTCTGCTGTTGCACCATAGTCCACATTGCCAACATAGATGGAATGGGCATCAGCCTCCATCTTCTTTTTAAGAGACGTGATCACTGAGCCAGCATTGCCTGGGGATGTACTCCTATTCATCTGCTTCTCTACCTCATTTTATAGCTCCTTTAACTTCTCATCCTCTTCCTCTATCTCCCTGACTCCCTGAAGCTTTGATCATTTCTAGCTCCTGTTCCTCAATGATGCTGCCCCTGGGATCCACCACAACCAGTCCTGGCTCATCTTCTTCCTCCTGGCTGCCAGGGACTTCCCAGGTGGGCCCAGAGCCTATAGCTGGGGGAAAGCTGGGAAGGGGAGTGGCACAGGACTGGGACACTTTGGGTAGGCTGTTTCCATGGTCCCCTGCACCCCCAGGTCTCCCTCCCAGCCTCCCCAAAGGCCCCAGGCCTACTGCTCAGGCATGAATATCCAACCACCTGCTTTCACCACTGCTCATGAAATCATTTTTCTAGATTGTTTGTGATTGGGCATCAGTGGAGCAGCATTTATCTGAACCAAAAGAAAACACAAGGGGTTGAAGAGCCATCACAAGAGATCTCTGTTTGCTAAGAGAGCATCTATATTATGAGGGTTCTGTCTTTGGAAGACATATCAGTATCTGGAGGTCAGAAACAATAGTTTAAGGGTCACTTTGAGATAACTTTGTGAAAGTCGTGCAGTTTGTGTTTGTTTAATTTCTGTACACATGTAATCAAAGGTACCTGGGTAACATTGGTCAAGATTATAATTTTTTCTTGCCTAAGTTTTCTTTGATCTTTTGATTAAAAGGTGACTATATATTTCTATCTCTACTTTGCCTTTTTATTTCCTTCCCCTTAATTCTTTCACAAATATTGTGCACAGCCTTGATTTCTGGATTATTGTTGAAAGTATAGAAGTCATATTACATAAATGGGTATACTATATTTTCTGTAATCTGACTGTAATCTAAATATATTATTGATCAATTTTATGCAGAAAATTTCTAATGTTATCCAGTCATTATTGTTTTTTGGAAAATTTCTGTTGAGAGATGCTTTTTTCTTCTTAGATGCCTGCCTCTTTCCATTTCCTGGCATATCTGTGTTTTCCATTTGTTGCTATCTTCATATTTGAATCTTTGCTAAGTGTTGGTGTGATCAATACATAATCCCTTTAGCCTTCTGAGTATTTCCACTGTGAATATTGGTTTGTTATCAGCTGTCCAGTTAAAAATTGTTGGGCAAAGCTATTTATATTCATTTACTGGTGGACATTTACCATACACAAAATCATAATTTTTATGGATCATCTTCCTAAAAATCATTTTTTCTTCTTTTTTATGTTTTTTTTCTTAAGCTGAGAAAGATTTGACTTATTGGATAAAAGGTGGTTCAGCACATATTATTTTTATGGATGACTTGAATTCAAATGCCTACATGCAAGTTGGTAGGTTAATAAATTTCTACTATTCCCAGTTCAGCCGATCTGACAACCTCCCTTTCTGTAAGTCACCTGTATGAATGTATATATATGTATATATGTAAGATATTCTCTATCATGTACAAACATACACAAAAAATAGCAGTAACCTCATTTTCAAAAGTGCTTGGTACTTATAAAGCATTTGGAGTAAATCAAGTTGCTTTACATGTACACTGATTCTTTAAAAATCTCTTCTCTTGAAATTTCATTTAAAAAGTTTTCATTTCCGCACTCTGATGGGGATTTGGATTCAATCATCAATTGTAGGAAAAAAAATGGTGGGCAGACCACCGGCGCGGAGGCCCAGGCAGTGGCAGACCACCCGCGCAGAGGCCAAGGCGGTGGCAGTCCACCGGCACGGAGGCCCAGGCGGCGGCAGACCACCGGAGAGGAGGCCCAGGCGGTGGCAGACCACTGGCGCGGAGGCCCAGGCATTGGCAGACCACCGGCACGGAGGCCCAGGAGGCGGCAGACCAGGGAACGGAGCACAACACTGAGAACAGATCGCCCCTCTACAATTAAAGCAAAGAGGTAGGCCTTTGGTTGGTGAGATCCTTAGCAAGGAAGGAGCCGGGTCCTGTTCCTGAAGTCCCTTCTAAGGAGCGAGAGAGAACTTGGCCCCTGGCAGGAGCCAGGAAACTGAGCGACAGAATTTTGTAAGAGGAGTCCCTGGTCAACAGGGAAACCTGATTCGGTTTTGAAAGACCCATTAAATAGTTTCAATAGGAGGAGATGGGCAGGCGCCAAGGCAAGAATTCACCCAATAATCTGAAAAACATGAAAACACCAGAACCCAATGATCTTACAACAGATGGACT
>JABTXL010020444.1:22946-99587 GCA_025134845.1 Neodon shergylaensis
TGCTGAAAAAGCATTCGACAAAATTCAACACCCCTTTATGATAAAGGCATTGGAGAGACTAGGGATACAAGGATCATACCTAAATATAATAAAAGCTATCTACAGCAAGCCGACAGCTAACATTAAATTAAATGGAGAAAAACTCAAAGCCATCCCACTAAAATCAGGAACACGACAAGGATGTCCACTCTCTCCATACCTCTTCAATATAGTGCTTGAAGTTCTAGCAATAGCAATAAGACAACATAAGGGGATCAAGGGGATTCGTATTGGAAAGGAAGAAGTTAAGCTGTCGTTATTTGCAGATGATAGGATAGTATACATAAGCGACCCCAAAAACTCTACCAAAGAACTCATACAGCTGATAAACACCTTTAGTAATGTGGCAGGATACAAGATCAACTCCAAAAAATCAGTTGCCTTCCTATACACTAAGGATAAAGAAACCGAGAGGGAAATCAGAGAAGCATCACCTTTCACGATAGCCACAAAGAGCATAAAATATCTTGGGGTAAACCTGACCAAGGAAGTGAAAGATCTATTTAACAAGAACTTTAAGTCTTTGAAGAAAGAAATAGAAGAGGACACCAGAAAATGTAAGGACCTCCCTTTATCTTGGATTGGGAGGATCAACATAGTAAAAATGGCAATTCTACCAAAAGCAATCTATAGATTCAATGCAATCCCCATCAAAATCCCATCAAAATTCTTCACAGATCTGGAGAAGACAATAATCAACTTTATATGGAAAAACAAAAAACCCAGGATAGCCAAAACAATCTTATACAATAAAGGAACGTCTGGAGGCATTACCATCCCTGACTTTGTATTACAGAGCTACAGTATTGAAAACAGCTTGGTATTGGCATAAAAACAGAGAAGTCGACCAGTGGAATCGAATAGAAGACCCTGACTTTAACCCACAAACCTATGAGCACCTGATTTTTGATAAAGGAGCTAAAAGTATACAATGGAAAAAAGAGAGCATCTTCAACAAATTGTGCTGGCAAAACTGGATGTCAATCTGTAGAAGAATGAAAATAGATCCATATCTATCACCATGCACAAAACTCAAGTCCAAGTGGATTAAAGACCTCAATATCAGTCCGAACACACTGAACCTGATAGAAGAGAAAGTGGGAAGTACTCTTCAACACGTGGGCACAGGAGACCACTTCGTATGTATAACCCCAGCAGCACAGACAGTAAGTGCCTCATTGAATAAATGGGACCTCCTGAGACTGAGAAGCTTCTGTAAAGCAAAGGACACTGTCGCTAAGACAGAAAGGCAACCCACTGACTGGGAGAAAATCATCACCAACCCCGCAACGGACAAAGGTCTGATCTCCAAAATATATAAAGAACTCAAGAAACTAGACCGTAAAAGGCTAATCAACCCAATCAGAAAATGGGGCACTGATCTGAACAGAGATCTCTCAACAGAAGAAGTTCAAATGGCCAAAAGACACCTAAGGTCATGCTCAACTTCCTTGGCGATCAGGGAAATGCAAATCAAGACAACTTTAAGATATCATCTTACACCTGTCAGAATGGCTAAAATCAAAAACACCAATGATAGCCTTTGCTTGAGAGGTTGTGGAGAAAGGGGTACACTCATCCATTGCTGGTGGGAATGCAAACTTGTGCAACCACTCTGGAAAGCAGTGTGGAGGTTTCTCAGGTAATTCGGGATCAACCTACCCCTGGACCCAGCAATACCACTCTTGGGAATATACCCAAGTGAGGCCTTATCATACAACAAAAGTATATGCTCTACTATGTTCATAGCAGCATTGTTTGTAATAGCCAGAACCTGGGAACAACCTAGATGCCCTTCAGTTGAAGAATGGATGAAGAAAGTATGGAATATATACATATTAGAGTATTACTCCGCAGTAAAAAACAAGGACTTCTTGAAGTTTGCAGGCAAATGGATGGAAATAGAAAACACTATCCTGAGTGAGGTAAGCCAGAACCAAAAAGAGTAACATGGGATGTACTCACTCATATTTGGTTTCTAGCCATAAATAAAGGACATTGAGCCTCTAACTCAGGTTCTAAGAGAAGCTAAATAAGAAGGAGAACCCAAAGAAAAACATATAGGCATCCTCCTGAATATTAACCTTCATCAGGCGATGAAAGGAGACAGAGTCAGAGACAGAGACCCTCATTGGAGCACCGGACTGAAATCTCAAGGTCCAAATCAGGAGCAGAAGGAGAGAGAGCACGAGCAAGGAACTCAGGACCGCAAGAGGTACACCCACACAATGAGACAATGGGGATGTTCTATTGGGAACTCACCAAGGCCAGCTGGCCTGGGTCTGAAAAAGCCTGGGATAAAACCGGTCTCGCTGAACATAGTGGACAATGAGGACTACTGAGACCTCAAGAACAATGGCAATGGGTTTTTGATCCTACTGCACCTATTGGCTTTGTGGGAGCCTAGGCAGTTTGGATGATCACCTTACTAGACCTGGATGGAGGTGGGTGGTCCTTGGACTTACCACAGGGCAGGCAACCCTGACTGCTCTTTGGGCTTACGAGGGACGGGGGACTTGATTGGGGGAGGGGGAGGGAAAGGGGAGGCGGAGGTGGGGAAGAGACAGAAATCTTTAATAAAAAATAAATAAAATAAAATAAAAATAGAAAGTGGTCTCCTATACCAATGTGTTCAAGTGTGCTTCCCACTTTCACTTCTGTGAAGTTCAATGTGGTTGGCTTTATGTTGATGTCTTTGATCAATTTGTAATTGAGTTTTCTGCATGGTAATAGATAAACTCTATACTTCCTGTTTACTCAGGTAATATTACATCTTTTTTTTCAGTTCTCTAATGGAGTAAAATACAAGATAATTGTAGTTCTCTCTGTTACCAAGTTGAAAAAACAACTCACAAACTAGTATAAAATATATAAGATTAAGAGACATAAAAGTTTATTTTAGTTCTGTATTACAAGTTAGGATAAAAAATAATTTAGATACAACATTTTGGACTTACCTATATAGGATAGATAATAAAATATTTTCTCTAAATTTACCAAATACAATTGAATTGTTCATTGTTTCCTATATATATATTTATATGTAGTTGTTGTATATCTTGTATATAGCTTTACTGTGTTAGTTAAATCCTTCACTTTTTATTTAGTAAGAAGGGAAAATTATGACATTTTGATCATGTTCTCATAATAAAGCTTGCTTGGAGTCAGGACAGAGCTAACAATAACCTGCCTGAAAATTACCCTAGAGGTTTAGAGAACTTTGGCCAGGTAGGAGTCAGGATTATTAAGGCAGGCATGAGAGAAGATATGGGCACTTTTCTTGCATGAAATTAAAGAGGTAGTACTCACCAGTGGCTGATCAGTTAGTTTTCTGACCTTTCAAGTTCTTACCCTGCTATCTGACTCCTGAGTTTTTATTTTATTTTAGTTTAGTTTTTCTGAGACAAGGTTTCTCTGTGGCTTTGGAGCCTGTCCTGGAAATCACTTTTGTAGACCAAACTAGGCTCAAACGCATAGAGATCTGCCTACCTCTTCCTCCTGAGTGCTGGGATTAAAGGTGTGCACCACCACTGCCAGGTCTGAATTTTTTGATATATATCAATTAGATTAATGTTTATGTAGGAATAGAGCTATTTAAATAAGCCCTTTGAAAATAAAGCCCCACCAGTCATTGGTGGTGCATGCCCTTTATTCCAGAGAGAGAGGCAGGTGGATTTCTGTGAGTTCAAGGCCAGCCTGGTCTACAAGAGCTAGTTCCAAGAAAGTCTCCAAAGTTTCAGAGAAACCCTGTCTCAATAAACACAAAAACAAAAACAAAAAACAAATCAAACAAAAAATAAAGCCCCATGTACCTGAGAGAGAATCACAAGATTTGGCATTTGCTGTCCTGAATTTTCATCTTTCTTTAACCCAATCTTCCCCCGTTTGTCCTCATTCCTCTCTTTCATTTGACTTTTGTTTCTTCTTCTTTTTTTTTACCTTGGCTGCAGTGCTTCCTTCCACCATGCCTCTCAGTCTCCCCTTGCCCCAAAATCTCTGTTCCTTGTTTATCTTTAGAAAGAACAGGTCTCTCATACATATAAAAAAAAAACATGGGTAAAAGGGGTTTATTTGGCTTATACTTCCATATTGTTGTTCACTATTAGAGGATATCAGGGAAGGAACTCAAGGAGGGCAGATTCCTTGAGTCAAGAATTGATGCAAATGTGATGGGGGCATGCTTCTTACTTTCTTCCTTCACATGATTACTCAACCTCCCTTCTTATAGAACCCAGGACCAGCCCAGGAATGGCCCAACTCTAAATGGGCTATGCCCTCAGCCATTGATCAATAACTGAGAGAATGACTCATTTCTGAATCCCATGGAGGCATTTTTTAAGGCTCCCTAATCTCTGATTTCTCTAGGTCATTGTCAAGCAGACATGGAAAACCAGACTATATACATGGAACAACAAGTTAAATTAAGACTAGGCAGAATCCATATCAAGCCTGGACATAGAAAACCAGTATTAGGAAAAGGTTCTCAAAAACCGTCAAGTGAGTTAAAGTACACCCCACATACACACAACCAGTCTTAGGAGTCCCACAAAATACCAAAGTATGAGCTGTTAACATATATGCAAAGCTTTTAGCACAGGCCCTTAGAGGATCATGATAGTCTCTGTGAGCACCAATGACTCCTGCTTAGTTGGTTCTGTGGGCTGTGTTATCCTAGTGTCCTCAAACAAGGTGAAAGGTGGTTGCTGTGGTACTTTCTCCCCATTTATAGCAGGGTTTCCGTAGCTCCTCATTATTGTTTGACTGTCTGTGTCTTCTCCTGCTGCTTCCTGGATTAAGCCAATCAGTTAACAAGTAGATGAAGTAGCATTCTATGAGAATAGCAGAATATCATGAGAAATCATTTCATGGACTTTTTCCCTATCTTGTTTGGTTCTATCATAGACCTGAAGCTTCAGGTTCTTGGTCATCCAATTATGATGGGCATTGTCTCCCTCTAATGGAATGGGCCTGAAGTTTCATGAGAACAAATAACTCAACATATCTTACAAGCAGGACTAGATGTAGATTGAAGGTACCTTTGCTGGTTGGGTGTCCCAGTCCCAATATTGAAAACTTTGTCTGGTTAGAGAAGATTCCACAGGCTTCTTATTCTTCTGTCCTAAAAGTCCTTGCTAGTGGCATTTTCATACGATCTAATGAGTATTTCCTGTGCTAGGTACCATACCAACTCCCAAATGTTCCCCAATTCCTGTAGTCTTTTCTCATTCTCCCTACATCCAAGCACCCTGATCCTGCTTTCTCCTGTTACCATCCCCAAATATACCCATTCAATCCAGAAGACCTATTCTAGTTGCCCTTTTGAGGGAGATTTATTTATCCCCCCACACCTTGAGCCTTTGTTGTTAACAAACTCTCTCTGTGTCTGTGGATTGTAGCATGATTATTCTTTACTTTACAACTAATATTTATGTATAAGGAAGTTCACACCATTGTCATTTGTGTCTTGGTTACCTCACTCAGAATGTTTTTTTGTCTTTCCTTTCACTCAGCTGCAATTTTATAATGTCCCTGTCTAAATAACTGATTAATAATTTATTGTATAAATGAACTACATATTTCTATCCATTTTTTTTGGTTGAGAGACATTGACATCTAGTTTGTTTCCAGTTTCTGGCTATTAGGAATAAAGCTGCTATCAGCACAGTTAAACAGGTGTTCTTGTGATAGGATGACTGCAAACTTCAATCAACATTGATTCTTTAGGTCTCTCTTAACTTTAAAAAGGAAATAAAAATTGTATTTGTCAAATGGAAATAAAATATGCTTTGGAAGAGAAGTTTTGTTTTTGTTTCTATGGGAAACAAGAGACTAGATTTGTCCCAGATTGATATGGATCAGGTTTAACCAGAGCATGTCCCTTGATTCTTGACAGGTGATGTATATCAACAAAATTTATAGCTGGTTCTTCCTGGCCTTGGCTGTTTTCTCAATTTTTTTTCAGTGACCCATAAAGATGCCTTGACCCACAGACAACAGGAATTACTATAGAAAAAATGACACCCACATTCCTAAGAGTTGTGGTATGGGATGCTTTGGGTTATGTTGGATCATGGATGTTTCTTATAATTTAGGGGAATATAGGATAAAAATAAAACTATTAATCTCATATATTTTGCATTGGCATGAATTTTGATATATCGATACAAATTTTAATTTTGTTGTACCGTATGTTTCTACTCTTATTAAGGATATTGTCCTTATGTAGCTGATTTACAAATGCAGTAGTTAAGAAATGAGGTTACTAGTTAATCTCTAATAATCACGCTTGTAAACACATTAGCTTTCTTTTCTTGCTTACCCTGCTATATTTTAGACAACATGATTTGAAAACACTTCAAAGACTTACAAAATATGATATTACGGTGTTTAATAGCCTAAGGTTTTCAATGACACTGAGACGTACCTGTTCCTGGTAGCATCATTTTACTTCAAAAAAGAATGATGATCATCAAGGGAGTGCCATTAGAGTTTCTTTTATTGTGGACAGGTTATCTATTAGGGCAAGAAACTGTTTTTCCTTGACTGTTTGATGGTATATTGTTTAAACAGGATATGTGGTATTGTTATTTTAAAAATGCTGTGAAGTCCCAGACAGCAGCTGTAGGCAGGCAGCGGACTCTGTGAGCAGCCAGTCCCAAGGCAGAGACAGTCCCAGAACGGTGGCCCAAGTGGTGATGGCAGGCCTTGTGGTAGGCAGCCGCCAGTCTCAAGCAGAGACTCGCAGGTCCCGAGCTGGTTGCCCAAGGGCCCCGGGCGGGTCTCGAGTGGTGGCTCATCCCGGGCGAGCTGGTCAGGCCAAGCAGGTGGGTGTGGACAGGCGGAGGCGGGTAAAAGACACATAGACACAGACAATAGGCATAAAGCTAAACATTTATTAAAGGAGAGATAGAGAGAGAAAGAGAGAGAGAGAAGGAGAGAGAGAGAGAGAGAGAGAGGGAGACAGAGATAGACAGAGATGTATGTGCAGCCGGAGGGGATAGTAAGAGAGGATTCCAAGATGGCGATGAGAGGTCAGAAGTCATGGAGGAGTGGGCGTGGCTTGTCCCTTAAAGAGACAGAGACCGCGAGAATAACATGTGGGACTGATGGTGAAATGACTGCTGAATTTTGCCAAAACGAAGTGGGATGGTTGTCAGGTTTCCTACCTTACTGGAGTGTCTGCAAGATACTTTCCAAGACAGAGAGGAAAGCGATGGAAGAGCTTTGCCAATACAAGTGGAACAGTCCTTTGGATTTCCTGCTTCACTGAAAAGTCTGTCAGATATTCTAGGTGTGCAGGTTGAGGATGATGGTCCCCTGTTGCAGAGTAACTTTGGGTGATTGTCCAGGCAGCCAGATTGCTCTAATATTAGATGATGTTACATCCTACCGGGGTCTTTGAAGCTAAAGAATAAATAATTAGCATTAGTTTTTCTTACTTATGTAGAAAGTAATTAGTTATAAAACTATTGAATACTAAGATAGGACAGATAATGGAGTATTGTACTGAATGTTGTAAATATAATTCCTTTTTTTAGATTTATTTATTATGAACACAGTGTTCTGTCTGTCTGTATGCTTGTTGGCCAGAAGAGGGCACCAGATCCCATTACAGATGGCTGTTAGCCACCATGTGGTTGCTGGGAATTGAACTCAGGACCTCTGGAAGAGCAATCAGTGCTCTTAACCTCTGAGCCATCTCTCCAGTCCCCTGTAAATATAGTTCTTCCTGATACCTGTTTTTGCTGTATGTAGTTTAACGATGTTAAAGTTAAAACTTCTAAATTTTTAATAGTCAAAATTTTTAATAAAATCTTCCATCAGAAACTGGAAATGTGACAATATTCAGTAACTGGACATAGGTCATACAGAGGAACTTAAGACAAACTCATTTATTTATTTATTTATTTATTAAAATTTCCACCTCTTTCCTTCCTCCCATTTCCCTCCCACTCTTCCCACACTCCTCCCCCTCCCTCTCCAGTCCTAAGAGAAGTCAGGGTTTCCTGCCCTGTGGGAAGTTCAAGGCCCTCCCCACTTCATCCAGGTGTAGGAAGGTGAGCATCCAAACAGACTAGGATTTCACAAGGCCAGTCCATGCAGCAGAACCAAAACTTAGTGCCATTATCCTTGGCTTCTCAGTCAGTACTCATCATCTCCCACATTCACAGAGTCCAGTTTGATCACATGCTCCATCAGTCCCAGTCCAGCTGGCCTTGGTGAGCTCCCATTATATCAGTCCCACCGTCTCAGTAGATGGATGCACCCCTCATGGTCCTGAATTCCTTGCTCATGTTCTCCCTCCTTCTGCTCCTCATTTGGACCTTGAGAGCTCAGTCTGGTGCTCCAATGTGGGTCTCTGTCTCTATCTCTATCCATCGCCGGATTTAGGTTCTATGGTGATATGCAAGATATTCATCAGTATGGCTATAGGATATGGCACCCTCTCTTCTGTTGCCCATGGAACTAGTTGGGGAAATCTCCTTGGACACCAAGGAACTTCTCTCGAGCCAAGACTCTAGCCATCCCTAAAATGGCTGCCTTATTTAGGATAACTTCTTCTCTACTCCCATATCCACCCTTATTCCATCTCAATTATCCCATTCCCCAAGATCTCCCCAATCCTCCCCTTCTCCCTTCTCTCTCCTCATCTCCCCTTCCCCCAATCCACCCCCACTCCCCTGCTCCCAACTTTTGCCTGACAATCTTGTCAACTTCCAATATCCAAGAGGATAACTATATGTTTTTCTTTGGGTTCACCTTATTATTTAGCTTCTCTAGGATCACAAACTATAGGCTCAATGTCCTTTGTTTATGGCTAGAATCCACTTATGAGTGAGTACATACCATATTCCTCTTTTTGGGTCTGGGGTACCTCACTCAGTAAAATGTTTTCTATTTCCATCCATTTGCATGCAAAGTTCAAGATGTCATTGTTTTTTACCGCTGAGTAGAACTCTAAAGTATATATGTGCCACACCTTCTTTATCCATTCTTCTATTGACAGGCACCTAGGTTGTTTCCAGGTTATGGCTATTACAAATAGTGCTGCTATGAACATAGTTGAACATGGGCACAGGAGACCAATTCCTACGTATAACCCCAGTAGCACAGACAGTAAGAGCAACAATGAATAAATGGGACCTCCTGAAACTGAGAAGCTTCTCTAAAGCAAAGGACACTGTCATTAAGACAAAAAGGCAACCTAACAAATGGGAGAAGATCTTCACCAACCCCGCATCAGACAAGGGTCTGATCTCCAAAATATATAAAGAACTCAAGCAACTAGACATTAAAACTTTAATTAACCCAACTAAAAAAATGGGATACTAAACTGAACAGAATTCTCAATAGAAGTTCAAATAGCCAAAAGACACTTAAGGTCATGCTCAACCTCCTTAGCAATCAGGGAAATGCAAATTAAAACAACTTTGAGATACCATCTTACACCTGTCAGAATGGTTAAAATCAAAAACACCAATGATAGTCTATGCTGAAGAGGTTGTGGAGTAAGGGGAACACTCATCTATTGTTGATGGGAATGCAAACTTGTGCAACCATTTTGGAAATCAGTGTGTCGGTTTCTCAGGAAACTGGGAGTCAACCTACCTCAGGATCCAGCAATTCTACTCTTAGGAATATACCCAAGAGATGCTCAATCATATGAAAAACTCATTCTTACTTTAGGGTATTTAATCCTTGTAAATGGCTATATCTTTATATGTTTACCAAATCTTTTATAGAGTTAGAATATGCTGTGTCTCAGTCAGAAATACATTAAGTATATGAGCACATGTAGGCTGTAATGTCTAAATAAATTATAGCAGTCAGATGTACCTATAGAAAATACAGAACCACATTCCACCATCATTCCTTAAAAGAAAATCTTCAGCAGCTGCAAATCAGTAACTACCCTCTTTAGATGGTGGGAGTGGTGGCCTGCATTCCTGGTGCCTGGCCACCCGCATGGCTAGCTTTACACCTGAAATAATTACACAGAAACTGTATTCTTTTAAACACTGCTTGGCCCATTGGCTCTAGCTTCTGAGTGGCTAACTCTCACATCTTGATTAACCCATAGCTAATAATCTGTGTAGCACCACGAGGTAGTGGCTTACCGGTCAGATCTTAATCTGCATCCATCTTGGAGAGGAGAGCTATGGCGTCTGCCTGACTCAGCTTCTTTCTCCCAGCATTCTGTTCTGTCCACTCTGCCTACCAAAGTTTCTGTCCTATTAAAGGGCCAAGGCAGTTTCTTTATTAACCAATGAAATCAATACAAAACAAAAGATTCTCCCACATCATTTTCCCTTTTTCTCTTTAAGTAAGAAAGAAAGGCTTTCACTTTAACATAGTAAGATTACATATAACAGAACAGTTATCAAGCAAGAATTACAGGTACAATATTTATATCTATTTGATCTTTATCATAATAATGGAAAACTATAACTAACCATTCTTCAACTCCATCAAAGACTCCAGAAGGATATATAATACTACCTACGTAAACAAGAAATCCAAAACTCTAGAAATGACTGAGACATCTTATTGCCTGTACAGTCACTCAAAGTTCCTCTGTACCATTGGGGCATCCATCTTCGGCCTTCAGGCCCATATATCCAGCAGACTTTTCCATGATGCAGGAAATTTCAAAGGCAGTTCAGTCACTATCTGCTGTATCCTGCAGAATGTCTCACAGACTCTTTCATGAGTCAGGGACCCCAAAAGACCATCTCAACTTTAGGCAAGTTCAGCAGTCCTCTCTCTGTAGGTTCTTTGTGTCCAGTTTATGCAACAGTCCAGGCAAAAGCAGTTTCTTGCCCAAATGGCTATCAAGCTCCATAAGGAGCCTCTTCGATGCCCATCTTCCTCTCGAAGTAGATTGGTGCTGCCAGGAGCAGATGTGTCTCACTGTCATGAAAAGCCCTAAATTATTAAAACATTTAAAATGCCATATTCTGTAGTCTTTGAAAGATATGAAGAATGCTTATCCAACTGAAATATATCTCTATATATCTAGAAAATCTAACTAACATGACTACAAACTTGACTTTTATTGATGATTATCCATTAGCAACCTATATTTCCTAATTGTACATTACATTTTTAAATGAACTACACAATCACAATACCTTAATCAAGATTAGAAATATGCATATACATATAACAAAACTGACCTTAAAATCCATACCAATGCAAAATATTCATACCTATATCATTTCCCCCTTTAAATGTAAAAGAACATTTATAAACAATATTTGGGAACATGGGCACAGTTTTTTCTCTCCAAACTGCTTCCTGCTGAATGGGGGTGCTGTTATTTGGGTCTTTTATGGGATAACCTGTTTGCTAGTTTCTACTTAGTTGGCAGTTGAGCAAAGTAATTATTTGATGATGTTCACAGCAACCTTTCAGGAGGGCATGGTCTATCATACCATATTGGGATAGAAGCAATCCACAGGGTCTCATCCTCTGTGAAAACAAAAGAAGAAACTCGTTTCCAAACCATCATGTCCTTAGACCCAAATTCTGAGGTCATATCCTTATTATATCCATTCTGGTTTAGCTTGGCAGCCCATGTAATAAAATATCTCCCTGTACTTAGCTCCTTCACAGTCAAAAAATTTAAAGAAAACACAATGTACATAGTCCAGACTCTCTGTGAACTTTCCATTTTTACGTGGCTTATTTTTATTCTATCAGTTTACTTTATTCTGTCTCTTTAAAGATTTTACCCTTTTAACTTTATTCCCCTTTTTTTTCTTTTCTTTCTCTAGCCTACGTACACTCATCCAACACTGTGATCCATTTAGTGGTCTTTTATGTCAGAATCTGTTTTATTGTGAATCTGTAATTTTTTTTACTATCTAGGAGCATTTCTTAAAATGCTAATCAGTTCTTAAAAACTTAAGTTGCACCATGTAGAGGTAATATGGTACTCCCTGTGTCCTGCCCAGTCTAAACTTTAACTGTGCTGTTATTATGGTAATTATGATAGTTCCTGCCTGAGATCAGCACAGTTCAGCATGGCAGAACTGATCTGCTCCTGACTCAGAGCCATTTGGTGCCCTGAGCCACACACAGTTCCAGGCACACAGCAGTACACATTGCCATCAAGCAAGCCATAGCACTTTACTCCAAATGGTCCATTCAAAGCTCTGTCTCCCACAGGAGCCAGACAGATATCACCATGGCTGCACAGCCCAGAAAGCCAGCATTTTAAAACAGCCAGTTTTTTCCTGCTGCTGAGTCAGGACAATTTCTTTGCGGCATGCAACCCACAAACAGCGAAAAGCTTTGTTGAACTCTCTCTCCCATTTTTTGAGCCTTCTAAGGTTTTTAAGTGGATTTGGTTACCACATTGGGTGCCTCTCTGTTGATGGTGCGGCAGGCTATGCCCCAAAATAATTACATGGAAACTGTATTCTTTTAAACACTGCTTGGCCCATTAGCTCTAGCCTCTTACTGGCTAACTCTCACATCTTGATTAACCCATAACTAATAATCTGTGTAGCACCAGGAGGTGGTGGCTTACTGGTAAGATCTTAACCTGCATCCATCTTGGAGAGGAGAGCTATAGTGTCTGCCTGACTTGGCTTCTTTCTCCCAGTATTCTGTTCTGTCTACTCCACTTACCTAAGTTTTGGTCCTATTTAAGGTCCAAGGCAGTTTCTTTATTAACCAATGAAATCACAAAACAGAAGACTCTCCCATATCAACTACCGGTTAGTTCCATGTTTAATTCCATGAAGACTAAAACAAACATTCTCTAGGATTTTATCATAAAAGCATGATGGATTTTGTCAAAGATCTTTTCTGTATCTATTGAAATGATTGTGAGGTATTAGTACTTATATCTAGGGTTTATTGTATTGATTGCTTACCTTGTGTTAAACCATCCTTGTATTTTAGGGAAAAAGTCAACTTGCTCATTGTGGAAAATCTTTTTGATGTAGCCATTTATTCTGTTTGGTACTATTTTTTTGAATACTTTGTATTTACATTCTTCAGGGATATTTGCCTGCAGTTTTCTTTTTTTGTTGAGTATCTAGTTTAGTTATTATGGTGATACTGGCTTCATAGAAGGGCTAGTTTTACATGAGAATGTCTCTTGTTTGTCCCAGCCACCTGGCTAGCTTACACCCAAACTAATCACACAGAAACTATATTCATTAAAACACTCCTTGACCATTAGCTATAACTTCTTATTGGCTAACTCTTCCATATTATTTTAACCCATCTCCATTAATTTGTGTATCACCACATGGCAATGGCTTACCAGAGATTCTAACTGGTATCCGTCTCAGGCAGAAAATCCATAACTTCTTTTTGATTCTGCTTTCTTCCTCCCAGCATTCAGTTCTGTCTTCTCCACCTTCCTAAATTCTGCCCTATCAGGAACAAAGCACTTTCTTTATTCATTAACCAATGCAAGCAACACATGAACAGAAGAACCTCCTACACCCAGCTTGTAATATTCCTACTGTTTATACATTTTGTGAAATATAGAAAAAGAAGGCATGGCTGCAGATCATCTTTGAAGTTTTAATAGAATTCTGTGAATCTATCTGCCCCTGAACTTTTATTTATTTTTGTAACTGAATGGATTTATTTATTAAACAATTTTTCTTTCTTTTCTTTTTTAAAAAGAAAACAAATAATTTTTTCTCATTTTACATTCCAATCCCAGTTCCCACTGTGTCCCCTCCTCACATTCCCTCTTTCCACCCTACCCTCATCCACGTCTCAGAGAGGATAAGGGATATTATTTTCTCGAAGGTCTAAGGCCCTCCCTACTATATCTAGATTGAGCAAGTTATCCATTCAAAGAGAATAGGTTCCCAAAAATCCAGTATAAAGAATAGGTGCCACTTCAGTGGTGCCATAGTCATCCCCAGCTATACAAGTGTCACCCACATTCAGAAGGTCTAATTTGGACCTATGCTGATTCCTTCTATATCCAGTTGGAGTTGGTAAGCTCCCATCACCTCAGGTAAACTATTTCAGTGTGTGTCCATATCATTGTCCTGGCAACTTTACTCATACTCTCACTCTTCCTACACTTTAACTGGACTTTGGGAACTCAGACCAGTGCTCCCCAGTGACTTGCTGCATCTGTTTCCATCAGCTGCTAGTTGAAGATTCTATGGTGATATCTAAGATGGTCATCAGTCTGACTACAGGGCAAGGTCAGAATTGGCACCCTCTCCTCTATTGCTTATGATCTTAGCTGGGGTCATCATTATGGCTTCCTGGAAATGTCTGTACTGCCAGGTTTCTTGCTAGCCCCATAGCTAGCTGGCTCCCTTAATCAGAATATCTCTTTCCTTATTCTCATATCTCTCCTTCCTCCATCTTGAATATCCTGTCCCCTCAAGTTCTCCTTCCCCTCCCTTTCTTCTCTCCTCTTCCCCTTGCACCCTCCCTTTTTCCAATTTGGTCAGGTGATCTTACCTATTTCCCCTTTCTACTTGGATCTATGTTTGTTTATCTTAGGGTTAAACTTGTTACGTAGCTTTTATAGGATCATGAAATATAGGCACAAAATCCTTTTGTTTAAACAGTAACCACTTATGAGTACTTATATTCCATGGTCATCTTTCTTAGTCTGGTTTACCTCACTCAGCATGGCTTTATCTAGTTCCTTCCATTTGCATTCAAACTTCAAGATGTCATTGTTTTTTACAGCTGAGTGCCACTCTAATGTGTAAATATGCCACATTTTTTTATCTATTCTTTGGTTGAGGAGCATCTAGGTTGTTTCCAGGTTCAGTTTCTTACAAATAATGCTGCTAAGAACATAGTTGAACAAATGTCCTTGTAGAATTTTTTGGTTGATCATCTTTTGTGTATATGACCAAGAGTTCTATTGCTGGGTCTTGAGGTAGGTTGATTCCCAATTTTCTGAGAAACTGCCATAATGTTTTCCAGAGTGGTTGTACAATTTGCATTTCTGCCAGCAATGAAATAGTCTTCCCCTTACTCCCATATCCTCTCCCTCATAAGCAGTCATTGGTGTTTTTGATCTTAGCCATTCTGACAGGTGTAAGATGGTATTACAGAGTCATTTTGATTTGCATTTCCCTGGTGGCTAAGTGTGTTGAACATTTCCTTAAGTATCTTTTTGGCCATTTGACATTATTCTATAGAAAATTCTATGTTTATTTCTGTACCCCATTTTTAATTGAATTATTTGAAATTTCGATGTTCAATTTCTTGAGTTCTTTATATATTTTACATATTAGTCCTCTACTTTTATAGGATTGGAAATTTATTTTCCCACACAGAAGGCTGCCTCATTGTGGTATTGACTGTGTCCTTTGCTTTGCAGAAGTTTCTCAGTTTCAGAAGGACCCATTTATTTATTATTCCTCTCAGTCTCAGTGTTACAGGTGTTATATTTAGGAAGTGGTCTTCTGTTCCATGCTTGCAAGGCTAATTCCCACTTTCTCTTCTGTCAATTTCAGTGTGGTCAGATTTATATTAAGGTCTTATCCCCTTTGGACTTGAGTTTTATGCATGGTGATAGATATGGATCTATTTGCATTCCTTTACATGTTGATATCCAGTTATGCCATAACCATTTGCTGCAGATGATTTTTTTCATTGCATAATTTAGCTTCTTTGTCAAAAATCAGGTGTTCATAGGTGTGTGGATTAATATCTGGGTTTGATTCAATTCCATTGGTCAACCTGTCTGTTTTTTCTCCCATCTTCCCTTCCTCAAACCTCCAAAATGAACTGTTTACTTAATTAAAACATATGTTACCAGCAGCCTCAATCATCTCAATGTCCCACTTTCATAATGTCCTGAGCAGTTTGTAGTCCAAACCTGGTGTTTAGATGGTGAAGCAATAACAAAGTGCAGTTGAAATTTCCCTTGCATGACTCAAGCTTCTTTTGGAGACTTCAAAGTTCACTGTAATGCATGCTCATATTTCATTACAGAAAACTTAAGCATTTTAAATGTCATATGCAGCAGATCTCTAAGAGGTTAAAGGATGAGTATTTGTTATATATGCCTAGATCACTGACAGAGACTGAAATGCAAAATTAAATACAGGAAGCTAGGTGAAACCTTTCCCTAGAATTAGTTATTTCTCTATATGATTATTAATATTATGGTAAAAGGGATATTTGTTGTCAATCTCTACCAAGAAATTACTGCAAGCACTTTGCCAGTGTTTACTTCTTGTCCATTATAATTCAGTTTCAACATTAGTAAAACATGTTATAATTTAACCTTGGTCAATTCTTGCTAATAGATGAAGCTTCAATTTTCTTCTTAAAATCAGCTCAGATTTTTTTCCCACATAACTTTATAGCTTCTAGTCTGTTTATATGGTAAAAATATTGATTTTAAGATAATATCTTTCCTCTGCAGTAAAATTCCTATAGGGGAATGCATAGAGGGTAAAATGTCTAGAATGAAAACCACAGGGTGGTGGATCATGCCTTTAATCCTAGCACTTGGGAGGCAGAGGCAGGTGAAGTTTGAGGTCGGCCTGGTCTACAGGAGCTAGTACTAGTACATATTCCAAAGCTAAAGAGAAAGCCTGTGTCAAAAAAAGGTCTTGAATGTAACCAAACTTCAGATCCAAACAATCCATATATGTCTCCTATAATTTTATTTCCATTAAACTAATTTTTTCTCTGCTTTAGATGATAATTCTCTTTGACTATTTAAATCCTTGTCAGCTTTTATAGTTTGGTTCTAATTACTGTTTTGAATTTTTTTTTTGTTTTTTGTTTTTGTTGTTGTTGTTGTTTGTTTTTCGAGACAGGGTTTCTCTGTGACTTTGGAGCCTGTCCTGGAACTGGCTCTGTAGACCAGGCTGGTCTCGAACTCACAGAGATCCACCTGCCTCTGCCCCCTGAGGGTTGGGATTAAATGGGTGCGCCACCGTCACCCGGCTTGTTTTAAATTTTTTACCCCAATAGTGGGATATAAATGGTCAATGCCTTGCAGCAAAAGTATTAAGAGTCCACAAATAATCTCTCCTAATTTTTACCTTTTGGGCTCAAATTTTTGTAAAAATATTTAATATGCTGAATAATTACTAGCATCTCCTTTTTGTATATTTTCAGATGTAATTTTAATCCCCAAGGAGACAAAGTTTGCTTTACATTTATATAGATATGCGCATACATATGCATACATATCTATATCAATGTAAAATATATAAATAAGCAAACATTTTCTCTACAGTATGTTCATTTGAATCATCTAACAAAATTCTGTATAATGTTGAAAACATACCTAACTTGAGTATAAGTTCAATTGTAATAAGTAACAAACTACTAACATGCAGTACTTTATATCCTAATTTGTTTATAATAATAACTTTCCAGGACTAGAAATTTTCATTACTTGTTTAAGTGTGCTGTATTAGGCAAAATATCTTGAGTAAGAATATAACAACATAGACAGTATGTTTTAACAAAAATAATGTCAAATTAGTACCAAAAGGATGCATCCATATCTATATCAGTGTAAAATATATAAATAACTAGTTACTTTTTAAAATTAATTTTAATGATCTACCTTTTTTCTCATCATACATATATATGCCCCTTTATTCTTTATAGAGCAGATTTAGTAATCTACACTTTCACATTATCATTTCATTGGGTGATTTTTTAGGTAGATGTATATTTATGAATATATAGTGCTGGCTTTGCAGGTGGAAACTGGCTCTGTCCCTTTATAAAGTCACGCATGTTCGTAAAATAAAAATTCAGAGTTTCTGTCTCATGTCAGCAACATGGGACAGAAAGAAAAAAGAATTTAGAAAAATTTTCACTTTCATTAATATCTATATTTATCTCTATTGTGCATGCCATTGAATATATATATATATGTCTGTATATATCTATATAAATAATGCTTATGCTTTCCACAATGAACAATGAGTTTTCCTGCAGCAATTTTTTAAGTTTCCAGGAAGAATTTGGGGCCCCACAACAACAACACAACCTGGTTGATATTACGTCATGATGATGATAGCGCTACTACAAGATCTGTTTTGAGTACCAGCTGGTCAAGATGGTTCCAACTTGGGTAGCTGAAATGGTACACTTTTTACAATGTTCTGGACAGACCTCCTAATAAGAAGCTCAGAAAAACCTTACCAAATACGCAGAGACTATTTGCAATTATACCAGACAGTACCCTTGGAACTTAACCATCATTTTACTTTCACAGAATCCCATAGAAAGAATATCACCCCCATGACACCTGGAAGTAATTATAAAAAAAACTATATCCCCTCTCCCAATAAAGTTTGTCCTCAGGGTTAAGGACATCAGTTAATGATTGATTATAATTAGTATAGGATTGCAGGTTGGAGGGGAAATTTTATAGGGTCAGGGATCTCTTTGAAAAAAAATGGGAAAATTGGATGGGATAATACATTAGTGTGAGCTTACATGCACTAATAATAGTGAGTAATAGAGTGAATGCTTGTGAGTTATAATTTATAGGCAATTGTATTTGTACATATTCTTGTATATTGATATATTAAATTATATTGAATATTGTATGCATTCATGCTTCTGCCTCTGCTTAAAATATTTTATATATTGATATATATTTATCATATTACAATGTACATTTCTACCACTGATCAAGATACTTACACATTGTTTACATTTTGAGGTAATTTTCCTCATTTGTTGCAAGTTGGTTATTGTATAATTTTCTAATATGAAGTCTTAGTCTTTAAGTTATAAGGGCACTAAGAATTATAGATCAATAGTCATCTATGTTTGTCATACTTTGAGTTAGAGCAATCAGGTCTTTTAGATAAATAGACATTATATTCTTCACAGATAGGTAACCTTCACCACTTCAAAGAACTGTAAAATATGGCATTTAAATAACTTAGGGTTCTGTTGAAGTTTGGCACTATTTCTCCTGGTAGCATTGATCTATTCCCTAGAGAAAGTTGAGCACCAAAAATGCTCCACACGGAGCTTGTTTTCTTCTTGTCAAAACTATCTTTTGGGCAAAGACATGCTCACGCCTCAACCACTGACAAGATACATGATATCCAAAAATGGATAAGCAGGTCTGTGAACTCTTGCCAAGAGAGGGTAAGACGGTTTTGAAATTTTTCCTACCTCAGAAAATGGTCTGTCAGTTATTCTAGGTCTTAGCGAAAGTTAGCCTCTTCAACGTTTCAAATGTGACTTTACCTGATTGCCCAGGTAGCCAGTTGTCTCTGTCATTTGTTGTACATTTTGAAAGTTGCTTGATTGCACTTCCTGCTTACTCAAAAAATATTTCCCTTCTCAGATTTTCAATGGGGTAGAAGACTAGATAGTTGTAGTTACTTTCCTCTCATGACTTGTCTACATTATTTATTATACAAGAATTAAACTAGTTATTTGTTCTTATTTGTTCTTATTGTATATTTGTTCTTATTGTATTGGGCTTAGAACTCTCTTATTTAAACAAAAGGGGGAGGTGCTGCAGAAATTCTTACAGCCAGTGCTTTCCCGCCCATTGGGATGTGACATCTTCTACTGCATATGCCAATGTAGAGCATGAGTCTGGCCTCTTTTCTGGCTGCGTAATTCAGATTCTGATCTCCGTTCAAGCATAGGATTCTGATTTGTGAGTCTATCACTAAATAAATAAACATTTCTCAATTCTGAGCTGGTGTTATATTTCTTTTAAGCATACTTCTTCAAGCATCATTAAATGTGAATCATTGAAATGACTAAATGCATTTTTTCCATTGTTGACCATGAACCAACAGTGACCGGGTTCACAATGTACTTAACTGAATGAACAACCTCCCAGAAAATATCAGGTATTTGAACAAGTTTCTCTCCTTAGTGGTTTTCTTTAAATTTTCTGTGGATCTTTATTAGGAGAATCATTTCTAGGTGAAATTCCTCATTGTGTGCTATGAGTCTCAATACCCTCAAGTAATTTCCTGATATTTCTATCTATTGTATTGTGTTTGACATTAATCAGCCAACTTCCTAATTTTTATTTATTTATTTATTTATTTTTTATTTATTTATTTTTTTTATTGAGAAAAAGAAAAGAAAAAAAAAGTTTCCGCCTCCTCCCAGCCTCCCATTTCCCTCCCCCTCCTCCCACCCTTCTCCCCCTCCCCACACTCCTCTCCCCCCTCCCTCTCCAGACGAAAGAGCAGTCAGGGTTCCCTGCCCTGTGGAAAGTCCAAGGTCCTCGCCCCTCCGTCCATGTCTAGGAAGGTGAACATCCAAACTGGCTAGGCTCCCACAAAGCCCGAACTTGAAGTAGGATCAAAACCCAGGGCCATTGTCCTTGGCTTCTCATCAGCCCCCGTTGTTTGCCATGTTCAGAGAGTCTGGTTTTATCCCATGCTTCTTCCGTCACAGTCCAGCTGGCCTTGGTGAGCTCCCAATAGATCAGTCACACTGTCTCAGTGGTTGGGTGCACCCCTCGTGGTCCTGACTTCCTTGCTCATGTTCTCCCTCCTTCCGCTCCTCATTGGGAACTTGGGAGCTCAGTCCGGTGCTCCAGTGTGGGTCTCTGTGACTATCTCCATCCATCACCAGCTGAAGGTTCTATGGTGATATGCAAGATATTCGTCAGCATTGCTGTAGGATAGGGTCATTTCAGGTTCCCTATCCTCAGCTGCCAAAGGAACTAACTGGGGACCTCGCCTTGGGCTCCTGGGAGCCACTCTAGGTTCAAGACTCTTGCCAACCCTAAGGTGGCTCCCTTAACTAAGAATTGAGCTTCCATGCTCCCCTATCCAACCTTCCTTTATCCCAATCATCCTGTTTCCCCAAGTTTCCCTCTCCTCCCCCTCTCACTTTTCTCTCCCCATCCCCCGATACTCCCATCCCACCCCACCCCCAAGATCCCAAATTTTCTCCCCTCAGTTTTGTCTACTTCCCATATCCAAGAGGATAATTTTATGTTTTTCTTTGGGTTCACCTTCTTATTTAGCTTCTTTAGGTTCACCACTATATACTCCGTGACCGTTATTTATGGCTAGAAACCAATTATGAGTGAGTACATCCCATGTTCCTCTTTTTGGGTCTGGGATACCTCACTCAGGATAATGTTTTCTATTTCCATCCATTTGCATGCAAAATTCGAGAAGTCATTGTTTTTTACCGCAGCGTAGTACTCTAATTTGTATATATTCCACATATTCCATACTTTCTTCATCCATTCTTCCATTGAAGAGCATCTAGGTTGTTTCCAGGTTCTGGCTATTACAAATAATACTGCTACGAACATAGTTGAACAAATGCTTTTGTCATGTGATAGGGTGTCTCTTGGGTATATTCCCAAGAGGGGTATTGCTGGGTCCAGGGGTAGGTTGATCCCGAATTTCCTGAGAAACCGAAACACTGATTTCCAAAGTGGTTGCACGAGATTGCATTCCCACCAGCAATGGATGAGGGTACTCCTTCCACCACAGCGTCTCCAGCAAAGGCTATCATTGGTGTTTTTGATTTTAGCCATTCTGACAGGTGTAAGATGATATCTCAAAGTTGATTTGATTTGCATCTCCCTAATAGCTAAGGAGGTTGAGCATGACCTTAAGTGTCTTTTGGCCATTTGAACTTCTTCTGTTGAGAATTCTCAGTTCAGTTCAGTGACCCATTTTTTAATTGGGTTAATTAGCATTTTGAAGTCTAGTTTCTTGAGTTCTCTATAAATTTTGGAGATCAGACCTTTGTCTGTTGCGGGGTTGGTGAAGATCTTCTCCCAGTCAGTGGGTTGCCTTTTTGTCTTAGTAACAGTGTTGTTGCGGGAGGTCCTTCCACTCCTCCAACCAATAGCTGCTGAGATACCAGCCCATTGGGGCGTGGTTTCTCCCCCTGTAAAAAGTTACTACTTCCCTCCGTTCTCTCTCTTCACTTCCTGCTCCGCCGGCGACTAGACTCCCTTCCTGGTTGCGCAGACGGTGATCTGTAAGTTTTTTCCCCTTTAAATAAATACCACCTTATTAATCATAATTATTAACTGGTGTGGCATTGTTCGTGACTTACGCCTTCAAATGGCGCCCTAACGTGTGGACAGCTAAATCCACTGAAAGCCTGAGAAAGCTTGGGAAAGAATGGAGTGAAGCATGTTTTCTTGGTAGCAGTGATTTCTCGGGTCTGCTCTGCTTGCTAGAAGCAAGCAAGCGCTCTCACTAAGAGAGGCTTCCTGACTCAGCTTCAGCTGCAAAACCCTGCAGCTCATTAAGAGGTCCTGCCACGAAACACTTAAACGTTGTTGACAAAAAGCTGAACGCATGCTTTTCGGTTTTCAGCCGTAGCAGGAAAAAAGCTGCGCCGTTTAAAAATGCCGGCTTTCTGGGCCGTCCTGCCAGGGCAAACTCTAACTCTTTTACGCAGGCGGTTCGTGCAGTTTGCAAGCACAGGCTGCTGAAGCTCGCTTGCTGGCAGGGACCTTGAAATGCCATAGAGTTGTGGCGATAAACGTGGCTACGGCCAGTACCTCAGCCATGAGGCTGGAAAGCTAAGGAATGGGCTGGATCCAGCCATCAAAGCCACGGCTTTAGTCCTACTGATATTGCTTGGTAATTTAAAGGCTCGTGTGGTCAGAAAAAGAGAGATATACAGTAAAGAGAGATTCAAAGACAAAGAAAATTTCTAAATGGTTTACAGTGTGTTAAAAATGTATGCAAGCTAAAAGTTAAAAGTTCTTAAAAGTAAAAAAAGGAAGAAAGTAATTGGGTGTGGTAGTACACACCTTTAATCCCAACACTTGGGAGGCAGAGGGAGATTGACCTCTGTGACTTCAAGGTGTGGTAGCGTACGCCTTTAATCCCAATGCCTGTGAGGCAGAGACAGGCGGATCTCTGAGAGTTCAAGGATAGCCTGATCTACAGAGTTATTCCAGGACAAAGATACAGAGAATATAAAATAAAAGTAAAAATAAACAAAATAGAGGTTAAAATAAAACGCACAAAGATGGAAAATACACAGAGAATCTTGATACTGTATGCTATTATGCTCTCTTTGAATTGTTTAAATGCTGAGAAAAGAACAACAGCTGCTAAAAGATATTTGTTTATAAATGCTGATGAACTAATCCAACATAGATATTATCAAAATGCCTTGACTTTGAAATTTGGATCTAAGGACATGATACTTCGAAAAGGAGTTTCTTATTTTGTTTTCACAGAGGATGAGACCCTATTCATTTCTTCTATCCGAATATGGTATGGTGGAACACGCCCTCCTGAAGGTTTGCTGTAAACATCTTCAGAAAATTGCTTCGCTCAACTGCCAACTGAGATGAAACTAGCACACAGGTTATACCATGAAAGACCTAATTAACGACGCCCCCATTCAGCAGGAAGCAGTTTGGAGAGAAAAAACTGCTCCCATGTTCCCAAATATTGTTTATAAATATGCTTTTACATTTAAAGGGGAATATGATATAGATATAAATAATTTGCATTAATATAGACTTTGCTTTATTGATAGAGATTTAAGGTCACTTTTGTTATATGTATATGTATTTCTGCTCTTGATTAAGGTATTGTGATTGTGTAGTTTATGTAAAAATGTAATGTATATAGTTGTTAATGGATAATCAATAATAGTCAAGCTTGTAGCATGTTAGTTAAGATTTTCTAGATGTACATAGATATATTTCAGACAGGCATTCTTCATATCTTTCAAAGACTACAGAACATGGCATTTAATGGTTTAATAACTTAGGGCTTTTCATGACAATGAAACACGTCTGCTCCTGGCCGCACCAATCTACTTCAAGAGGAAGATGGGCATCGAAGAGGATCCTTATGGAGTTTGATAGCCATTTGGGCAAGAAACTGCTCTTGCCTGGACTATTGCATAAACTGGACACAGAGAACCCGCAGAGAGAGGACTACTGAACTTGCCTAAAGGTGAGATGATCTTTCGGGGTTCCTGATTCATGAAAGAATCTGCAAGACATTCTTCAGGACAAGCAGATAGTGACTGCCTTTGAAATTTCCTGCTTTGTGGAAATGTCTGCTGGAAACTATGGGCCTGTAGGCCGAAGATGGATGCCCCAACGGTACAGAGGAACTTTGGGTGACTGTCCAGGCAGCAAGATGTCTATGTCATTTCTAGAGTTTAAAACTTGCTTTTTTCTTGTTTGCTTAGGTAATATTGTATCTTTCTGGAGTCTTTGATGGAGTTAAGAATAGTTAGTTATAGTTATACTTTTCCTTAGTTATGTTAAAGATTATTGTAATTTTTACTTGATAACCGTTTTGTTATATGTAATTTTGCTATGTTAAAGTTAAAGCCTTTCCTTTTTGTTTAAACAGAAAAAGGGGAAGTGATGTGGGAGTGTCATATATCAATCTGTTGATTTCATTGGTTAAGTAATAAAGGAACTGCTTGGCCCTCATAGGTTAAAACATAGGTGGGAGGAATAAACAGAATAGCATACTGGGAGGAAGAGGAAGTGAGCTCAGACTCGACAAGCTCTGCTCTCTGGAGCAGAGAAGCCATGCTCCAGTCTCCCGGACAGACGTGAGCGATGAAGCTCCAACCCAAGACGGACGTAGGCTAGAATCTTCCTGGTAAGCGCACCTTGGGGTGCTTACACAGATGATTAGAAATGGGCTAGTCCAGGTGTGAGAATTAGCCGAGAAGAGGCTAGATAGAAATGGGCCAAGCAGTATTTAAATGAATACAGTTTGTGTGTTGTTATTTCGGGGCATAAGCTAGCCGAGCAAGGAGCCGGGGTGCTGGGGATGCAGTCCCGGCCGCCCTTATTTCAACACAGTGTCCTTTGCTTTACAGAAGCTTCTCAGTTTTAGTAGGTCCCATTTATTCGATGCTGCCCTTAATGTCTGTGCTGCTGGGGTTATGCATAGAAAGCGATCTCCTGTGCCCATTTGTTGTAGGGTGCTTCCCACTTTCTCTTCTATCAGGTTCAGTGTGTTTGGACTAATATTGAGGTCCTTGATCCATTTGGATTTGAGTTTTGTGCAAGATGATAGATATGGGTCTATTTTCATTCTTCTACAGGTTGATATCCAGTTGTGCCAGCACCATTTGTTGAAGATGCTTTCTTTCCTCCATTGTACACTTTTAGCTCCTTTATCGAAAATGAGGTGATCATAGGTTTGTGGGTTAAAATTTGGGTCTTCTATGCGATTCCATTGATCGACTTCTCTGTTTTTATGCCTGTACCACACTGTTTTCATTACTGTAGCTCTGCAATAGAGTTTGAAGTCGGGGATGGTAATGCCACCAGAAGATCCTTTATTGTATAGGATTGTTTTGGCTATCCTGGGTTTTTTGTTTTTCCATATAAAGTTGATTATTGTCCTTTCAAGATCTGTGAAGAATTTCCTGGGATCTTAATGGGGATTGCATTGAATCTATAAATTGCCTTTGGTAGAATTGCCATTTTTACTCTGTTGATCCTCCCAATCCAAGAGCAAGGGACGTCCTTCCATTTTCTGGTATTCTCTTCAATTTCTTTCTTCAATGCCTTAAAGTTCTTGTCAAATAGGTCTTTTTCTTCCTTGGTTAGAATTACCCCAAGATATTTTATGCTGTTTGTGGCTATCGTGAAAGGTGAAGTTTCTCTGATTTCCCTCTCTGCTTCCATATCCTTTGTGTATAAGAGGGCGACTGATTTTTTGGAGTTGATCTTGTATCCTGCCACATTACTAAAGGTGTTTATCAGCTGTAGGAGTTCTTTGGTGGAGTTTTGGGGGTCGCTTATGTACACTATCATATCATCTGCAAATAACGAAAGTTTAACTTCTTCTTTTCCAATTCGAATCCCCTTGATCCCCTGATGTTGTCTTATTGCTATTGCTAGAACTTCAAGCACTATATTGAAGAGATATGGCGAGAGTGGACAGCCTTGTCGTGTTCCTGAGTTTAGTGGGATGGCTTTGAGTTTCTCTCCGTTTAATTTGATGTTAGCTGTCGGCTTGCTGTATATAGCTTTTATTATATTGAGGTATGACCCTTGTATCCCTAATCTCTCCAAGACTTTTATAATAAAGGGATGTTGAATTTTGTCAAATGCTTTTTCAGCATCTAATGAAATGATCATATGGTTTTTTTCTTTCAGTTTATTTATATGATGAATTACATTGTTAGATTTTTGTATGTTGAACCAGCCCTGCATCTCTGGGATAAAGCCTGCTTGATCATAATGGATAATTTTTCTAATATGTTCTTTTATTCGGTTTGCCAGTATTTTGTTGAGGATTTTTGCGTCAATGTTCATGAGTGAGATTGGCCTGTAATTCTCTTTCCTGGTAGAGTCTTTGTGTGGTTTTGGTATCAGAGTAACTGTAGCTTCATAAAAGGAATTTGGTAATGACTCTTCTGTTTCTATATTGTGAAATACATTAAGGAGTATAGGTATTAGGTCTTCTTGGAAGTTCTGGTAGAGTTCCGCATTGAAGCCATCTGGACCTGGGCTTTTTTTGGTAGGGAGGTTTTTGATAAAAAATTCTAATTCTTCACGACTAACAGGTCTATTTAGATTGTTCAGCTGGTCCTGGTTTAACTTTGGTAAATGGTATTTATCTAAAAAAGTGTCCAATTCTTTTACATTTTCCAGTTTTGTGGCATACAGGCTTTTGTAGTAAGATCTAATGATTCTCTGAATTTCCTCTGTGTCTGTGGTTATGTCCCCCTTTTTCATTTCTAATCCTATTAATTTGCATATTCTCTCTCTGCCGTTTAATTAGTTTGGATAGGGGTTTATCAATCTTGTTGATTTTCTCCAGGAACCAGCTTTTTGTTTCATTGATTCTTTGGATAGTTTTCTGCGTTTCTATTTTGTTGATTTCAGCCCTCAGTTTGATTATTTCCAGTCTTCTACTCCTCCTAGGTGAGTCTGCTTCTTTTTTTCTAGAGCTTTCAGGTGGGCTGTTAAGTCTCCAATGTGTGCTTTCTCTGTTTTCTTTAAGTGAGCACTTAGTGCTATGAACTTTCCTCTTAGGACTGCTTTCATTGTGTCCCATAAGTTTGAATATGTTGTTTCTTTATTTTCATTGAATTCCAGGAAGACTTTAATTTCTTTCTTTATTTCTTCCTTAATCCAGGTGTGGTTCAGTAGTTGACTGTTCAGTTTCCATGCATTTGTAGGCTTTCTGGAAGTAGCCTTGTTGTTGAATTCTAACTTTATTCCATTGTGATCTGATAAGACACAGGTGGTTACTAATATTTTTTTGTAATTGTGGATGTTTGCTTTGTTACCGAGTATGTGGTCAATTTTCGAGAAGGTTCCATGAGCTGCAGAGAAGAAGGTATATTCTTTCCTATTTGGGTGGAATGTTCTATAGATGTCTGTTAAGTCCATTCGCTTCATTACCTCCATTAATTCTCTTGTTTCTCTATTAGGTTTCTGTCTGATTGACCTGTCCATTGGTGAGAGAGGAGTGTTGAAGTCTCCTACTATTAGTGTGTGTGGTTTGATGGCTGCCTTGAGTTTTAGCAATGTCTCTTTTATGTATGTGGGTGCTTTTATATTAGGGGCATAGATATTCAGAAGTGAGACTTCATCCTGATGAACTGTCCCTGTTATGAGTATAAAATGCCCCTCTCCATCTCTTTTGATTGATTTAAGTTTGAAGTCAACTTTGTTAGAGATTGGTATGGCCACACCTGCTTTTTTCTTAGGTCCATTTGCTTGATAAGCCTTTTCCCAGCCCTTTACTCTGAGTAGGTGCCTGTCTTTGTGGTTGAGGTGTGTTTCTTGTAAACAGCAGAATGTTGGATCCTGTTTTCTTATGCAATCTTTTAGCCTGTACCTTTTTATAGGTGAGTTGAGTCCATTGATATTAAGTGATATTAATGACCAGTGGTTGTTAACTCCAGTCACTTTTTTAGTCATAGAGTTTGTGTGTTTCCCTTCCTTGAGTTGTGTTGGTGAAAGGTCTCTAGATGTCTGAGTTATTGTGGTCATTGCTGGACTCCTTGGTTAGTGCTTTTCCTTCTATTACTTTCTGTAAGGCTGGATTTGTGGCTACGTATTGTTTAAATTTGTTTTTATCCTGGAAAGTTTTATTTTCTCCATTCATAGTGAACGAAAGCTTGGCTGGGTATAGTAGTCTGGGCTTGCATCCATAATTTCTTAGTTTCTGCAATACATCTATCCAGGACCTTCTGGCTTTCATGGTTTCCATGGAGAAGTCAGGTGTAAGTCTGATAGGTTTAGCTTTATAAGTAACTTGGCCTTTTTCCTTTGCAGCTCTTAATATTCTTTCTTTATTCTGTATGCTTAGTGTTTTGAGTATTATATGGCGAGGGGATGTTTTTTTTTTTTTTGATCCAGCCTATTTGGTGTTCTGTATGCTTCTTGAACCTTCATAGGTATATCTTTCTTTAGGTTGGGAAAGTTTTCTTCTATAATTTTATTAAATATATTTTCTGGACCATTGAGCTGCACTTCTTCCCCTTCTTCTACACCTATTATTCTTAGGTTTGGTCTTTTTATTGTGTCCCAGATTTCCTGAATGGTTTGTGATGAAACTTTGTTGGACTTGCTGTTTTCTTTGATCAGTGTGTTTATTTCCTCTATGGTATCTTCAGAATCTGAGATTCTTTCTTCTATCTCTTGTGTTCTGTTGGTTATGCTTGTTTCTGTAGTCTCTGTTTGTTTACTTAAATTTTCCATGTCCAGCCGAACCTCTGTTTGTGTTTTCTTCTTTGCCTCCAATTCAGTTTTCAAGTCTTGAACTGTTTCCATTATCTGTTTGATTGTTTTTCCTTGGTTTTCTAGGGTGTCATTCACTGATTTATTCAATTCTTCAAACTTTCTGTTATATTTCTCATCCATTTCTATAAGGGTGTTCTTTACATGCTGTTTAAGGTCATCAATCACTTTCATAAAGTCAATTTTTTCTACTTCTTCTTGGTTAAGGTGTTCATGTCCTCCTGTTGTGAGGTCGCTGGTTTCTGGTGGATTCATGTTGCTTTTCAGATTGTTGGGTGAATTCTTGCATTGGCGCCTGCCCATCTCTTCCTCCGTATGCTCCCCTATGGATCTTCTTTAACAGGATCAGGTCTTCTTGCCTACTGATGTACCTTCCCAGTGATGGCTCTCCCCAGTGATAGCTCTCCTGGTGCCGAGATCAGATCTCCGTGCCCAATGATGGCGCTCCCCAATGCTGGCTCTCCTGGTGCCAAGATCAGGTCTCCGTGCCCAGTGTTGGCTGTCCTGTCGCTGAGATCAGGTCTCCGTGCAGGTTGGGTAGCTCGTAAACAAAGCGCCTATCCCGTGCTGGCTCTCCTAGCACGGAGGTAAGGTCTCCGTGCTGGTTGGGTAGCTTGAAAACAAATCGCCTACCTTCTTTGGTGCAGGCAGGCTATTGAAACAAAGGAACTCCCGCCCACCTGGGTGCCCTGAGGATTAGGTCCCAGCGCCCAGACAGGTTGAGCTGGGAGATGTTATGTGTCCACAGAGAGCAGAGGGGCCGAAGAAAGGAGGGTTCTGGATGCAAACTGGGTGGGATAGGAAGAAAGAGGCAGTATGCAGGGATTAGAGGCCCTGCAGAGAGCCCAGGAAGGATAGGGGGTTGAGGAACTTCCGAGTTCCCAGTCCCGGGCTGAAGCCAGGGGATCAGCCACTCACCCCTCGCTGGCTCTCCTAGGGCCGAGATCAGGTCTCCGTGCTGGTTGGGTAGCTTGAAAACAGAGCTCCTACCTTCTTTGGTGCAGGCAGGCTATTGAAACAAATGAACTCCCGCCCACCTGGGTGCCCTGAGGTTTCGGTCCCAGCGCCCAGACAGGCTGAGCTGGGAGATGTTATGTGTCCACAGAGGGTAGAGGGGCCGAAGAAGGGAGGGTTCTGGAAGCAAGCTGGGTGCGATAGGAAGAAAGAGGCAGTATGCAGGGAGTAGAGGCCCTGCAGAGAGCCCAGGAAGGATAGGGGGTTGAGTAACTTCCGAGTTCCCAGTCCCCAACTTCCTACTTATACTGAAATGCTTTCGTCATCATAATAGGCTCAATCTCTAAATCACATAAGATAGAGCAGAAACAGTTGTTATTCAGTGCTAAAGAGTTTGGTAGCCTGCAGTATTAATTGTTTTGTTTGCTTATCTGAGTAACTGTGTGGCACTAAATTCCTGAAACTAAAGGGAGACATATTCCTGGCTCTATTTGTTTTTATGTTATTGGATGATGGCCCTAGAATGTAGGTTTCTTTCATGTCAAGTATATGCTGCTGTGCTGAGTTTCAGGCTTATCTTGAATTTTAAAATTTGACAGAGGGTATGACTCTGATTCCCAGGATGCCATGCCATGGATTAATAACATTAATACTGTCTTGTGTGTTTTGAGTCATTGAACTGCAGTTGCATGAACTTTTTCCTGCTTGTTATGCTTGCTTTGATGTTTTTTAAATCAATATAACTGTTTTATATGTCTGCATGAATATGTACCATATGGATACCTGGTCAGCAAAGTGAACAAAGGATCTCAGAAATCCTGACCATGGAAAAATGGAAAGTTGTGATCTCCATGTAAGTACTGGCAAATGTGTTCACCTCCATTCAAGATCAGCAAGAGCACTGTATTACTCTGCCCTCTCTCCAGCTCTGTGTTGATTATTTATGACCAACATTTGTGTTTCAATTGTTTTCCTCTGTCCCCTGGTAACAGTTTTATATAGGCAGTTCTTTTTCTACAAAATGTTATTGGTATTGCAGTTTATATTAGGGTACTTCAGAGGTGTGGAAGATGAATACAGAACTGGAGTGAAAACAACTCTTTGTAAGAACTTCAATAACAGCTTTTCAGTTTTTCTATCCCATTGTTTGTTTCATTGAGGTTTGCAATGGAGACAGGGTCTTAATGTGTACTGCCACCTCTCCTGGAACTGATTGTATAGACTTGACTGTCATTCAACTCAAAGACAAATGAACCTACCTGTTTTCTGAGTGTTGTGGTTAAAGGCAAAATACACCAATAACTTCAGTTTGTCCATCTCCTTTTCCTTTCTGTCATCTGTAATTTTTCATACAATTTTCTCATGCATATGATGTACTGTTGATCCTTTTTTCTTTTTCTCTCCCTGTTAATAGATACTGCTCTTATATAGTAAAATCCCATTAAAAGTGTATAGAAATGACAGAATTGACTCTCCTTTTCCATTTTCTTCTAAAGTGACTACCTATGTCATGGAATAAGAATGGGGAACACCAGAATCATACACATATACTTTCAAAGAAGTATGCATTACCAATGTTGTCACTGTCATGCTTACATTATACACATGTATGGTATATTTTCGAAGGCAGTGACCTATGATGATGTGCATATCAACTTCACTAAGGAAGAGTGGTATTTGCTGAATCCTTCCCAGAAGAATCTCTACAAAGATGTGATGCTGGAGTCCTTCAGGAGCCTAAATACTATAGGTAAAAATGAATTTCTTTCATGTTTCAAAATATGGAGACAACTTTTCCTTGGTTTATGATGTTGTTCTGTAATTTTATTTAGAAAGAAATAGCACAGTTATTGTTCTTAGGTGCACTTAAGATAATAAGCTATGGGGCTGGAGGGATGGCTCAGTGGTTAAGAGCATTGGTTGCTCTTCCAAAGGTACTGAGTTCAATTCCCTGCAACCACATAGTGGCTCACAACCATCTGTAATGAGGTCTGGTGCCCTCTTCTGGCCAGCAGGCAGACACACAAACAGAATATTGTAACATAATAAATAATTATTTTTAAAAAGATAATAAACTATTTGTTGCACAATATTAAATAATATAACATACATATTTTGGTACTGTATTTTAGGATATATTTGGGAAGACTGTAACACTGAAGAACATAGTCAATGTTCTAGAAGACATGCAAGGTAATTTTCTTGAACAAAGTCATAACAATGTGCCTCTGATTAGTTTATAATATGTCCTGGAACTTTTAAACAAAAGCAACAGTGTAAATAAGCAAAGCTTTAAATGCATTGATGGTTATTAAAATCTCACAAATCCATATACCTCAATTACATGTCTGTGAATTGCAATTTGAAGGCCTTCATTTATGAAAAAGTCGAGGAAGCAATGCCTAAACAGATATCACCATTTGAGTCATTGCATACTGAGAGCTATGTTATAGATCTGCCAGTCCATTTGTTTCTTGCTACTCATGACCGAAAATGTGTAAACATTTCAGTGATGATGAGTATAGCTGCAAAACTTTTTACTAAATCAATAGCCCATGGTAAGCCTTGTATTACTCATTTAGTTTTTGTGACTGTGCTAAGTTTAGTGAAATCGGCTATTAGAGTCAAGGGTCAGGGTGCAGTTGTTGTGGAGAAACCTTGTATTTATACCACAACTCTGTGAGGAACAGCAAGTCAAAACATGAGGAATCAATGTGGAAATCTTTTATGCACTATTCTTACTTTACTGTGTATATCATATATTGCTCTTGACACAAGTGTATGAGCATAGGGGTATGGAAATGTTTAGCATATGTCTCCTTAAGAACCATTAGAAGATAAACTGTAGTTCCCATGTAGAGTATACTTGTTGAATTTAATCCAAGTATACAAGTAATTGGTTTTCTACCATCATTGTTAATACATAAACAAACTCACATTACAAAAAAGCCCTGTGAGTTCTAGATCTGTGCAAATACTTCTGGGTGTCTTAGTTCACTTAGCAAATGTGTAATGATTCACAATATAGAAAATTTTATGAAAGCAATAAAGTTGATAAAGCACTCAGTTTATGTAGTTCTCTTCAAAAATGTGAAAAATATCATAGAAAAATATAGGTATAGATAAAGATGAAAAAGTAAACCATGACACAAAGGAATTTTTCATCACAAGTATGTTTCTAGATGCAAAATGACCCCTAATGAGAGAACAAAAAAAGATTTTAAACAGTTATAAAACCTTAATATTTGATTCCGTTTTATAATTGGAACAAGTTATGAAATTAATACATACAGATATGCTGTTCACCAGTGTATTGAATGTGGCAAAGCTTTTACATGTGTCAATTATCCTTGCAGGATTGAAAGAAATCAAAGTGGAGAGAAATTTTTAGTCTATTCTCAATGTGCTAAAGCCTTGTCTTATGACACTCACCTTCTAAGGAATGAAAAATGCTGCGAAATTAAGCAATGTGATAAAGCCTTTGCTTATCACACTCATCTTCAAATGCATAAAAGAACACATAATGGAGAGAAATCAAATGAATATAATCTGTGTAGTAAGGTCTTTGTTGATCACAGTCATCTTCAAAAGAATAAAAGAACACATACAAGACAGAAAACCTATGAATGTAATCAGTGTGGTAAGGCCTTTGCTCAACACAATGTTCTTCAAATGCATAAAAGTACACATACTGGAGAGAAACCCTTTGAATGTAATCAGTGTGGTAAGGCCTTTGCACGTCATGGTAATCTTCAATTGCATAAAAGAACACATACTGGAGAAAAACCCTATGAATGTAATCAGTGTGGTAAGGCTTTTCCTCAAAACTCTACTCTTAAAAATCATAAGTGAACACATATTGGAGAGAAATCCTATGAATGTAATCAGTGTGGTAAGGCTTTTGCTCTACATGGTACTCTTCAAAGTCATATAAGAACACATACTGGAGAGAAACCCTATGAATGTAATTAGTGTGGTAAAGCCTTTGCTCGTCACAGTGCTGTTCAAAAGCATAAAAGAACATATACTGGAGAGAAACCCTGTGAATGAAATCAGTGTGGTAAGGCCTTTGCAGAGCCCTGTATTTTTCAAGGGCATAAAATTATACATACTGGAGAGAAACCTCTGAATGGAATCTGTGGTAAATCCTTTTTCACAATCATTTCCAAATATATAGAATAAACCAGCTTATGGAGAAACTCTCAATTGAATGTGTCAATTCTTCAAAAACATGAGAAAATTCATACTCTAGTGAAACTCTATAAATGATTTCAGTGTCATAATGTTTTGTGCTTCAAATAGGAATAAAAGTTTTGTGTGTAATTAATCTGATAAAGTTTGTGCATATTTCCATAATATTTTGGTCCTGAGGAAGAAACTGAGGGCTTATTGTAAATTATTCTTTAAGATCTTAAACCACTTACAGTCAGTTAATTAACACCAGTTATTGTGTAGAAAAAAAATATAGTGCCAACATTCTTTTCAAGCATCATGGTACCTCTTTATATTTTAGTTTGAACCAGCAAACTAATGGGCAAAACTCTTTATGAAGTATTATGGATCGGAGAAAGGGTATTCAAAGAAACACACATTGGTCCTGAAACCAGAGTCAAAGGGAAGCACTTTGTCTTTAAATCTACAGCTGGTTAAATAAACAACATCTCCCTGAAAACAACCAAAACATTAAAAAGGGCCAGTGAAGAAACACACATTGGTTTTCAAACCAAAACCATAAAAACAAACACTATTCTTGTCCAACTGTGCACAAAAGCAGCCAATCCCTTAGCATAAAATCAAGCCCATCTCTGAGCTATTTCAAGATCAGGGACTGAAATCCAGCAAATCCCCACCTTCAAAATCTCCTTTGATGCCCTCTGATCCTAAGAAGCCCTATATGATCCAGAAGCTCATTCAGTATGCAGCTGCACCTTTCTACACTGGCAGAGGAATTAATACTCATGTTTTCTTCCCTCTCAAATAAATCTCTTGATTTGATATTTGTGTGAAAACCTCTTTCACTGGAATGGTTCAGAAACCCCTGGAGTTGAGCCAAGATAGAATTGATACCTCTGTTTGGAAAATTGCTTAGTCCAGAAGAAGCAATGGATATCTCTTTTGGAATATTCCATTAGCAAAATTTTCTTAGAACAATTAATTTCTCTTACTTCAAGTCTAACTTTGCTTTTTCTTTACACAAACCAATTCACGGTGTAAGTAAGCCATAAGATGCCTCTCACCTCCTCTTTTACAGGGATGAATGGTTTTCATAGAGAAGTCTGGTGTAATTCTGATAGGTTTACCTTTATATGTTACTTGACCTTTTTCCTTTGCAGCTATTAATATTCTTCTTTCATTCTGTATGCTTTGTGTTTTGATTATTATATGGCAAGGTTTTTTTTTAATCCAGTCTATTTGGTGTTCTGTATGCTTCTTGTAACTTTGTAGGAATATTCTTCTTTAGGTTGGGAAAGTTTTCTTCTATAATTTTGTTGAATATATTTCTGGGCCTTTGAGCTATAATTCTTCTCCCTCTTCCACCCCTATTATTCTTAGGTTTGTTCTTTTCATGGTGTTCCAGAATTCCTGGGTGTTTTGTGTTAAGAATTTGTTGGATTTACTGTTTTCTTTAATCAGTGCACTCATTTCCTCTATAGTATCTTCAGCATCTGAGATTCTGTTTTTCTATCTCTTGTATTCTGTTGGTTATACTTGTCTCTGTAGTTTCTGTTCATTTACCAAGATTTTCCATATCCTGCCATCTCTTGGTTTGTGCTTTCTTTATTGCATCCATTTCTGTGTTCAAGTCTTGAACTGTTTCCTTTACCTGTTTGATTGCTTTTTCTTGGTTTTCTTGAGTATCTTTGAAGGATTTATTCATTTCTTCCAACTTTTTGTTATTTTTCTCATCCATTTCTTTAAAGGAGTTTTTCACATCCTGTTAATGCTCTCTAACGCTTTCATAATGTTACATTTAAAGTCTATTTTTTAAATATATATTTATTTATTGTGTATACAATGTTCTGTCTGTGTGTATACCTGCAGGCCAGAAGAGGGCACCAGACCTCATTACAAATGGTTGTGAGCCAGCATGTGGTTGCTGGGAATTGAACTCAGGACCTTTGGAAGAGCATACAATGCTCTTAACCGCTGAGCCATCTCTCCAGCCACCAAAGTCTATTGTTTTCTACTTCTTCTGGATTAGGGTGTTCAAGTCTTCCTGTTGTATGTTCACTGTTTCTAGTATTATCATGTTGCTTTTCAGATGTTGGAGGAATTCTTGCATTGGTGCCTGCCTTTCTCTTCCTTTAGATGCTGTTAGGAGAGTCTTGGCAGCTTGGTCCAATCTTTGCTGTGGGTAACTGTGTACTTGAAGTTTCTTCTTGGTCTGCCATCTCTTAGGTCCCCTCAGCACTGGAGTTGGGTCTCAGATCCTTTCCAACCTGAAGTAGGCTGTGGTGATGGATCTAAGGACCTCACCAATGGAAAAAAGTGCTTGGGGACAAGCTGGAATGGGATAATTAAAATAAAGCTGCACAAAGATGGAAAATACACACAGAATTTTGTTACTGTATGCTATTATGCTCTGTTTGAATTGTTTGAATGCTGAGGAAGGAGCAACAGCTGCTAAAAGATATTTGTTTATAAATGCTGCTGAAGTAATCCAACGTCGATATTTTGAAAATACCTTGACTTTAAAATTTGGATCTAAGGACATGATGCTTTGGAAAGGAGTTTCTTCTTTTGTTTTCACAGAGGGTGAGACCCTGTGGATTGTTTCTATTCCAATATGGTATGATAGATCACGCCCTCCTGAAAGGTTGCTGTGAACACCTTCAAAAAATAGTTCACTCAACTGCCGACTGAGATGAACCTAACAGACAGGTTACACCATAAAAGACCTAATTAACAGCACCCCTATACAGCATGAAGCAGTTTGGAGAGAAATAACTATGTCCATATTCTCAAATATTGTGTATAAATGTTCTTTTACATTTAAAGGGGAGTATGATATAGGTATGAATAATTTGCATTAATATGGATTTGGCTTTAGTGATTTAAATTTAAGGTCAATTTTGCTATATGTATATGTGTTTCTGATCTTGATTAAGGTATTGTGATTGTGTAGTTCATTTAAAAATGTAATGTATATAGGTTGTTAATGGATAATCATCGATAATAGTCAAGCTTATAGTTATGTTAGATTTTCTAGATGTACATAGACATATTTTAGACAGACATTCTTCATATCTTTCAAAGACTACAGAACAGGACATTTAATGTTTTAATAACTTAGGGTTTTTCATGACAATGAGACACATCTGCTCCTGACAGCACCAATCGACTTCAAGAGGAAGATGGGCATCGAAGAGGCTCCTTGGGGAGTTGGTTAGCCATTTGGGCAAGAAACTGCTCTTGCCTGGACTGTTGCATAAACTGGACACAGAGAACCCACAGACAGAGGACTACTGAACTTGCCTAAAGGTGAGATTATCTTTCGGGGTTCCTGATTCATGAAAGAGTCTGCGAGACATTCTGCAGGACACAGCAGATAGTGACTGAATTGCCTTTGAATTTTCCTGCTTCATGGAAATGTCTACTGGATACCATGGGCCTGTAGGCCAAAGATGGATGCCCCATCGGTACAGAGGAACTTTGGGTAACTGTCCAGGCAGTGAGATGTCTCTGTCATTTCTAGAGTTTGGAAGTTGCTTATTTCTTGTTTGCTTAGGTAATATTATATCCTTCTGGAGTCTTTGATGGAGTTGAAAAATATATAGATAGTTATAGTTTTCCTTAGTTATGATAAAAGATAAAGTAGATGTAAATATTGTAACTGTCATTCTTGCTTTATAACTGTTTTGTTATATGTAATTTTGCTATGTTAAAGCCTTTTTTTGTTTAAACAGAAAAGGGGAAGTGATGGAGGAAGGTCATTGGTTAATTAATAAAGAAACTGCTTGGCCCTGATAGGTTAGAACATAGGTGGATGGAGTAAACAGAACAGAATGCTGGGAGAAAGAGGAAGTGAGCTCAGATGCCATGCTCCCATCTCCCGGGCAGATGCGATGAAGCTCTGACCCAGGATGGATGTAGGCTAGAATCTTCCCGGTAAGTGCACCTCGGTACTACACACATTAATAGAAATGGGCCAGGCAGTGTTTAAGTAAATACAGTTTGTGTGTTGTTATTTTGGGGTATAAGCTAGCCAGGCAGCCAGGAGCCAGGCTGTGGGAAGAGGCTCGCAGCTCCTACTACACCCCACTGAATGGCTGGAAAGTTGAGGGGATTGGAGGGTACCTGTGCTCCATTCCTGGGGCAGCCAGCCAGCCAGTCAGGCACTCACTTAACCCTCCAGAAGGAACTTCTGGTACAGGAGCGGGGCCACTTGCTGGCCAGGGACCTCACATACAAAAGGGTGGGCTTGCTAGGTGCAGGCTCAGTGGAACAAAGAAACACCTGCAGCACTTGCACTCAACACTTTGTCCCCAGACCCTCAGCCCTGATGCTGACTGAGTTGGGGGATCCTATGACCCCAGAGATGGAAAGGGATGCTTGGGGTCAAGCTGGGATGGGATAAAATGAGAAAGGTAGTAGCCAGGGAGAAGCCCTGCTCAAAGGCCAGAAGGTTTAGGGGATTGGAGGGTGCCTGTGCTCCCTTCCTGGGGCATCTGGCTGATCAGGCACACACTCACCCCTCCTGACAGATCTTCTTGATGGGATCAGGGCTTCTTGTAGCCAGGAACCATTCAGACAAATGTTCTAGATCTTTTCTACCCTAATATTCTTACAAATTTTGTCCTTTTTGTTGACTTCAGCAGTTATTATACATACTCCTACATCAGCTCCTTCACAAATAATTTTTAAACCCCAAAAAAGTGTCTTTGAAGTTATTTGCAGTCAAATGACACCCTCAGTTTAAGCACTAAAACTGACAAAGAGGAAGTAGATCATAGACACCTGTTAGTTTTCCTATCTGTGCTACATACACAGCAGGACACATGTGTATTCAAAAAACACACTTCGAACATTTTTAAATGGATGGAATTGAGAATGCAATAAAAAATAACTTGGGGGCTGGAGAGGTGGCTCAGAGGTTAAGAGCACTGACTGCTCTACCAGAGGTCCTGAGTTCAATTCCCAGCAACCAGATTGTGGCTCACAACCATCTGTAATGAGATCTGATGCCCTCTATTGGCCTATAAGATATATGTAGGCAGAAAACTGTATACATAATAAACAAATAAATCTTAAAAAATTAAAAATTAAAAAAACACATTATTGTGAAGATATGAAAATATTTGGTCATTTAAATTACAGAATTTCAAGAAATATTGTTACTTATCAAAACAATGATTTCCCTTTTAAGTCTTTTGTTATGTTTTTATGACTCAATGGGAAGTCCTTTTCAAATACACATTTCAGCTCAACTTAGGGGTTCATGGCTATAATCACAGAACACGGGAGTGTGGGTGGGTTTGATCTCAGTGTGTTTGAGGCCAGCTTGTTAAACATAATTCATACCTTGCATTAATGGCTATATGGACATACCCTATCTCAAAAAAATCACAAAAGACAAACCCTATCCCAAGTTAAGCAAATTTTCCCAATAAAATCTAGCTGATTTCAACCAACCTTTCAATGTTCCCTCACAAAGGGAGCTGTCTTAATAATGAAAATAAGAAGCAATGTACAAATTCCATTCACATTCCATCCATTGAATCCTTTGACAGCCATCTAGAGTGGACATTGTCCTTCAAGTGATAAGAGAAAAGGAACAGTGTGACTCCTCTACCTTACGAATTATAATGACACATGTGGGAACTGGTGAGTTGTCTAAGGAGTACTCTCCTTTTGGGGACCCAAATTTGATTCATAGCACTATAGATTGGTCAGAACCCCCTGTAATTGCAAATCCTGAATATCAGGTGCACTCTTCTGGCCTCATAGGATACAAGATGTGCAAACACTAAAAAGACAGATCTGTATTTGATTCTATATTTGAAATGTGGATTTTGTTCATTTATTACGCCTTTACCAAGTGATGGGTATTTTTCTGCTATAATGTATAGAATGGTAAACCCATCATACTTGTGTCCCATTGGTTATTGAAGTGTCAGGCCATGTGGGAACACACTTTTCAAGTAAATGTTTTGGGTTGTTCTTTCTGGTTTTGATTTTTATCTTTTAACAAACCAAAAAAAAAAAACAAATTCCCTTCAGCTTTTGTTTGTTATTAATCCTAGCTTGGATGTCAGTAAAAATTCAGGGACAGACTTGAACTCATGATGCTCATATGTCTGCCCCCTGAATACAAGTCCAAGGGTAGATGATGAACTCCAAATGTGTGTGGTTTTTCAACAGAATTTGACAATATTCACATTAAAATGACTGATAAATAAATATTAAGAAAGATTAAATACCTTATGTGTATTCAAAGAAGTATTTTCATTTAACTTTTGTAGATGTAATAAAGTAGTATAATCAGCAATCAACTGTTTATCTGACACCATAACTTAATGTTGTTTTCTTTTAAATTTTTTGATCTTTATTGAGCTCTACATTTTTTGCTGCTCCCCTCCTGCCTCTTCCCTTCCCTTCAGCCCTCCCACAAGATCCCATCCTCCCAATTTACTCAGGAGATCTTGTCTTTTTCCAATTCCCATGTATATTAAAACTTTGTATGTCTCCTTAGTGTCCTCATGCTGTCTAAGTTCTCTGGTACTGTGATTTGTAGGCTGGTTTTCTTTGCTTTATGGTTAAAACCCACTTAATGACTGAGTACATGTGATAATTGTATTCTGTGTCTGGGATACCTCACTCAAAATGAGGTTTTCTAGCTCCATCCATTTTCCTGAAAAATTCAAGATGTAATTGAGTTGGGATTCTAGTCTTGCCCATAAGAGTCCTTTCCCACTGAAGCATCTCATTGGTGCTCAAATTCAATTAGAAAAAATATTACAACATTAAAGTCTTGTTTTTTTTTTTACAAATTGTAAATGATATTTCATATGAGAACAGAGGACCATGGGACAATTTGAATAGTCAATCCACTATGCATGTGAAAATATTCTTACCAGCACAGATTTTTTAATTTCTTCATTCCGAGAACATGACATGTATTTATACTTTCTCAGAACCAAAATTACATGCCAGAAAATTGCATCATTTATTAAAGTTCATTGCCTCTAAGACTGATAACCAGGCTTCTATATCTTACAAATTTTTTTCATATTTGTTGACTTCATCAGTTACTTATATACACTCCTACATCATCTGATTCACAAATAATTTTTAAAACAAAGGAAGTGTCTTTGAGTGCATTTGCAGTCAAATGACTCCCTAGGTTTAAGGAGTAAAACTCACAAAGTGGAAGTAGATCATAGGCCCCCGTTAGTTTTCCTATCTGTGCTACATTCACAGCATGTCACAGATGTATTCACAAAAACACACTTCAAACATTTTAAATGGATGGAATTGACAGTGCAACAAAAATAACTCATTATTGTGAACATATGAACTGATTTGGCCATTTAAATTATACAATTTGAAGAAATATTGTTATTTATCAAAACAATGAAGTTCCCTTTTTAAGTCTTTCATTATGTTTTTTTTTGACTCATTAAGTCCTTTAAAAACATTTAGCTCAACTTAGAGGTTCATGGCTCTAATTACAGAACACGGAGTGTGGGTGGGTCTAATCTCAGTGAGTTTGAGGCCAGCTTGTTTCACATAATGCATACCTGGCATCAATGGCTATATGGACATATCCTATCTCAAAATGATCACAAAAGACAGCCTATCCCAAGTTAAGGAAATTTTCCTAATAAAATCTAGCTGGAGTCAAATGGATTTCAACCAACCTTTAAATGTTCCTTCACGGAGAGAGCTCTCTTAACAATGAAAATAAGAAGCAATATATAAATTCCATTCACATTCCATCCATTGAAACTTTGACAACCATCTATAGTGGACTTTATCCTTCAAGTGATTAAAGCCAGAAGGAACAGTGTGACTCCTCTACCTTAAGAATTATGAAACATGCAGGACCTGGAGTGTTGTCTCCTGAGTACTACTCCTCTTGGGTACCCACGTTTGATTCCTAGCATGATATCTGATTGGACAGAACTCCCTGTAATTGGAGGTCCTGACGATTGTGTGCATTTTTCTGGCCCCTTAGGGTGCAAAATGTGCAAATACTGAAAAGACAGATCTGTATTTGATTCTATATTTTAACTAGGCTTTCTTCATGTGTCTGTTACCATAAAAAGGAATGAAATTCAATTTAGATGTAGGAGTTTGACCAGTGAGTGTAGCAAGTGTATCTCAGTTACTAGTGATGACCAGAAGACAGTGTCTACTCTCCTCTGACTGGAGGTACAGACAGTTGTGAGCTGTCTTGTGGGTGCTGGGTATCAAAGATTCTCTGGATGAGTCACCAATGTTCTAAGTGCTAAGCCTTCTTTTCAGCCCCATGAACCTGTCATTAATAGCAGTAAGGAATAAAAGGCTGATCGAAGTTCATCTTAACTCATCCTGGGCTTTAAAAGATATTTGGCTATTTAACAAAAGCAATTGGCCAAAATTAAAACATAAAAACTCACTTATCAGGTGTACCCTTGCTTGAGTTTATTCTACAAGGTTGTGGATCATTCTTGGTTGGCCAGAAAGAGCAATCATGTTGTTATCATTTATTGGTGACACCTCCTACTAATGACAGTAAACACATCACTTTTATATTCACAGTTTAAAATTTTCTCTTATCCTGACTTGTTTGTAGACCATAATCAATCATCATTCATTTAAATAACTCAAAAATCTGAACTATCAAGAAATTGGACACAGAATTAAAAATGGGGAAAATACCATTCTGCAGTAGAAGTCAGCAATCACATCTTTGAACACAGAACTTTATGGTAAATTTCTATATGACATAGTGCACAGTAGCAAAGGAGATCAGTGTACAGACTAAGAAAGGACATTTCTGTGAAGGTGTTGAAGGCAATTACCAATAATGCTGTCTAGAAACTATTCAAGAAGCAGTCATGTCGAGTAAAAGACCAAAGGTAGGCTTCAGCCACAAACACATGACCTTAACACCTGAGCATGTCTGTCCTGGAGAATCAAGTTAGGGCTCCACACATTCTTTGATTTTTTTTATTTGTAAGCAGCAGGTTCATAACCTAGGCTCTCAGGTCAGCAAGAGAAAGATGACACCGTATGAGTAAACTTGATGTCTCTTTGAAGAACTGCCTATTTTCTGCAAATGCTGATTCAGAGAGCCATCTGTAACAGGAGGCAAGCCTCTGATCACTGATCTCTAGCATAGCCCACCAAAGAAAAGGCAGTTACCGAGAAGCTGCATTTGTCTATGTAGTTTTGTGTTTAGATTCCTTTTCCAAGGTATTTCAGATTTTATCCGAAAATTTTGGCCACACATAAGAATGCCATTTCTAAACAGTCATTTCTTTCCTACATACCAGTTCAAAGTAACTACACTGAGGATTTTAATAATTGATAATACTTGACCAATATATTAGGCTTATTACTAACTACCTGTGACATTTTTAAGTTAACACATATTCTCCACATAGTAGAACATTTATTAGCATGACACAATCTAGATATGCTCCCTCTGTCTCAGGCCTATCTGCTGGCCAGTCATAGTTTTATTAAAGCAAATTGAGTGACAATTCTTCAGAGTATACAACAGAATAATCACTCCACCACAGATGTTCCTTGTACATGGGATTTGTTTTTCAAAACACTCAAAACCTGTCACGAAGCTGATATCTTTTTTACATCAAACCTACTTAATAGCTGAGAATGTGTGTGTTACAAATATAAACCAGCATAAATAACCATAGAAAGACACAATCAAAGCTAGCAATGAATTATATGTAGTATTGTATGAATTTGTATGTGCTATTGTATATCTGTGTGTGTGTTTGGGAATTCTGTGTGTATGTACTTGTGGAAATGTAAGTATGTGATTGTATATATGTGTGTGTATATATTTGGAAGACAGAAGTGAATCTCTGGTTTCAGGCCTTAGATTTCACCAAACTTTTATTTTCTATTTCTTTTCAGATAGGGTCTCTGATTGCTTTGTAACTTTCCAAGTACACTAGGCTAGCTGACCCACAAGCCCCATGTACTCATTTGTCTCCATGTCCCTTTCCCGTTACTGGTGTGAAAGTCCTTGTGACCATACCTTTTTTCATTTTCTCTTCAGCATGGTTTCCTGGGCTCAAACTGAGTTCCTTCTTCTCACAAGAAAAGCTTACCTGTCTTCTCAGGCCCTCTCAACTACAGATATTCTGTCAGCACTGTTTAGTTTTGGTTTAGTTTGTCAGATAGTTCCATATAGCCTTGAGATTGGCCCCCAAGTGATTTATCTTCCTACCTGTCTATGTACCTATCAATCTGTCTTTCTAATTTTCTGAGACAGTATCTCAAAGTGGAATGCTCAAATTCTCCTACTCTAGCTAATCAATAAATCCTAGGAATCTTCTTGTCTGCTTCTTCCCCTTACCTGGAATTACAGGCATAGGCATCCAGAACCTGACATTTTATGTAGGTGCTGGGAACCCAAAATCAGGTATCTAATTCTTACACTAAGGACTTTAATATCCCCCCCCATGCCTCACTTCCATCTCCTAAAAAGCAGGTTATGAAAATGGTGTGAACAGATGGATAGATGTTAGATAAACAGATGACACAGAATGGCTATCAATTGTGAAGTCTAGCTTTAGTGTTTAGGAGTTCATTGCCATGGTTAGAGTTTGAAAATGAAATGATCCCATAGTTCACATGCTTGTTGACTTGTTTCCTGGATGGTGGCACCATTTGGCGTTAGTGTGATCTTTAGAGTATAGTTGGAGGAAGTAGGTCACTGGAGATGTGCAGTGCAAGTTATACATTTCCCTGGCCTTACCTGTATTCCTTCTTTCTGCTTTCTAATCCCCATGTCATAAAGAAACTTCTCAGTAACCTTTCCAGTCATGGTGAATTTCTGCCTAATGGCACAGGACTAAACAACTGTGAACAGTTGTTCCCAGAAGAATGTTGCACCTATACTGGGTCTTCTGCAAGAACAATCAATTGATTAGAACTTTTGTGATTGTGGAGAGGTTTGGATGACATAGGTTTAGAGCACAATTATAGTTTATCTTAGATTATCTTTAGCCCCTTTAATAGTTATTTGTCTTAGTGTTCTATTTTCTGAACTAAGAGATTTTAAAGGACTTCTCAACATAGTTATTAATTTGCAATATGCAGAAAGAGTAATTTTGCATATTGAAGCCACAGAATGTATACCAGATGATGCAGAATTGACTCCATTGCTTCTTCAAATTCAAGATATAATCAGGAATAGGCTTTGTCTTATATACATAACACACATTAGATCCCATATGGGTCTGTCAGGTACTCTAGCATGAGGAAATGTAGAAACTGAATAATTATTGTTTGGAAATGTGATGGATGATGACATCAGAATTCATAAAAATATCATGTCAATAGCACAGGATTGAAAAAGTTCTGTTCTATTACATGGCAACAAGCTGTATAAACAAACACCACTGTGTTTGAGAACTAACAGATGTCATGACTTTGTCTTTTTCTACTTCCCATGTATATTAGATTCATGTATGCCTCTTTTAGTGTCCTCATGTTGTCTAGATTCTCTGGAATTGTGAATTTTAGGCTGTTTTTTCTTCACTTTATGTCTAAATGTTACTTATGAGTGAGTACATACAATATTTCTTTCTGGGTCTGGGTTACCTCAATCAATATAGTGTTCTCTAGATCCAACCATTTGCCTGCAAATTTCAAGATGTCATTATTTTACTGTGTAGTACTCAACTGTGTAAATGTAGCCCACTTTCCTTGTTCATTCTTTGGTCAAAGGACATATAAGTATTTTTCACTACCTGCTGCCTAGTGATTTGGATGTAGCGCTCTCAGCTCTTTCTTTAGCACCAAGTCTGTGTGCACACCACCATGCTTCCTATTAAAGTGAAAACTCACAAAAGTGTATTTAACAATTTATTCAGGGTTCAAAGGAAAAATAAACTCAGAAATAGAGAACCAGGTAGATGCCACTGTTCTAGATGCTCCTGTCATGTAATTCTCTCAAGAGCTATGATGACCAACAGCCAGGATTGCACCAGCTCTGACTAACCAAGAGAGAACATAAACTTCTACTCCCTTTTTTTGGTCACATTTACAGAGAAAAACATACCCATGGTAAGTCATGCCCAATTGTCATAGGCTATCTAAAATATATCTCAGCTTTACTTTGAAAATATAGCAAATATGATGAATTATAATTGATGACTATTAATTTATATTTCATGATATTCTAATTAGTGGATATTAATAACTTTCAAGGTGTACAAATTTGCATTAAATTGTTAAATAAGATATATAGATATAATACTTTGATCAAGATTTTTAATATATTTGTATATATGTAATTTTCTAACAAAACAACTATAAATTTGTATAAATTTACAAAAATCCATATCAATATAAACTGAGATTACCCAAGCACCACCCAAAATAGACCATCCAAAAAAAATGCTTAACATTCAAACAGCTGTAGATAGGATCACCTGCCAGCACACACTCACCAGGACACCCCAAGGCAAATGTCAGCCAATCATGGGTCCTGGACCTTAGAAACCTCTCACACTCATCTTTACTACTATAAGAACCAAACTCTAACTCAGCTCAGGGCTCTATAGTTATTCCAATATGCTGGACATGCAGAGAGACTGAGTTTGCAAACTTGCATAAAATAAAGGCTCTTTTATATATGGGACTTGATCTCCTTGTTGGGTTTTTGGAGACTTTGCAGATTTGGGTATAACATATTTATGTATTTCAGCATACTTATTTATCCACACTTAACAAGGATGAAGTTGGAAGGGGTTTGTGGCAGAGATGGAATAAAGAGATAAGAAATGATGTATTGTCTTTTGATTAACAATTTTTAAAGATTAATTATAAATTAAAAAGAGGGGCTAGATAGATGGCCCAGCAATTAGAGAGCACTGGCTGTTTTCACAGAGGACCCTGATTCCATTCCTAGCCCCTCCATGCTAGCTCACCATTTGTTTTGATTCAAGTCCCAGGTATCTCATCCCTTCTTCTGCCCTCTGTAGGTACTGTGCATAAACACATGCAAGCAAAACACTATACAATTAGAGATTGTTTAAGGTTAGAAAAAAGAAAGAATGAAATTCTCTACAGTGATGTCCTGACCTTGAGACAGATAGCAAGCCAGGTCTAGTTAAAATGTACTCCTTCTTACCTTGCATGGAAGCAGCTGTGGCCTTCTGTCTTGCCACCCTAATCAGAGCAAAACCAGCTTTGCTCTGAGATTAATAGAGATCATCATAACCGTTCATCCAGAAGCACTGTATAGAGGGCTGTTAGGTGACTTTTCTATGAAGTTTTCTGGTTTTGTGTTCTCTATCTTTTGTGTCTGTGAGATATATGGTGTTGGTACAGTTATCTTTTAGATTAAACATCAAGATTGACAATCAACTTTTCACAGTGTCATCTACTTGATTTTCAAGTAAGACCTTATGGTAAAATATGAACATGCCAGAGACATTTCTTTCCATCATTTGTCTAATTTAAATATGTTCCTACAAGACTTTGTGGTAAGAATGTCCATGTTCACTAGTGGATTTGTTAATTTAGCATGCTTAAGAAAAGGGAGAACATTACATGAGCATGTTCAGACATCCTAATCAAAATCCCCATTCTTCCTTTGTTGAGGAAAAACACTGTTTTGAAAATAACTCCTGTGTACTGTACTTTGTGCCCCCTGCAAGAATAATTTTTTCTCATTTCTTCTGTCTTGGCTGTTAAAATGGCTATTTTTGGTAGTCCAACTGACTACCTCTTGAATTACTTGATAAACAAAGAATTAATTAGACCTGAGAGAGATATTAAAGGTTTCAAAATGGGAAAATCCTCCATTAATCTGGATAGTTTGAGATAATAGGACCCACCTTTAGCTGCTTGGTGGCCATGCACACTTCTAACACCAGGACTCAGGAGCAAGAGGTATGGTACCCTTACCCCTTATTATCAAATTGGCAAGATGAAATTTCCTTGCAGGATGTTTTCTTTCTTTTTTTTTTTTTCAAGACAAGGTTCTCTGTGGTTTTGGAGCCTGTCCTGGAACTAGCTCTTGTAGACCAGGCTGGTCTCGAACTCACAGGCCTGCCTCTGCCTCCCAAGTGCTGGGATTAAAGGCTTGGGCCACCACCGCCTGGCTCAGCAGGATGTTTTCTCAGGAAGGCAGTGGCCTTCCCCTCTCCCACCTGCAAGATTCAAAGCAGAAGGTCACTTAGGTCAGCCCAGCTGAAAGACCTGGATAAATCCAGACCCCCCCCCCAGCAGGAAGAGAAGAATTAAAAATCTAGGATTAGCCAGTTCAGTGACTGTGTTTTAGAAACTAGCTGAAGATAAAGTTAGATTGTAATCTTGAGAAACAGGAAGTTTCCCCTTTGTGTTCGTCTTTGTACTATGTTTTAGGAACTAGCTGATTATGAACTTGGAAGTGGTCCTGAGAGGCAGGGAGTTGCCCCCTTGTGACCATCACTGGATTTTTGGAATCTCCTATGACCCTTTTGGATTACTGGGCTGTGGTTTCTTCCCTTAAAAACTCCTTCTCCCAGTCACTCCGGGTCGAACTCTTCCCCTGCATGGGTTATGAGTCTGGGCCCTAGTGCACTGGTTCCCATCTAATCTTATCAATTAAAGCCTTGTTTGATTGCAGCAAAGATGGTCTCTTGTGAGTTATGCGGGGGGGGGGGGGGGGTGTTATCCTGAGACTTGAGTGAGAGTCTCCCCACACAGGGGGTCTTTCACAGCCAGCTAGCTGGTACAAGCTGATAAAGATGGCCTAACTCAAGGACAGTGGCTCTAAGAACAAGGAGAAAGCTGATGCAAGACCTGGATAAATCCAGACCACCCCAGCAGGAAGAAAATAGCCAAAAATCTAAGCAGGAAGAGAAGAATCAGGAATCTAGCATTAGCCAGTTCAGTGACTGTGTTTTAGGAACTAGCTGAAGATAAAGTTAGATTGTAATCTTGAGAGTTATCTTGAGAAACAGAGAGTTTCCCCCTTGTGATTATCATTAGGTATTTTTGGGATACCGTGTTTAAGGAACAAGCTGATTATGACCTTGAGTGATTTTGAGAGGCACTGAGTTGCCCCCTTGTGATTTTCTGTGACACCCTCCCTGCCCCTTTTGGATTACTAGGCTGTGATTTCTTCCTATAAAAACCCCTTCTCCAGGTGACTAGGGGTTGAACTCTTCCCCTGCATGGATTATGAGTCTTGGCCCCAGTGCACTGGTTCCCATCTCATCGATTAAAGCCTCATGTGATTGCAGCAAGGACGGTCTCTCGTGAGTTACTGGGGGGTCGTGTTATCCCAAGACTTGAGTGAGAGTCTCTCCAGCACTTGGGGTCTTTCACTACTTAACAGAATAGGAGGGAGCAAAAGTCCTTGTACCCGTGCCAAAGCAGCTTAAAAGAATCTTTTTGTAGTTATGCGTTTAAAAGCTTACTCCACAGAGGAGATACAACTCTCTACCTTGCTGTAAGGGGGGTGGAGATGAGATCAAAACATATTTGTATTATGGTGATTAAATCTTGCTTATTACAGTCTAGACCTCTTTGGTGGTCTCTCTCTGGGGATGATAATCTGGGCACAACATTTGGTGCATTTGCCTGGAACCCCAGAGATTCCACTGGGAGGATGAAAGTCTGGAGGTTTATTAACATCTACCGGTGAGAGAGCTCTCTTTGTCTTTTGTCTCCTGTCTCTTTGTCTCTGTCATTTTGTCTTGTTTGTCTGACTATGGCTGCTTTGGTTTTGTACCGGTCAACTGATTTGGGATTTTGGTATTGACAGGTGTTCTCTGAAGGGAACATGCTTGTACAGAGACCCTGGAGAAGCAAAGAATGCCTCGTCCACCATTTCCAGAGAGGGATGGGAATTCTCCCTCTCCTGGGTCTTTTCCTGACAAGGGTCTTGCTGTACCCAGGTCATTTCCAGACAGGGGCATTTCTGGCCCATGGTCATTTCCTGACAGGGCTGGGAATTCTCCCAGTCCCGGGTCATTTCCAGTCAGGGGCCTTTCTGGCCCAGGGTCATTTTTAGATAGGGAGTTTTGCTCTCAGATGGGAATTCTCCCAGTCCTGGGTCAATAGACAGGGGCCAGCATTCTCCCATCCCTGGGTCATTTGCAGCTACCTCAAAGAAAGCTGTTAGGGTTTCTCCCACCATGGGAGAAAATGTCACTGTGTCTTGTCCCGGGCATTTGTCAAAGTCTTTTTGTGTTATGTTATGGTAATTGTTGGTTTGTTTTCTATCTCTCTCAACTTCTATCCTAGAGGATCCTTCAGCTCCTCTGGAGCCCCAGCCCCCTCCCCTGCAGCGCTTGGGGATGGAGAAGACAGAGGCAAAATCTTGCAGAGCACCAGAAAGGAACTGGGTGTGGAGAGGGCAGGGAGAGCATGCCTATGTCTTGGAATGTCTTTGGGGCCACTATATCCAGTGGATGGTGATCCCCTGGACTTCCGGAAAACTGTTATCTCTTTGCTTATTATATTTAAGACTGGACTAACAAGGACTAAAAAAAAATAAGACAAAACTTAAATGTAAAAATACAGATGACTTGACAGCAGTCCATCTAGGGTCTGTATCCCTAGCCCTGAGCCAGGTCTGATGGCAGAGAATACACTGCCTGGATGCTGAGAGCTAAACCTTGAGACTGGAAAATGCAATGTGGCAGAGAATCTTTGGGGCCTGTGGGGCTCCAAGGCCAGGGAGCAGTGGCACCTGGGACAGAGCAGTAGACAAAGTCATCATGCACCCTGGTGAGGGCAGAGGAATGCCTCTTCAGAAGGCAGGAGGTGGAGCTAGTGCCAGAGAGGCTGGCTGCAACAGAACAGGGTATCCCCCTCTCCCTAGTTCTCTCTATGTATCTTGAGGACCTTTGCTTTGACAAGAGAGAGGGATATGCATGCTGGTGGGAGGGAATTGACTGCTTGCAATTAAAAATCTGAGTAAATGTAAAACAGAGAATCTGAGTTCATGGTCAAAAAAAGGTTAACAAAAACTCTTTTAAAAAAGCTTTGGCAGCCATGGACACTCTGTGTGCCTCTTTTCTTGTCTGAGCCAAGTTGTTCAGTATGATAACACTCAAGGTTCTTCTGCTGGCCAGCAGTTTCTCCTTTTAACCCTTTCTTCTCCTGATGTTGCTTACAAGAAGTTTTTAATTATACCACCCTGTAACTTTAAAAAATGTTGATTTAAAAATAAATGCTAAAGATACATTATGTCTAAAAATACTTTTGTTTCCACAGGAAAAAATATGTGTTATAAAAAATTACAAAAGGTATATAAAGCTGGGCGGTGGTGGCGCACACCTTTAATCCCACTGCTCGGGAGGCAGAGGCAGGCGGATCTCTGGGAGTTCGAGGCTAGCCTCGTCTACAAGAGCTAGTTCCGGGACTAGCACCAAAGCTACAGAGAAACCCTGTCTCAAAACCCTCCCCAAAAAAGGTATATAAAAACTCACAAAATATATAAAAAAATTATAAAAGGCCAAAAGATGATTGCTGTAATTTCTTGTACCTAAATGTTTAATGCTTAATTCTGTTTTTTTAAAACTTGTTTGTTTTCTTAAAAGTCATGTTTATTTCTTAAGAAAATTTGTATGCTTGTTTTGTTAAAAATTAGTCTTTGATAAATATAAGTTTTGTACTTGTAATTTTTCTCTGAGCTCTGGTCTTTAGATTCAGGTTTACAAAAATTTAAATGTCTTTTTGATACAGATAATGATAAAAACTGTTTTATGCTATTATTTATTGATATACAAGAATGTCAGTTACCACCCAGAATAGCTGGGACTAGACTCCCCAAAAAAAGTTACAAGAAAAAAACACCAATGCTAAGTGATAGTCACCAGAGGCATTAACTACAATAAACTAGGTTATAAAACATATTATAAAATGTTTCATACTGTTAATATTTAGATTTTAGTCTCATTGTCTTTGCTAAAATCATTAATTTAAAGGTTCAAGCTGACAAAAATATGGTATATAGTTCTGCTCTGTTAACAATACTAGTTAATGGATTCGGTTACCAGTATTTTATTGAGAATTTTTTTGTCAATGTTCATGAGTGATATTGGACTGTAATTCTCTTTCTTGGTTGAGTCTTTGTGTGGCAAACTGAATCCAAGAACACATTAGAAAAATTATCCATTATGATCAAGTATGCTTCATCCCAGAGATGCAGGGCTGGTTCAACATACGAAAATCTATCAATGTAATTCATCATATAAATAAACTGAAAGAAAAAAACCATATGATCATTTCATTAGATGCTGAAAAAGCATTTGACGAAATTCAACACCCCTTTATGATAAAGGTCTTGGAGAGATTAGGGATAAAAGGGTCATACCTAAATATAATAAAAGCTATTTACAGCAGCCGACAGCTAACATCAAATTAAATGAAGAGAAACTCAAAGCCATCCCACTAAAATCAGGAACACGACAAGGCTGTCCACTCCATACCTCTTCAATATAGTGCTTGAAGTTCTAGCAATAGGAATAAGACAACATAAGGGGATCAAAGGGATTCGAATCGGAAAGGAAGAAGTTAAACTTTCATTATTTGCAGATGATTTCATAGTGTACATAAGCGACCCCAAAAACTCCACCAAAGAACTTCTATAGCTGATAAACACCTTTAGTAATGTGGCAGGATACAAGATCAACTCCAAAAAATCAGTTGCCCTCCTATACACAAAGGATAAGGAAGCAGAGAGAAAAAAATCAGAGAAGCATCATCTTTCACGATAGCCAGAAATTGCATAAAATATCTTGGGGTAACTCTGACCAAGGAAGTGAAAGATCTGTTTGACAAGAACTTTAAGTCTTTGAAGAATGAAATTTAAGAGTATACCAGAAAATGGAAGGACCTCCCTTACTCTTGTATTGGGAAGATCAACACAGTAAAAATGACAATTCTACCAAAGGCAATCTATAGATTCAATGCAATCTTCATCAAGGTCCCATCAAAATTCTTCTCAGATCTTGAGAGGACAATAATCAAATTTATATGGAATAATAAAAAACCCAGAATAGCCAAAACAATCTTATACAATAAAGGAACTTTTGGAGGCATTACCATCCCTGACTTCAAACTCTGTTACAGAGCTACAGTATTGAAAACAATTTGGTATTGGCATAAAAACAGAAGTCGACCAATGGGATTGAATAGAAGACCCGGATTTTAATCCACAAACCTATGAACACCTGATTTTCGACAAAGGAGCTAAAAATATACAATGGAAGAAAGAAAGCATCTTCAACAAATCGTGCTGGCATAACTGGATGTCAAACTGTAGAAGAATGAAAATAGATCCATATCTATCACCATGCACAAAACTCAAGTCCAAATGGATCAAAGACCTCAATATAAATCTGACCACACTGAACCTGATAGAAGAGAAAATGGAAAGAACTCTACAACATATGGGCACAGTGTTGCGGGAGGTCTTTCCACTCCTCCAACCAATAGCTGCTGAGATACCAGCCCATTGGGGCATGGTCTCTCCCCCTTTAAAAAGTGACTATTTCCCTCCGCTCGCTCTCTTCACTTCCTGCTCCGCCGGCGACTAGACTCCCTTCCTGGTTGCGCAGAGGGCTGTTGTCTGGGACGGTGATCTGTAAGCTTTGTCCCTTTAAATAAATACCACCCTATTAATCATAATTATAAACTGGTGTGGCATTGTTCGTGACTTACGGCTTCATCTGGCGCCCGAACGTGGCTCTTAGGACCTCTCTTCCCCCGCTCGGCTGCCGGCTGTGAGTTCGGCTTGGCGTGAGCCCTCCCTTCCTCAGCCGAGGCTGGCGGCCTTGTGGCCTGTGCCTTGTGGCAGCCTTGTAGCCTGTGCCTTGTGCGTGGAGCCAGCAGTTTAATATAAATTATCACGCACTGGCTTTTCTTGCTGCAGTTCTTTATATTTTCCCTTTAGACACCTCAGGTTGACTTCAAGTCCCCACGCATCCTATCATCAGCCTCCCCACGTGGATTTAAATTCCACAGGCCTGTGTAGTCTCTGCCTGCGTGGTTTGCTCTTTTCTGAGTCGTTTTTTAAATCTCCCTTGCAAGTACAGGTCTTAAGCAGTGCGAACCAGAGCACGCGGTTGCCGAAAGCTACAACCCCTCAGGGTGACTCTGTCACATGGAGGCATACACGGCTTCTGGGTTGCTCTTCTCTACCCCTGGATTCTGGGTTTATGGTTCCGTGTACGGAATTGATTTAATTACATTTACTTTGTTGAGCAACTTGCATTTCCCAGTTTTTAGCAAATACTAGGCAGTGCTAGGCGGACCCCGTTTTCCTCACGACTTGGAAAGAGCGCCACCTGCTGGATAAGTGGTAATATGGCAGATTTTGTTTCCAACTTGAATTTCACTGTTTTGGCTGCCAATACAATGGGCTATATCATGCAAGGTTCATATGACTATGAGGATAACTTAATTTACTGGTTACTAAGTTTCAGTATTCTTTTGCATATTCTGTCATTTAGGAAGAATATGGCACTCCCAAGAACCATACTATCTTTACTAGAAACTCATGCAGGTCAGGAGATTCAGGATTCAAAAGAGGCAATAATAAAGACAATAATAAAAAGACTTGAAATGATTGAAGAAATTACTGGAGCTGGTGAACAGAGTAATAAGGCACAAGGACAGGATACAATGACAACACCAGCTATTAGAACTGGCTTACCCAGGGTTTTAGCGGCATACCCTATACTTAATTCTGACAAAGCGTCAACTTCTAAAGGCTCAAAGGGAGTCAGAGAAGCTAGATGGACGCCAATAGCAATGAATGATCTAAAAGAAATTAAGCAGGCTATTGTTAATTTTGGCTTGCGCAATGCATATGTAAAGTAAATGATAAGGACTTGGGCTTCTAATGCTAGAGCTACCCCCTATGATTTCCATCAGTTAGTGTCTGCAGTTTTAGATAAGGGACCTTCCTTCATGTTTGGAATTTATTTCAGAGAAGAATCCAAACATATGGAACAGCAAGGAAGAGCAAAAGGTGTGGAGGTTTCCCAAGATCAAATTCTTGGTGCAGGAGAATATGCTGATCCACAGGTCCAAGCTCTTTATGATGATGAAATACTGTCTCTATGTCACCAAGCAGCTTTAAATGCTTGGAATAGGATACAAGATCCAACAAAAAGGGTTGAATCATATACCAGAATTAGGCAGGGACAGAGAGAACCCTTTATTGACTTTTTGGATAAAACAGGACTGTCATATCCTGCCAAGACAGGGTAAGATAGTTTTGAAAAGTTGCCTGCCTTTGAAAATGGTATGTCAGTTATGTTAGGCCTTAGCCAAAGTTGGTTGCTTCAACACTGCAAACATGACTTTGGGTGATTGCCCAGGTAGCTAGTTGTCTCTGTGATTTGTTGCATGTTTTGGAAGTTGTTTTACTGAATTTCCTAATTACCCAGGTAACATTATTTCCCTTCTCAGATCTTCGATGGGGTTGAAGACTATATAAATGTAGTTACTTTTCTCTCATGACTTGGCCAAGTTATTTATTATACAAGACCTAAGCTAGTTAGAATAGGATATTTGTACTTATTGTATATAATTTCATAGTAGGTTTAGAACTCTCTTACTTAAACAGAAGGGGGAGGTGTTGCGGGAGGTCTTTCCGCTCCTCCAACCAATAGCTGCTGAGATACCAGCCCATTGGGGCGTGGTCTCTCCCCCTTTAAAAAGTGACTACTTCCCTCCGCTCGCTCTCTTCACTTCCTGCTCCGCCGGCGACTAGACTCCCTTCCTGGTTGCACAGAGGGCTTTTGTCTGTGACGGTGATCTGTAAGTTTTTTCCCCTTTAAATAAATACCACCCTATTAATCATAATTATAATCTGGTGTGGCATTGTTTGTGACTTACGCCTTCAGCACAGGAGACCGTTTCCTACATATGACCCAGCCACACAGACATTAAGGGCAGCATTGAATAAATGGAACCTCTTGAAACTGAGAAGCTTCTGTAAAGCAAAGGACACTGTCACAAAGACAAATAGGCAACTTACTGACTGGGAGAAGATCTTCACCAACCCTGCAATAGACAAAGGTCTGATCTCCAAAATATATAAAGAACTCAAGAAACTACACTTTAAAATGCTAATTAACCCAATTAAAAAAATGGAGCACTGAACTGAACAGAGAATTCTCAACAGAAGTTCAAATGGCCAAAAGACATTTAAGGTCATGCTCAACCTTTTTAGCGATCAGGGAAATGCAAATCAAAACAACATTGAGATACCATCTTATACCTGTCAGAATGGCTAAAATCAAAAACACCAATGATAGCCTATGCTGGAGAGGTTGTGGAGTAAGGGGAACACTCATCCATTGCTGGTGGGAATGAAAACTTGTGCAACCACTTTGGAAATCAGTGTGGCAGTTTCTCAGGAAATTCGGGATCAACCTACCCCAGGACCCAGCAATACTGCTCATGGCGATATACCCAAGAGATGCCCTATCATATTACAAAAACATTTGTTCAACTATGTTCATAGCAGCATTATTTGTAATAACCAGAACCTGGTAACAACCTAGATGCCCCTCAGTCGAAGAATGGATGAAGAAATTGTGGAATATATACATATTAGAGTACTACTCAAGGGAGAAAAGAAATGACATCTTGAATTTTGCATGCAAATGGATAAAAATAGAAAACACTATCCTGAGTGAGGTAACCCAGATCTAAGAAGATGAACATGGAATGAACTCACTCATAATTGGTTTCTAGCCATAAATAAAGGACATTGAGTCTATAGTTTGTGATCCCAGAGAAGCTAAATAAGAAGGTGAACCCAAAGAAAAACATAGTTATCCTCCTGGACATTAGAAGTAGACAGGATTGCTGGGCAAAAATTCAAAACTTAGGGGTGGGGTGGGATGGGGGTAAGAGGAAATGGGAGAGAAAAGTGAGAAGGGTAGGATGGGGAGAGCTTGGGCAAATGGGATGGTTGGGATAAAGGAAGGGTAGATATGGGAACAGGGAAGTATATATCTTAATTAAGGGAGCCATTTTAGGGTTGGTAAGAGACTTGACTCTAGAGCGGTTCCCAGGTGTCCAGGGAGATGTCCCCAGCTAGTTCCTTCAGCAGCTGACGATAGCGAACCTGAAATGGCCCTGTCCTGTATCCATACTGATGCATATCTTGCATATCACCATAGAACCTTCATCTGGCTATGGATGGAAATAGAGACAGAGACCCACATTGGAGCGCCGGACTGAGCTCCCAAGGTCTAAATGAGGAGCAGAAGGAGGGAGAATATGAGCAAAGATGTCAGGACTGCGAGAGGTGCATCCACCCACTGAGACAGTGTGACTGATCTATCCAGAGCTTACCAAGGCCAGCTGGACTGAGACTGAAAAAGCATGGGATAAAACCGGACTATCTGAGCATGGTAGCCAAAGAGGGCTGATGAGAAGCCAAGGACAATGGCACTGGGTTTGATCCTGCTGCATTTACCGGCTTTGTGGGAGCCTAACCTGTTTGGATGCTCACCTTCCTAGACCTGGATGGAGTGGGAAAGACCTTGGACTTCCCACAGGGCTGGGAACCCTCACTGCTCTTTGGTTGGAGACTGAGGGGGAGGTGAGTGGGGGAGAGGGAGGGAGGTTGGAAGCAGGGAGGAGACGGAAATTTTTTCAATAAAAAAAAGGAAAAAAATACTAGTTAATAATCAATCATCCTCAAAGTACTAATATAAATGCAGGGAGAAGCCTTATTTAGTACCCTATATATGCTTCAAAGCTTAAAGCAAGTAATTTAAAATAAAGTCTGTCCAATCAGAGATACCTAAACAACCCTAAATACTTCAGAGATCTATAAAAATGGCATTTAAAATAAAATTTAAAAAGCTAGTATCAGACAGAGACCCTGAGATCCTAACAGTGACCCAAGGTCTCCAAAGAAGACTATGGGGCACCACAATATCTCCACCTGGATAACAACAATGCTGACCACTGGGAATGATGAACCCCCATTACAGCACTGGCTGCCAGGACCTAGCCCAGACTGTGAACAAACACTAGGACCTTGGAGAATTGATTGCACCGCTTTTGCCTAGACAAAATAAGGTCAGTCTTTTCCACATCTCTCTTCCACAGAAACCAATCACCTTATAGGTCTGGTAAAGCCTGCTGTTCTGATACTTCTGCTTCCAATGCTATGACGACCTGGGTATGACTGTATATGGGCTGGTCTCTGTCATTTTTCTGTTTTGTCTGTACTTAAGTATAATTTATTTATTTTTCTAAGATTTCTGTATTAATGGCTAGGTCAGTTATAATATCAATTTAAGAGCAAAAAGGATATCCAGATCCTTACACAAAGCTATGGCCAGCTTGTTAGCTCATTATATATAAAATCTGAGAATATAAAAGTGCATAAACAATAAAACAATGACTATATACTATTTAGGTTACAAGCTCAGGATTTTCTGTGTTTTTGCTGGGACTCACTCAAAGGTATAAGTCTATTTTTACTGTTTTATAGTTAAGTATTATTTGCTATTTATATAATATGAATTTTAATTTGGGCCTAAAAGTTTCAAATGTATTAACTTCTGTTCCTAGTTTAAATTTGTCTCAACAGGTTTTGCTTTCGTTGGTGGACAAAAACAAGCATCAGTCGCTGACTACAACCTGCTCCAAATGACTGTGGACCATGGACTTGTTAAGAACTGATGTGGACCAGTCTAGTCAATGTAAATGCTCCCTGGCTCTTCAACAAAGCCCACAAACCAAATGTTCCTAAAATTTTCTGTTTTTGATTGGCGTTTTACCTTTGTTAACCCTTGACAATAATGCCCTAAAATCAGCTAGAAGCAGTTAAAAGAATACATCATCCAATCATCTCTGGTTAAAATGCTAAGTCAAAAAAAACCATAAAAATGCTTCTGTAATTGTAAAAGACAATTTGGCCAATGTTAGCAAAGCCAGCTCATGATTGAGCTTAGGACCAAAAGGAATGGGGAGTGTGGAACCCTCACCCCTCATTCTCAAAGGGGCGAGAAGAAATTTCCTAGCAGAATGTTTTCCCAGGAAGATAGTGGCCTTCCTCTCTCCCACTCAGGAGATTCTGAGCACAAGGTCACTTAGGTCAGCCCAGCCAGCCACCTGGTACAGGCTTTTAAAAATGGCCTGATTGAAGGACAGTGACCTTGCTCTAAGAACAAGGAGAAAGCTGACTTAACAGAATGGGAGGGAGCAAAAGTCCTTGTACCCATGCCAAAGCAGCATCAAAAATTCTCTTTGTAGTTATTTATTTAAAAGCTTACCCCACAGAGGAGATACAACTCCTCTCTACCTTGCTGTAAGGGGGATAGAGATGAGTTCCAAACATGTTTGAATTATGCTGATTAAACCTTGCTTATTACAGTCTGGACATATCTAGTGATCTCTTTCTGGGGGTTATAATATGGGCACAACAAGAGGAACTGGGATTTTCTGAGTTTGAGACCAGTCTGGCCTACCGAATAAGTTTCACACCTACACAGAAAAATCCTGTCTTGAAATCACCAAAACAAAAAAATCTGAATCAAACAAGACTATGATCTAACTTTAACCTTCTCACCTTCTGGTAGCAGCAATTACATAGAAAGTATATTGAAGTAGAAAAATCTTTTTTTTGTCACCTTGCTTTGGCTACCAAGCTCATTCCTTTACTAGTACTAGAGACTACTTCTTTGAAATTTTGGTGAATACTTAAAACCAGCTGAGACATCAAGCCTCATGGGCTGAACAACTACTGGATTCTTCACTTGATCTTTGGGAAAAGGCTGAGAAGCAATCTACTGGATTCTTCAATTGTCGTTTATAAGTAGCTATTTTTAGGCAACCTGAAACACAGCTTGTGAGACATTCTAATAAGCCAACTTTTTACATACATGTTGAGATTCATTCTACCTTTCCTGTTCATGTAGAGAATCTTGAATACCACAGTTGTATATTTTGTCCACCTGACCATGGAGAAAGATGTGCTGGCTAACAATAGTGCTCATGAAGACATTCCTTCTAGCTCCATTATTCTCTACATATTCACATTTCCATGAAAACTACTCTTCTTATTATTATTCATTTTCCTGGAGTTTGCTTTGAATTTCAGTAATAAAACCCATTAAGCAATGGAGCCAACATCCAGCCTTCTGATGGGGGAAAGACAAATCATCTTGTTTGAGATCTGGCTCTTTTCTGTTGTGTGAAAACCATGTAAAAAGTACCTTCAGTTCATCTGACCTCAGCATGAAGCCAAACATCTCATTTTGTGACTTTATAATTCTCCTTAGCTGTTAATATTCTGGGCATTCTTTCCCCTGTGGGACAGGAAATCCCTGGATCCACCTAACACACCACAGAGCAATGCACAAGCTAACTGGCCACGACCTATTCTGGAGGTAAAATGGAAAGTTCCTATGGAGTGCAAGATTATGATGGTGTCTGATTTTATATCCAGGGGCAAGTGCTATTAAAATGCATATCTTGGCCAATCAAGAAAAGATCTTTGACTCAGGTGGATGGAATGGCCCGAAATCTCTGTTCTGTCCCTTTAAGCACACTTCAGTCCTGTGGGAGGTGTTCTTGTCACTCAGGCCTTGCTAGCCAATCAGGCCCTCCAGGAGACCTGCCAGTCAGATGTCATGCTGGGTTCTTCCTGGCTTCAGCATTCAGTCTCGATTTTGCAGAGGAGCTGGCACCATTGGTTTCCTGTGTTGCAGTAAAGTTGCTGCTGCAGGGACTTGGTAAACTGAGAAGTTTGGTGAGCTGAGATACCACAACATGGTGAGCAGGGGAATGCTGTCTCCAGAGGGGGAGGAGCAGAGGGTGAGGGGCGGGAGACAGTATGTTGTGTCCTCCTGGGATCCGTGTGGGAACCTGCCACCAGATTCCCTGCATTGTGAAGTCCCATGCAGTCCTGTTAATTCCTAGACCTAGGGACAGAACTCTGAATAACTTTGCGCTTTGGGCTTAATCCTTTTAGAGAATTGGGAGCAGGGTGCTGTGTGTACAAACATCTTTCTTGTCATCTTCAATATGCCAAAGTCAGGGAAGCCTAGTTTCTTCAGTATTTTCTCTATTTTGAGCACTTTGCATATAACCTTGACATACAATCTCCATTTATATTTAACTATGTGGACGGTATCAAGGCATCTCACCTCTTGGGTAGCACTGCACTTCTAAGCTGCAACGTAGAAGAGAATTTCTGATACAAAGGATTCACCAATGCCTTGGAAATAGTTCAGTCTCCCAAAGTAGAGTCTAGCTGAGGGAAGACTGCCTCTAAATCACCCAAAAGATAAATGTATTTTAATCAGGGCTGTTAGAGTTTAGGATGCTAGGGTACACATTGTTCAACTGGATTATCCAGATATTTGGCTCCAAACCATTGCAAAGAATCCACTGTTGATTTAAAACCAGACACCAGGCACATCCTCATATCAAAAAACACCTCTATCAAGCCTTTCAAGGAGACATTACAGTTTGGCACTGTCAGTGTTCGAAGTGATTTCTCAGTGAATGTTATATTAATTCTAGAACAGCTGTATTTCCATCCTGTTAGAAAAATAGTTTCTGAGACAAGTTCTTTTATGTTGATGCAGGTGGCCTTGGTGTGCTGTTGTCCAGGGCAATGACATTGCTGTCCTGTACATTAGACTTTCAAAATTCCTTTAAAAATGATTGTACCACCTCACAGTTTTAAAATTATGCATGTGAGTCATGTAGTTGACTATGCATTGCAGTTGCCGGGAAAGGATTTGCATATGGAGCATTCCTTCTGTCCTCAGACTACAATAGGAAGAAGAGTTTATTGAAGCTGGTGGAGACACAGTGCAGAAAAGGAGAGGCTGGACTGAGGGTGAAAACTTTCCCCCTTCATAACTAGTTGAGATTAGCTATGTGGATTCAGGTCATCAATTGTAGATGCTCTATGAATGTCCTGATTGACCATTGTTTACAGTCCACATACCAACGCAAAAGGAATCTGGGAAAGGGACTGACCTTATCTTTAAACCTAATTGCTATATTTACAGTAGTTCATCTACAATAGAAGATCTGGGCAAAATGTTGTGGCCCTACTTAACAGGACATTTCTCTATTAAGACATTGATCTTTAGAGAAAATACATGAAAAATTTTTATTGTGCTCTAATACAAATCCCATGTCTCTGGAGTACATGACCATAAAGTCTGTCTCAAGTTTTCAAAATAGTTTTTGAGATGACAACTACATCATATTTACATTCTCCTTGCTGTCTCCAAGCCCTAAGATCCCTGGATTGTTTTCTATTTCCTGGTCTGTTCTTCTTTAACAAGAGTTACAAAGTAACCACAGTTACTTTATGAATGTGACCTGTTTGTCTGCAGGATTTCCCATCTCTGAGGCAATGGGATGGCTGAATTGAAAAGTTGGTATGTAATGGAATATGCACTCAAAGGACCCTGTGCTTTAGATGAGGAAGAGGATGTGCTCTAGTAGCGTGGAAAAATGTGAACTAAATACAAACTGTCTAAACTGGGACCCTGTCTGCTGGGCTGGGAGGGAAGAACTGGAAAGATTGTGCTGTCTGAGTCATTTGATCTCTGATCCTCCTGTAGAGGAGCTGCTATTATTGAGAGGGCCAGCTGGGTGGCCCTAGCTAGTGAGGGATTCTGGGAAGGGTTAGAAATCAAGAGTACTAGTGGCAGACAGTTGGTGAGTTCTTTTCATGATTCTCTTCTGTCTCTGCTGTACAGGGTGGTAAGGAAGACCATAAGCAATCCTGTAATGAGTAGGGGGTGTTCAGAGCAGGTCTGTTGAAATGTAATTTCTGCTGAGACTTGGAAGTACCATGAGCTAGACTGTAGTTATGTTGGTCCATGTGGTTCATGTTGGCAGTGGCCCTTGTTCTCTGAGCCTCTTTGTGTATAGAAATACTGCAGCCCTGGAATGGAAGGAAATGATGCTGGTTGTATCTCTGTCCAGAGTACACACATGGGTACTGCTTTTGTTGTACATTGGGAAGAGAGATTAGAAAACTGAAGGTTTAGTTTCTAGAAGTTCTGAATATTGCATTCTAATTTCAGGTTTGTGTTATAAAGATTACAAATTGTTTAGGACTTGGTAGAGCAATAGTAGAGTAGAGTGCTTTTAATGTGGTGTTACCACTAGCTGCAATGGTGTGATCCAGTGAAGCTTAGTTCCAGGGGACAAAAGGAGTTTCTGATGTGCAGAGATTCCTCAGGTGTGCAATGTGGTAGACAGGTAGATAGGCACAATCCACATATTCTGCTCTATGCCATGTAGCAGGAAGCAGATTTTAAATCATTTTTAGGTTGTTTTGATATTGAAAAAAATAATTAGATTAACACTTCATCAGGCATCTTAAAATATATGCTCAGTTATCAGAAAGGAGGAATTAAAACCATAGAGATAGGTTACAGAATAGATTATTAACTTTTAAATTTTTAAATGCTAGTAAAAAGGAAACAACAGCTGTGGGGAGACATTAGATAATAAAAAAACGTCCTGCTAAATTAAACCAACCTGTATGCTTTAAAGATACACTGCAGGGCATTCTCAATACTTGAACATGGAATGTGTGCACAGAGAGTGAAGTAAGCATTGCACTTTATAAGCACTGTATCCTAAGTGGAAAATGGAATGTCTAATAAAAGTATTTAAATTGGCACCATAAAAAAATAAATAAAGATACACTGCACTCAGAATAAAAACCAAGATATGTATTAAATTGGGAAATATCATTATAGAGACCATTTCAATTCTTAAGGATTAGCTTCAAACAAAAAGATCTCTTGAGTAAAAGAGACAATAGTTCATCAGAGAGCATTATCATTCAATCTTAACTAATTCGTAAGATTAATAGATGTTTTCCTTTTGATTAAATATAATTTCCAACAATAAATCTTCATAAAGTTAAGGTTATGGCAGAGTTTTGTTTTGTCTTTACAAAAGTATGAAAACATTGAACTAAGGAATCTAAAAACTACCAGACAACTGAGGTATCTAAAAAAATAACAGATCATCCAAATAAAATATCCCCCTTCAAAAGAATAAATTGGCCTGTCACTTATTATAATCATGATATGTATGTTTTCAAGGTGAAACAAAAAGACATTTTGTTTCCCTTTTTTAAAGACAGATTCCTCTGTGTTGCTCTGAGTTTTCTGGAACTCACTTTGCAGGACAGGCTGGCCTCTAACTTGCTGAGATACACCTGCCTCTGCTATAAAGTGCTGGGATTAACGGCATGCACCACTACAGCCTGACAAAAATTCATTTTAAATAGACAGGTGGTGTTGTTTCTTCATTTTAAATGTTGTTTGCTTTATACTTCCTGTTTACTCGGGTAATATTATATCCCTCTGAGTTCTCTGATGGAGCTAAAGACTCGATAGTTGTAATTATGCATATTAACAAATTGAAAAAAATGAACTAAAAATATATAAAGTATATAAGACTAAGAGACAGAAAGATTATTTAAGGTTAGTAATACCAGCTAAAATAAAAAGTAATTTAGTTACAACACCTTGGGCTTACTAAGAAAGGATAGATTGTTGTAATAGGAGCAGTGGGGCTGCATCCCCAGCACCCCGCCGCCTGGCTAGCTTATGCCCGGAAATAACAACACACAAATTATATTCTTTTAAACACTGCTTGGCCCATTATATCTAGCCACTTCTCGGCTAACTCTCGCACCTGGACTAGCCCATTTCTAATAAAGTGTGTAGCACTGAGGTACGCTTACTGGGAAGATTCTAGCCTACATCCATCCTGGGCCGGAGCTTGATCGCATCTGCCTCAGAGAGCAGAGCTATTGCGTCTGCCTGGGAGAGGAGAGCATGGCGTCTCTGTCTGAGGCATCTACCTCACTTCCTCTTCCTCCCAGGATTCTGTTCTGTTTGCTCCTCCCACCTATGTTTTAACCTATGAGGCCAAGCAGTTTCTTTATTACTTAACCAGTGACCTTCCTCCATCAATAGATGATCAAACATTTTCTTTAAATTTACCAAATGCAAATGGATTGGACATTGTTAGTATAATTCTTCCCTGTATATATTATATATAGTTATTGTATTTAGTGTATATAGCTTTACTGTGATAGTTAAAATCTTCACTTTTTAATTAGACAAATAGGGAAATGTGTGATATTTTCTCTCTCTCTTTTTTTTCGAGACAGAGTTTCTCTGTAGCTTTGGAACCTGTCCTGGCACTAGCTCTTGTAGACCAGGCCTCGAACTCACAGAGATTTGCCTGCCTCTGCCTCCTGAGTGCTGGGGATAAAGGCGTGCACCACCACCACCTGGCTATGATATTTTAATTATATTCTGATAATAAAGCTTGCTTAGCATTACAGCAGAGCTAATCACTACCTCACCAAAATTTACCATAGAGGTTTGGAGGACTCTGGACAGATAGGTGTCAGGATTACTAAGGCAGGCCTAAGAGAATAATAGCACTTTACTAACATGGAGAAACTGAAGAGGTTGTAGTCACAATTAGCTGGTTGACTGCTTCTCTGATCTTTCAGTTTCTCACCCTGCTCTCTGACTCCTGATTTCTTATTGTTAAATGTCAATTAGATTAATGCTACAGCATGGATAGAACTTTCTAAGCCCTTTGAAAATAAAGCCCATATACCTGAGATAGAACCACAAGATTTGTCATTTGCCCTGCTAAATTTGCATCTTTCATTGACCCAATCTTCCCTCCATTTTCCTCATTCCTCTCTTTCATTTATCTTTTATTTATTCTTTCACCTTGACTGCAGTGTTTCCTCCCACTATTTCTCTCTGTTCCAACCTTCCCCCAAATCTCTTTTTTGTTTAACTTTAGAAAAGAGCAGGTCTCTCATACGTATCAACCAAACATGGTGTCTTAATTAAAGTTTCTGTTGTTGTGATGAAACACGATGACCAAAACTCAGGATGAGGAGAAAAGGGTTAATTTGGCTTATACTGCCATATAGTTGTTCACCATTAAAGGATGTTAGGAAAGGAACTTAAAGAGGGCAGGATTCTTTTTTTTACATAACTTGGATATTTTAGAGGACAGGATTCTTAACAGATTTTGGTATTTTGAACCATCCTTGCATCTCTGAGATGAAGCTGACTTCATCATGATAGATGACTTTTTTGATGTGTTCTTGGATTTGATTTGCTAGTGTTTTATTGAATATTTTTGCATCTTTGTTTATCAGTAAGATGGGTCTGGAATTCTCCTTCTTGGTTGAACCTCTGTGTGGTTTGGTATAAGGGCAACTGTAGCTTCATAAAAGGGGTTTTGCAATCTTACTTCTGTTTCTATTATGTGGAACCCTTTGAGTATAGTTATTAGTTCTTAGTTCTGACAGAATTGTGAACTGAAACTGTCTTGCCATTGGCTTTTTTGGTTGGAAGGTTTTTGATGACTTCTCTTTCCTTGCCGGTTATAAGCTGACTTGAATTGTTCCTCTGGTCTTGATTTAATTTTGGTATTTTATTGACTTCAGCCCTCAATTTGATTATTTCCTATCCTCTATTTCTCCTGAGTGAGTCTGCTTCTTTTTGCTCTAGAGCTTTCAGGTGTGCTGTTAAGTCACTGGTATGAGTTTTCTCCCCTTTTTTTATGTAGGCACTTAGTGCTATGAACTTTGATCTTAGCACTGCTTTCATAGTGTTGATAGATTTGGGTATTTTGTGCCATCATTTTTGTTGAATTCTACAAAGTCTTTAATTTCTTTCTTTATTTCTTCCTTGACCTAGGGGTGATTTAATAGAGCACTGTTCAATTTCCATGAGTTTTTAGGCTTTCTGTAATTATTGTTGTTACTAAATCCTAACTTTAAAACACGGTGCTCTGATAAGACACAGGGTTATTCCATTTTTTTGTGTTGAGGTTTTCTTTGTTACCATGTTTGTGGTCCATTTTAAAGAAGGTTCCATGAGGTGCCGAGATAAAGGTATATTTTGTGTTTGGGTGGAATGCTCTGTAGATGTCCACTGAGTCCATTTAAGTCAAGATATCTGTTAGTTGTCTCATTTCTCTGTTTAGTTTCTGTCTGGATGACCTGCTCACTGGGGAGAATGGGGTGTTGAAGTCTCCTACTATTCTTGTAAAGCGATTTAAGCTTTAGTAATGTTTCTTTTACATGTGTGGGTGTTCTTATATTTGGGACATAGATGTTCAGGAATGAGATTTCATCTTGATGGATTATTCTTGTTATGGGTATAAAGTGTCCTTCTTCATCTATTCTGATTGGCTTTACTTTGAAGTCTATTTTGTTCGCTATTAGGATACCTATACTTGTGTGCTGCTTAGCTCCATTTGATTTGAAAATCTTTTTCCAACACTTTACTCTTCAGCAATGTTTTTCTTTGAGGTTTAGGTGTGTTTCTTTTATAAAGCAAAAGGATGGATCCTGCTTTTGTATCCATTTTCCTAGCCTGTATCATTTTATAGGTTAATTGAGTCTATTGATATTAAGAGATGTAAATAATGAGGGACTGCTAGTTCCTATTATTTTTCAGTAGTGGTGTTCGTGTGTTTCCCTTCTTTGGGGTTTTTTGGTGTTAGGATATCTGTTGCCTGTGTTTACAGTTAGCTTCCTTGGGTTGGAGTTTTCCCTCTAGTACTTTCTGTATGACTGTACTGTGGATAGGTATTGTTTAAATCTGGTTTTGCCATGGAATGTCTTATTTTTTTCCATTTATGGTGAGTGAAAGCTTTGGTAGGTCTGGTGTTTATGATCTCTTAGTGTCTTCAGCACATCTGTCCAGGGCCTTCTCGGTTTTGTGGTTTCCATGGAGAATTTGGGTGTTATTCTGATAGGTCTGCCTTTATATTATACTTAAGCATTATCTTTTGCAGCTATTAATATTATTTCTTTATTCTCTGTTTTGCATTTTCATCATGATATGTTGGGGGGGGGACTTTTTTTTGGTCTAGTCTATTTGGTGTTCTCTAAGATTCTTGAACCTTCACAGGGATATTCTTCTTTGGGTTGGGAAAGTTTTTTTGTATGATTTTTTTTGTTGAATATAGTTTCTGTTGGTGTTGTTCTCTTTCTTCTATCTGTATTATTCTTAGGCTTTAATTTTTTTTCATGGTGTCACAGATTCCCAGGATTTTTTTTCTTTTTTTGAGACAGGGTTTCTCTGTAGTTTTTTTTGGTTCCTGTCCTGGAACTAGCTCTTCTAGACCAGGCTGGCCTCGAACTCACAGAGATCCGCCTGCCTCTGCCTCCCGAATGCTGGGATTAAAGGCATGCACCACCACCGCCCGGCTCCCAGGATGTTTTATGTAAGGAATTTGTTGGATTTATTATTTTCTTTGACCAATGATTTGATTTCTTCTATAGTATCTTCGTCCTCTGAGAGTCTCTCTTCTGTCTCTTGTATTCTGCTGATTAAACTTCCTGCTGTAGTTCCCATTTGTTTACCCAGATTTTCCATATACAGAATTCCCTTTATTCCCTTTATTAGTGTTTTCATTTCAGTCTTCAAGTCTTGAGCTGTTTGTTTCATCTGTTTGGTTGTTTTTTCTTGGTTTCTTTGAGAGATTTATTGATGTCTTCCAATTTTTTGTTTGTCTTTTCCTGGATTTCTTTAAGGGAAAGAAATTTTTATTTCCTTCATCATCCTCCTAAAGTTACATTGGGGACACAATCATTTTTACAAAGTTATATTGAAAATCATTTTCTTGGAAATAGAAAGCACTATCCTGAGTGAGGTAAGCCAGACCCAAAAAGAGGAACATGGGATGTACTCACTCATAGGAGGCAGAGACAGGCGGATCCCTGAGAGTTCAAGGATAGCCTGGTCTACAGAGTTATTCCAGGACAAAGATACAGAGAATATAAAATAAAAGTAAAAATAAATGAAATAGAGGTTAAAATAAAACGCACAAAGATGGAAAATACACAGAGAATCTTGATACTGTATGCTATTATGCTCTCTTTGAATTGTTTAAATGCTGAGGAAGGAGCAACAGCTGCTAAAAGATACTTGTTTATAAATGCTGCTGAACTAATCCAACATAAATTTGAAAATGCCTTGACTTTGAAATTTGGATCTAAGGATATGATACTTTGGAAAGGAGTTTCTTCTTTTCTTTTCACAGAGGATGAGACCCTGTTCATTTCTTCTATTCCAATTTGGTATGATACACCACGCCCTCCTGAAAGGTTGCTGTGAACATCCTCAAAAATTTACTTCACTCAACTGCCAACTGAGATGAATCTAGCACACAGGTTATACCATGAAAGACCTAATTAACGACGCCCCCATTCAGCAGGAAGCAGTTTGGAGAGAAAAAACTGCGCCCATGTTCCCAAATATAGTGTATAAACGTTCTTTTACATTTAAAGGGGGATATGATATAGATATAAGTAATTTGCATTAGTATAAATTTTGCTTTATTGATAGAGATTTAAGGTCACTTTTGTTATATGTATATGTATTTCTGCTCTTGATTAAGGTATTGTGATTGTGTAGTTTATGTAAAAATGTAATGTATATAGGTTGTTAATGGATAATCAGTAATAGTCAAGCTTGTAGCATGTTAGTTAAGATTTTCTAGATGTACATAGATATATTTTAGATAGGCATTCTTCATATTTTTCAAAGATTGTAGAGTGTGGCATTTTAAATGTTTTAATAACTTAGGACTTTTCATGACAATGAGACACTCTGCTCCTGGCAGCACCAGTCTACTTCAAGAGGAAGATGGGCATCGAAGAGGATCCTTATGGAGTTTGATAGCCATTTGGGCAAGAAACTGCTCTTGCCTGGACTATTGCGTAAACTGGACACAGAGAACCCGCAGAGAGAGGACTACTGAACTTGCCTAAAGGTGAGATGATCTTTCGGGGTTCCTAATTCATGAAGGAGTCTGCGAGACATTCTGCAGGACAAGCAGATAGTGACTGCCTTTGAAATTTCCTGCTTTGTGGAAATGTCTGCTGGAAACTATGGGCCTGTAGGCCGAAGATGGATGCCCCAACGGTACAGAGGAACTTTGGGTGACTGTCCAGGCAGCAAGATGTCTATGTCATTTCTAGAGTTTAAAACTTGCTTTTTTCTTGTTTGCTTAGGTAATATTGTATCTTTCTGGAGTCTTTGATGGAGTTAAGAATAGTTAGTTATAGTTATACTTTTCCTTAGTTATGTTAAAGATTATTGTAATTTTTACTTGATAACCGTTTTGTTATATGTAATTTTGCTATGTTAAAGTTAAAGCCTTTCCTTTTTGTTTAAACAGAAAAAGGGGAAGTGATGTGGGAGTGTCATATATCAATCTGTTGATTTCATTGGTTAAGTAATAAAGGAACTGCTTGGCCCTCATAGGTTAAAACATAGGTGGGAGGAATAAACAGAATAGCATACTGGGAGGAAGAGGAAGTGAGCTCAGACTCGACAAGCTCTGCTCTCTGGAGCAGAGAAGCCATGCTCCAGTCTCCCGGACAGACGTGAGCGATGAAGCTCCAATCCAAGATGGACGTAGGCTAGACTCTTCCCGGTAAGCGCACCTTGGGGTCCTTACACACATTATTAGAAATGGGCTAGTCCAGGTGCGAGAGTTAGCCGAGAAGAGGCTGGATATAATGGGCAAGCAGTGTTTAAAGGAATACAGTTTGTGTGTTGTTATTTCGGGGCATAAGCTAGCCGAGCAGGTGGCTGGGGTGTTTGGGACGCAGCCATAAATAAAGGACATTGAGCCTATAATTCGGGTTCTTAGAGAAGCTAAATAAGAAGGAGAACCCAAAGAAAAACATATAGGCATCCTCCTGAACATTAACCTTCATCCGGCGATGAAAAGAGACAGAGACAGAGACCCACATTGGAGCACCGGACTGAAACCTCAAGGTCCAAAGCAGAAGGAGAGAGAGCACGAGCAAGGAACTCAGGACCACGAGGGGTGCACCCACACACTGAGACAATGGGGATGTTCTATCGGGATCTCACCAAGGCCAGCTGGCCTGGGTCTGAAAAAGCCTGGGTTAAAACTGGTCTCACTGAACATAGTGGACAATGAGGACTACTGAGACCTCAAGAACAATGGCAATGGGTTTTGATCCTACTGCACGTATTGGCTTTGTGGGAGCCTAGGCAGTTTGGATGCTCACCTTACTAGACCTGGATGGAGGTGGGTGGTCCCTGGACTTCCCACAGGACAGGGAACCCTGTTTGCTCTTTGTGCTGACGAGGGAGGGGAACTTGATTGGGGGAGGGGGAGGGAAAGGGGAGGCGGCGGTGGGGAAGAGACAGAAGTCTTTAATAAATAAATAAATAAATAAATAAATAAAAAAAAAAGAAAATCATTTTCTTTTGCTTCTCCTTACTTAGTATGATCAAGTCTTCCTGTTGTATGACCACTGGATTCCGGTGTTACCATGTTGCTTTCTATGTTGTTGGATGAATTCTTGCATTGGCACCTACCCATTTCCTCCTTCAATTGGTGACAGCAGTGTCTTTGCCTCTTCGTACAATTTTTAATGTGGTTGTTTGTGTCTTTGAGACCTGTCCTTGGCCAACTCTGTGTTTCAGAGAGCCATGCCACTGAGGTCTCTTTGCACTCTCTCTTAGCCTGCTCTTTTTGTCTGTACTCCTGGATCACTCTCTTGGTTCAGTCTGTGCAGTCACAGCTTGTGCTTCAGGGTCCCTGTCTTGGTCCACCCTGTGAAACTGCATCTTGTGTTTTACTGTTCCTCTGAAGTTTCAAGGGGTTGGGAGGTAGGATGGGAGGTTTCGGTGGTGGAGTGAGACTTACTTGTAGCTTTCAGGGTCTGATTGATGGTGTGGGGGTGTTTGAGCAACCTACTTTCAAGAAACTTACAGGCTAGCTGGCTAGGGAATATGAGGCCACTGGGGGGTGTCCTGGGGTTTTGTTCTGGTATGGAGGACCTAGAGAGTGGGGTATCCTGCTGTATGGATAGTCACTTACCTCTTGGTCATCTCTGTGTAGTAGCAGGCTGTGTTTCAGAGTTCCATTGATGTTGTGGCAGGGGGATTGTAAGGGTTTATTAGGAGATTTGGGGCAGGATGGGAAATGTAGAATTCAGGGTCCAATGGATCATGAGTATATTTCTTAAACTTTAGTTTTAAGGTTCTTCACTTATTGCTTGTTTGTTTGCTTTTCAGTTTCTCAAGACAGGGGTTTTCTGTGTCTTTGAAGTTTTTTTATTTTATGGTTTTGTCTGTTTTGTTTTTCTTTTTGGTTTTTCAAGACAGGGTTTCAGGTAGTTTTAGAGCCTGGCCTGGAACTAGCTCTTGTAGACCAGGTTGGCCTCAAACTCGCAGAGATGTGCTATCTCTGCCTCCCAAGTGTTGGAATTAAAGGTGTACATCACCCTTATCTGGCCAACAAGGCCTTGGTGGATTTTTCAAGACAGGGTTTCTCTGTGTATATCTGGCTGTGCTGGCACACAAACCATATAGCAGATGTTCTAAAACTCACAAAGATCTGCCTTTAAATGCATCATTGCTCTAATTTCTTCCTATTCCCCATTGTTTCTTTCCATTTTTTAAATCAAGTCTGTTGTTTACTTATTTATGTTTAAGCAATGTCTCCTGGAACCCAAAGAAAAACATATAGGCATCCTCCTGAATATTAACCTTCATCAGGCGATGAAAGGAGACAGAGACAGAGGCCCACATTAGAGCACTGGACAGAAATCTCAAGGTCCAAATCAGGAGCAGAAGGAGAGAGAGCATGAGCTAGGAACTAAGGACCGCGAGGGGTGCACCCACACACTGAGACAATGGGGATGTTCTATTGGGAACTCACCAAGACCAGCTGGCCTGGGTATGAAAAAGCCTGGGATAAAACCAGACTCGCTAAATATGGAGGACAATGAGGACTACTGAGAACTCAAGAACAATGGCAATGGGTTTTTGATCCTACTGCACGTACTGGCTTTGTTGGAGCCTAGGCAGTTTGGATGCTCACCTTACTAGACCTTGATGTGGGAGTGTCATATATCAATCTGTTGATTTCATTGGTTAAGTAATAAAGGAACTGCTTGGCCCTCATAGGTTAAAACATAGGTGGGAGGAGTAAACAGAATAGCATACTGGGAGGAAGAGGAAGTGAGCTCAGACTCAACAGCTCTGCTCTCTGAGGCACATGCGATGAAACTCCGACCCAGCATGGACGTAGGCTAGAAACTTCCCGGTAAGCGCACCTTTGGGTGCTACACAGAATATAGGAAATGGGCTAGTCCAGGTGCGAGAATTAGCCGAGAAGAGGCTAGATAGAAATGGGCCAAGCAGTATTTAAATGAATATAGTTTGTGTGTTGTTATTTCGGGCATAAGCTAGCCGAGCAGGCGGCCGGGGTGTTTGGGGACGCAGCCCCGGCCGCCCCTATTTCAACAAGACCTGGATGGAGGTGGGAGGTCTTTGGACTTCCCACAGGGCAGGGAACCCTGATTGCTCTTTGGGCTGACAAGGGAGGGGGACTTGATTGGGGGAGTGAAGGCGTAAGTCACGAACAATGCCACACCAGTTAATAATTATGATTAATAGGGTGGTATTTATTTAAAGGGGAAAAAACTTACAGATCACCGTCTGCGCAACCAGGAAGGGAGTCTAGTCGCTAGCGGAGCAGGAAGTGAAGAGAGAGAACGGAGGGAAATAGTCACCTTTTAAATGGGGAGAGACCACGCCCCAATGGGCTGGTATCTCAGCAGCTATAGGTTGGAGGAGCGGAAGGACCTCCCGCCACAGGGGAGGGGGAGGGGAATGGGAGGCAGTGGCGGGGAAGAGACAGAAATCTTTAATAAATAAATAAATAAAATTAAAAAAAGCAATGTCTCCTGTAACTTAGGCTGGCCACACACAATGCCATTGAGAATTCCATTGTACACCCTATCCTGTTTCTGCTTCCAAGTGCTAAAAAGTCCTGCAATTGTTTCATGGCTGGACCTTAACTGGCCAGTGAGGATAAAAAAATAGGCCGGTAAATGGGGGCCCTCCTACTTTTCTGGGTTATAATGCAAACTTAAAAATAAAGATGGATTGTGTACAAATTGATTTCACTGACCAACTTAAAGCATGCATAGTCCCAGCACAGAAAGGGATGGACAAGAAGAAGCATGAAAACTTACTAAAGTAGTCTACTTTAGAAATAAGTAGTGAGGTGATACATTCTAGATGATTGATTGAAGGGTGATCCTATTTAGTAGTATTAACAAAATCCCAGAGTCAGATATCCAGGTAAAGCTGACAGAACAGAGAAGCAACACAACAGCCACATTCACTTTTTGCCCGTCCAACTCACCATGGATATGGGGAATATAACTGAGATCATCCTTTTGGGCAGGGAGTGATTTTAGCCTCTCAGCAATCTCCCCAGCTCAAGGCTGAGGACCTTAAAACCAATTAGAGCTTGACAAATGAGACAGATTTAATCAGGGCACATTGTTTCCCACCAATAATCCCAACACATTGAATACGGGGACAGGAGGATTTTGCCTTTCGGGTCAGGTTAGTGTACATAGCAAAAACCTGTCTCAAAAAAAAAAACATTAAACAAACATCATTCATGCTGATTTTGGTGGTTCATACTTTAGATTTCAGTACATGGCAAGTTGATGCAGGAGTATCACCAATAGATTCAAACCAGGCTAAGCTATCTTGTGAGACCCTGATCAACAAAACTCCCCCTCCCCAAACGTTTCAGATGGCTGTTCTTTTTAACATTTCTTAAACCTAACAAAGGGCTACCCATTTGTTTGGGAATGCTGAAACCAATGCCCAAAATGAAAATGGAGAACTGATTACCACTTATTGTAGATTCTAAATCATAATTCTCAAGGGAAGAAATACTATCTAAGCACTCTTCACTCTTTTAAATAAGTGAGCCTGTTAAAATAATCTTAAAATGTTTGTATTAAATATACAATGATTTACTAGCAAGGGACTTGAGAAATTATGAGTAAAATCTATCTCGGAAAAAATTTCAGATGGTTAATTCAACATATCCAATACAAAATGTCAGTGGGTTTTACCTTGCTGTGGATTAATCTTTAAAGGTGGTATATCCCTTTTAAGCATCCATTTACTTAAGACATTCTTCCTGGCTCCACTATTCTCTATGTATTCAAATTCCCATGAACCCTACTCTCTTTAATATTTTTCATTTGCCTGGAATTTGCTCTGATTACTGGAATAAAGCTTGTAAAGCTGTGGAGCCATCACCCAGCCTTCTGTTGGGGGAAAGATCTTGTTTAAGATCTGGTTCCTGCTTTTTTCTCATGATTGCCTGAAATCCCTTTGACAACGAGGTAAAATGTCCCTTTAGTTCATCTGACTTCAGGATGAAATCATACAACTAACATTTCCGTTTGTGATCTAAAAATTGTCTTTAGCTGTTAATATTCTGGGCTGCCTTATACCTGTGGGACAGGAAATCACTGCACCCACGTAGTACAGTTCCTTGTACAAGCTAGCTAGCCACGTTGTGTCCTGCAGGGAAAAGGCAAGATTCCTATGGAGTGTAGGATTGTGGCAGTGTCTGCTATTGGAGGCTCGGGTAAGTGTTATTGAAATGCCTGTTTTTGCAGATCTAGAAAAGACTTTTGATGGGAGCAGAAAGGAATGGCCAGGAAACATTGTGCTGTCTCTTTAAGCAAACTATAGCCCTTTGGAAGGTTCATCCCACTCAGGCCTCACTAGCCAATCAGGCCCTTCAGTTGACCTGTCAGTCAGAAGTGGAGCAGTGCCCTTCCTGCTACCCACCTCCATGTTAGGCTTTCCAGAGGAGCTGGCACCAGTGGTTTCCTGTGCTGTCGTGCCTTTGCTGCTGCAGGGAGATGATGAAATGAGAGCTTTTGCGAGCTGGAGAACCATAACATGGTGAGCAAGGGAATGCTGTCTCCAGATGGGGAGGAGCAGAGGGTGAGGTGAGGGAGACTCTAAGGTGCATTTTCCCTGGATCTGGGTGGGAACCTGCTACCAGTTTTCCTGTGTTGTGAAGTCCCACGTGGTCCTTGCTAATTCATGGAACTGTGAGCAGGCCTCTGAATAACTCTGCTCTGTGGGCTTAATTTGCTTAGAGAGTTGGGAGCAGGGAGCTGTGTGTACAAACGTCTTTCTAGTCAATTTCTGCAGGTATGATACATTCATAGAAAACCATTGGCAAACTTGGAGAGGCCTAGTTTCTCCAGTATCTTCCTGACATTCAGTAGTTTTCATTTAGCCTTCGCATATAGTCATCATTAATTTTAAATATGTGGAGGTCATCAACAGCTTCTCATGTGTTGGGTAGCACTCCACTGCCAGTGCTTAATACATAGGCTAACAAAGTAGAATTTAGCTAAAATTCTACTGCATCTAAAACATTCAAAACCTAAGGCTGTTAGAGTTTAGAATGCTCGTGTACACATTTTTCAACCGGAATGTGTGGCGGTTATGGATTAAACCAGACAAACTATAATAAATATATACAACTTTAATCAAACTCACGAATCCAGGTTCCCGCGGAGCACACACAAAACAGGAAGCAAGGAAGGAAGGGCAGAGAGCTCGCAGCTCCTGCGCTCTCAATTTATACGTAAGCATTCCCCCGAGCCAAGCCCGCCCAAAAAGGGGTGGGCTTATCTCTACATCTCCCCTTTTTTGTCTAAATAAGCCAGAACTAAACCAAATACAACTATAAACAATAATAACAAATAATAAATATAACAAACAATATTGAGAACAAAAGTTTTACCAGACATTCTATCTCAAGGAGTCTGAATAATGTAGAGAGTAATTACAATTATATAATCTTCAACTCCGTCAAAGATCTGAGAAGGGAATCAATATTACTTAACAAATGAGAGATATCCAAAATGTGCCATAAATGAC